>VXBC01013090.1:471655-656484 GCA_013399945.1 Ploceus nigricollis
GTTTTAATGAGTACATATCTGGATCAGATAAGATTAATTGCAATGGGATAAGGTCCCATCCAAGACAAAATGACAGCGTCCATACATTTCTTGACTTTTCTTTTTAAGCACTGTCAGAAGTATCAGCTTGTAGCCTTGCAAAGTACGAGCGGGAGCCGCTCATCAGTGAGGCGTACCCTGGTTTCACCTTTCCAAAGCAGACGATTTATCAGATTTGCAACTTGCTCATTTCTAACCAAGCTATTTCCCTTTGCCCGGTGAGGCAGGTGCATGAACCGTGGGATGACAAGAGAGAACAGAAAGAACCAGCGCACTGGAGTTTGCTCAAGAAAACTCTTCTTTCCCTTAGGAGACGGAAAAGTGGGGCGAAACATTAACCTACCAAGCCTGCCTTCTTCCGTGCCTGCTGCAGCTCCTGGATGAAGTTTTGTAGCTCCTTCCCGTCCATGAAGCCATTGCCTGAATGAACAACAGAAAGAGTTACGGCTGCCGTCACCGCTCCCTCCAAACTCTCCGTTCTCCAGCGCCGGCAGGGGCATCTCCGACCCGGCTGCTCCCTCCCGGCGAGCGGCTCCCCGCGCACCTCTCCCGGCCCCGGCCCCGGCCCCGATGGCTCCGGGGCTGCGCCCGAGGCTGCNGCGGCACCGCGGCCGGGGCCAGCCCGGCGGCGGAGCCCTCGGGAACCGACACCCCTCGACGTGGGAGGGGGGTGTGGGCGCCAAGCGAGGAGCCCCGAGCAGAGAGAGCAGCGCTGAACGACCCACTCAGGAGTCACTGCGCGTCCCTTGCTGTGGAGAGCATGCCCATGAGACGTGGGGACGGAGGGTGAGCACAGCCTCCCAGTTTAGCCGTGGGGTTTCCATGTGGAAGAGGGTCCTGAATTTTAGAGCGTGGCCTGCAGCACCTCAGGATATCCGGGTACAAGAAAAAAAAAAAAAAACAACCACCTGGGGCACCATGTGGGCTGCGAGGAGCCCGTTTTTCACTGTTCCATCTCCAATCCAGACCTGCAGACAGCTTTGCACAGAGATGATCTCTGAAGAGCTGCAACCCTTTACCTGATATTCCTTCTGAGGTATAATGGGATCTTGAGATATCCATATTGAGACAGCATAGAAACAGTGCAGAGGCATGAGGGACACTACCACAGTCTGCTCTGACTGAGCAAGAGCTTTTTTTTTGGTAGACCAACTTTGGAGGCTTGTTCTCTTATAAGCAGTGAGTTGGAGGAAGGGAACAGAGCAGCTTTCAAAAATCTTCCTCTTGCAGTGGGGAAACATGGTGCTGTGCTGGTAATGCTGACTAAGTCCCTTCTGGGATGATTAATTTTAGTCATTAAGGCTACCTGGATACTCTGAAGAACTGAAACTGCCTTTCTCCTTCCAGCAGTATCCTTCAGATACTACACTGAGTTACGATGGCTTGATGGTCAAGATGACTGGCTGACAGGACATTGGCAAATGCAGTAGGTAGTACAGTAAAGATGAGAGATGCAAACAGCTGGGAAACCCAGAAGTCTCCACGTGTTAAGTGATTGGCATGACTAACAGTAGGGCAATAGTATGTTTAGACTCACAATGAGCATAAAAAAATAACAGGATAATGCAGAAGACAGCAAAATGCCAATGGGGATGGATAACCCATCAGGATAAGAGGGGATCTCTTAGTTAAAGACTGACATGTTGTGAGAGGGATTTCAGTAGATTGGGTGGCTGAAATCTTGTATGCATTATGGAACAAGATGTGGACATAGTGATTAAGTAATCATGAGACCTTATACTTGATTCCTTCCATCTTTCCATTCTCCTGTTTCCCCACCTGTTATGTGCAGCCCTCTCTCCTTCTGGAGCTGCTGTTTGGCTGTGAGTTGTAAAAGAGATGCACGAGGCTGGCCTGTGTTTTTTTAGCTACTGAACAAAGCAGCAGCTAAGAGAAAAGACACAAGAAACTGATTATTAATCTCTTCAGTTCAAAATATTTGTATTAGTGAAAAATGTTTAGACTAGTTTTGCCATCACAAATACCCATTATACTTACAAAAGGGCTGAAGAAATTTTAATATTTTCTTATAATCAGGCTCTGCGTTTCACCATGTAAAAAAGAAATAAAAAATCGTGACTGGATCAATTTCCCATCTAGGAACTACTTTTCAGGCATGTCTTTCTCAGAGAAGGACACTTCGGTGGGACCAATATCATGAAACTTTTGTAATCTGCCTACATCTTTTCTTGAAAATAAAAATCTGAACCTAACACATTTCCTTCCATAAAGTAGCAATAATGACCAGAAAAGAGAGAATTCATGAGGCTTAGGAGCAAAGACATGGCAGAGCTCTGGCCTCAACAAATGAAAGCACAGTGAATCAAGCCTGGGATTATTCTTTGTACTTGGAAAAGACAATGGGGTGCCAGTGACGCAAGGACACTGGAAGGAGACAAAGGTGGAACTAACATTTCCTTCATTTTTAGATAGAAGATGTCTGTGCCAGTGAGGCAACTTCTTATACGCCAAGCATATTGAATTACCCTGTCCAGTGCAGAATTTCGGCTTCCAGCAAGCCTGCAGGAAAATAAACCAAGTACTGAACCTGTTTCAACAAACCTCTGACTTGCATCTGATGTTGATTTGCTCCTTGCTGGTTACCGTTTTCCAATGGCACATCACATCTTGTTCTTGTCCCTTTTCCTTGATCCAAAAGACTGTAGCTGAATTGGACCGAAGAATTTAGCATTGTTTGGGGCCAGCTCAACCTTGTTCATCTGACTGTTCAGACTTTTAAACGAACTGGATCTGCAATGTTTACATTTTTAAATGTTCTCAGAATAAAATACTTTACATAGGTCATATATGACCAGGAGGATTTAAAAGAAGTCTCACATGAACTTTTGCTGCTTCTCCCCCTAACTGTACAGTTGAATGCAGATGCTTGGACACACTGACCTCTCATTATGCTAACATCTACAAAATCAGTATTGGCTCCAGAGCATTTATGCATTTTTGTGTGTTCTTTATAAAACAGTATATCAAGGTGAATGGATTTTTAAGTTCTCTGCTGCACTTGACATGATCCTTCTGCACAAGCATAAAAGTAGCAGATATTTCCGTGCCAAAATAATCACTTACATAACTAACTGTACACCATATTTTTATGATTAATGAATAACCAAGCCAGCATTCATATTTAATCCCACTGGACTCTGCTTATGCAAAACTAAATTGGAAACTGGTCATTTCAATTCAAGAAGCTATTAATTTCCATTGAAAGAGGAAGAACTGGAAAAGATTTAAAAATGTAGATATATACAGGATGTGATCCATAACCCAGTGAAGTCCATGCAAATTTTCCCAGTGATTCTAGAGGGCTTTATGCAAGGACAAAATTCTTCTCATTTTCAGAAATTATGGTGATAAGCATACATTGATTAATGAATTACTTTACTGAGAAGCCCAAGCATTGTCGTTCATTTTTACATGAGCTACATGAGCCAGATCCATGTCCGGCAGAAATCAGAAGAGCTACACTGAAGCCAGCTGGGAATTTGACCCAGTATCTGAGTGACGATGATTTTCTTTGAAAACATTTGTTGTTCAAATGTTTCTATTAATATTTTTTTTTGTATGTGGCTTTTCTGAGACTTCTTAACTCTGCCTACCAGACTTCTCTCTTCACTCTCAGGAAAGCACCTAATGATAATAGCTCAAGGGTTTCTGAAGATGTGTGGAAATCAAACATGGCAATTATAACATAGAATATCCCCCAAATAAATAACAGGGCAAGTAATTCTCAATCAGAAAACAGAAAAATTTAAGCATCATGTGAAGCATCACAAACTTGATTTTGTTGAGCAGAGATCAAAAGAGATGCAAATGTAAGTACTTCTAAATGAACATGTCCGGCACGGATGACACAAAAGCTCCACAAGGACCACAGAAGCTGTTTACTTAGGCATTCTCAGTCCTTCATCAGAAGTTATATCAAAGGCAGGGACTGTTTTGTCACCTCTCTTTTGAAAGGCTACATTCTTGTGGGATCCTGAGTTGTGGCTGGATTTGCTTTATGAATTTTTTCTTTCCTGTTAGATCCTTAGTGACTATTCGCAGCACAGTCATTCCTGAAAGATGTGGAAGGAAATCCCGGTCTTTGGCTGAAGTTGCCAGTTTTTCCATATGGAGCCATAACAGTAAGAAGCATTTTGAAGCAAATGATTTCAGAGATTTTAATTATAACCTTTTCATGGTACAGAGAAGTTCTCTCTTGCTCTTCTACACTCTTACATTAAAATGCATATCTGAAAAATATCCTAACTGGAAGCCTTTCATAAGAGAAAAAGTATGAAGAGTATGTTAATTCTCAAAAAGGGAAAACACTTGTACCTATACAGAGTATAGCATAGAATAGCATAGCATAATAAATACTGCTATTGTCAGTCTTAATGGTGACAGATGTACAAACCAGATGATAAATAAGCTTTATGAAGTGATCCTTGGAACCCAAACCTTGGAAGACTTTTTTCTTTTAAATCTTTGATTCACATACTCAAATAAGATCCTCAAGCTTACGCCTGACACATAAACCAGGCAGAGAAGCTGGAACACTGTTGGTACCTGGTTTGGGCTGTGGCAGAATTTGTTGGGCTCTAGAATGCAGCTTGAGATGTGTGCAACTACTACCAAGTATGGCTGCCTGTGGCTGGGGGAATGTGTCTTTTCAGAATATTTGGCTAATACTACAGAATAGTTTATTGCTTACTTTTTCTTTATCTACATTTCAATCAGTATTTGTATTCTTTAAAAATGAAAAAGAAAATGCAGCATTGAAATGCACTCTCTGTGTTAAGCTGCCCTTGGATTATACAGTCATTATGGTAAACCACTATTGGCACAGGAATTATATTATGTAAATAGTACACAAGCCTTTGCTGGTTTTTGCAGACAGTATTATATAGAGACAGAAATATATTTTTCATGCACAAGACAGAATTGTCCAAAATAATTTTGAGGACTTAAAATATATTTTAATATAAAGTGCAAATTGATGAGTCATTTGTGAATTCACATTGCAGCATAATCCAAGCCTTAACCTTCTGACAGGTGAAGCTAGGGCCTAATTCTTCCCTTTGTAATCTACTTTATATCTTTACAGTCTCATCTGTGGCTTTCCAAGGAGAAGCATAATGACAAGGCAATTCTCAACAACAGTTTTGTTAGCATTAGAAGGCCGATAGTCTATGCAACCATGCTTTGCCATGTCTCCCACCCTGTAAAATCCTCAGAGACATTAGAACATTTCATTCTTTACTTTGCAGCTCCCTTCCTTCAAAAACTAAATGGATGCCCAGCACAGACTTCATAGGTGCCACTGACCTGACTCCAACCCAGCCATTCCCAGGAGCGGGGAGCATGACAGCCTGTGGCATGGGGAAACAGCTTCTTTGTTTGAAGGAATACAGCACCATGTTAATGCATGAAGGGTTTTACTGGGTTGTCAGTGTATCAGTACCACCAGAAATAGCCCCTGATATGCATGGGATCTGTTTGATGATCTGTTCGGTACTATAGACCAACTACAGCCAAGCAGAAAACAAGTGAAATCATGCAGCATTCTTGCATTTAGCCTCAGCTTTCCCAAGATAATGCCTAACTTTGTATTGTCTTGTATTTTGCTGCTAAGTACCTGGCTAACAATGAGATTTAAAAGAGCCTTAGGGATGACCTAACTCATACCAGTAGAAAGCAGCTTGAGGGTGACCTAACTCATGCCAGGAAAAGCAGCTCCTCTTGCCCACCTACCACAGTCCCATAATACCTTTACCCTGGTGGCCTGTGTGGTGTTGTGCGGTTGCTGCTACAGCCAAAGCTACTCCTGCCACAAGGAGACCTGCAGCTGTTGCTTTGAGTGTTCTCCGTGGCACAGACTGACTGGGGATGGGCTGCAGTTCACTGGACCCAGAGCTATCTGTGAGAGTCTGATCCAGTGTTTACTAACATCGGTGTTCAATAACATCAGTGTTCACCTCGATTTTCAGTGAGTTTCTGTGGGATATTTAGTGGCTTCTGTTGCTATATGACAGACTAGGTTTTTATTTTGTTTTTGTTTGGACTTTTCTCCCGTTCCACTGTTTGGATAATGTATATTTGCATGCAATTCCAAGCAAATTCAGCAGAGTTTAATTGTCTAGCAAGTACTTATCTGGGATGTTAATGCTACTAATAGTGGTGGTAGTTACTAAAGCTTTCAGAGGTCTGCCTTGTGAGACATTTTACTAGAAGACAGCTGGAAATTTAGGATCCTAATTTAGAAGGTTTGCCTGCTTCTTTGGGGGATTTTAGAGCTCCTGTAGAGTATTTAGAACATTTGCATTCTGGAGAACTCAGATTGTCTAGTTTACAGGGCAGTATGCATGCTTTGGCCAAGTATTAGCTCTGCAGTGGGAGGAGAGCTGGGTGTGTGTCAGTGGTCCCCGTTCCCAGAGTCCTCACTTCCTGAGCACTGACTTCTTTTTTTTTTTGCAAAGAAACTTGAGCTGACAGCTGAAAGGAAAAATAGTACACCCACAGGTCCTGCTGTCCTGGTGAGTGGGGGAGCAGGGCTGTGGGGAGCACTCTGGGACACACCTGCCCTGCAGTCCGGGCACATCCACAGGGCACTATTCTACTTGGAGGAAAAGCTGATTGTGTGACCAAAGGCATGGAACATAGGGGAACATTAGATGTGATGGGATCCTTGTTGAGTGGTTTGGTGGGTCAATGTCCTGGGGACAGAATGAGAGACAAATCTTTCTCTCTGTTTTCTTTGCATCATCTGAGCTGAACTCAATGCTCTTTAAGAAGAGCATGAATCATGAGAAACACAACCTGTGTCCCAGAGTAGTTACGCAGGATGATCGCACACTGTTAATTTGTAACTAGGAAATGCAGTGTTCTTCATAAAGGTTGAATTAAAAACATAAACCATAGTCTTTTCTTGTTTGGGTTCACAGCACAGGCCTATCCCATACAATCTGTGTGCTGCAAGGGTCTTCCACAACATAACAGTTGCTTGAAAAAGTACTAATTTTAGCAAAGTTACAGAATATGAAGTTGTTTAATAAGTAGCTTCAACCTTTTGTAAGTAATGGAAAAACTTGTGTTATCTCATTCCAAATTCTTTTATTACAGTTATAGGTCAACCCACACAACTTCAAAGCCATAAAATTACACAGTGAGAGTCTCAAAGGGTAATATGGAAAAAACAATAAATAAAGCAAACAATATTATAAGGTGAACAGGTTCATCTTCCAACTGTGCTGAACTCAAAACTAGCTCAGCAAAAATGATATAAGTGCCATTGTAATAAAAAATTCAGTCACTGCATGCTGCTGCACAGCATTGTGAGTTCTTGGTATGGACAAAAATATGTGTGATCAATTATTACTGCAACTAGAAGTCTACAGAAACAGGCATATAACTTTGTTTACTTTTTCCATACAAATACCATAACTAAAATTCAGCTGTCCATTCTTATGCACAGCTCTCACTGAAGATCAGTGCCTAGCTATTCTGTATATCAAACTTCTATGTGCTGTTTATCTCCCGAATTATATGAGCTCTTTTTACATAGATTTTTGCATTCTTCTATTTTTAACTTTTATTCTACGTTTCGTATTTCCACCATCTTATCTTCTTTCTTATCCACAGATTAAAATATGTGTGTGATTTTTAAAAGAATATAGAATATTTCACTGTGCAATCAGACTTTAGAGCACTGTTTTCCATCTCCCTGATCTATTAAAAAAAAAAGTTCTGTAGAAATTTCAATGATTTACTTTGTAGATGAGTTCAAAATTAGAAAAGAGAAATTTAGTAAGGAATCTCTTTTTAAATTCTCTTAGGCATATTACTTTTGAAGGGAATTGACAGCTTCTTCTAAGTAGCTCCTGGAAATGATCGCAGCATCTGATAAGCACAGCGGCTTCTTGGAACCTTGTAAATGATACATTAAAAAGCATTTATTTTGTTTTATTTCAAAATTCGATCCATTCTACATGCCTGCACTCAAGTTCAAGATTAGAAGCTTTCCTTGCAACAATTCATAACATAACCACTTATCAAAATTGTCCAAGGTTTGCAGTAAAATTATGATTAGAAGGTTTGATATAAAAGCTGGACCCTTTTCTGAGCAAAGATCAGGGCCTCACCTCATGATTGTGGAAAGAAATGACATTTGCAACAGCCAGAGAATGGAAAATGTTAGCAAGTTAAAGCAAACAGAAGCTAAACGTTAGGCTTTCACAACACAACAGTGCAGTGTGTCCAACCTGTTATCAGTTTACAACTTTAGCCTCACAGTCCTCTTTCCAAACTCACTAAGTTCTTTGTTACTTTTTGATTGAGATCGACCTGGATTGCACGGCCATTCCCACTGTCCCTCGTGCAGCACTGCTGCTGTGGGAGCCAGCAGAAGTGTAAGGGCTGTGCAGACCAACCTGCTGCATTATTTCTCATCAGTGAATGTGAGTATTTAGTACCTTCATGGAAAGATTTTGAGGAGCTTGCTTTCTCTTCTCAATTAAGGACTAGCTGTGGCCACCAGCAGGGCTGCCAGTTTGACCAAGTGGAAGCAATGTAAATCAGGAAAAGTTCGTCCTGTATTTAAATAGCTCTGAACTAAGCAAAAACAATGATATTTTGCACTCAATCATACAGGAATAATGTCATTCATACTTCAGTTGGTCTCTGTACTTTCAGGGCACAAACTTACTTGCACAGGTGGTTTTGTCTTGGTCTCACCAACTGCAGCACAAGACTGACCTCAGCTCCAGGTTTCTAGTCCCAAATCAGTTTGTGTGGGAATCACAGAGACACTTCCAGAAAGCCTCTTGTCTTCCACAGTCCCACCAGCAGGATTTTTACATAGGTTTTCTTTGTGTTCACCATTAGCTGTACTAGGGCTCTTCACATGAAGCATGGGAATCCTGCAAATTCAGGTGCTTGGGCTGGCTCTCAGATGCCAGTTTGTCTACAGTGAACCTATCCCAGACTTGCTGGGAATGAGAATAATGGCCAGAGGTTTCCCACAACTTTTCAGCAAAAACTGGCTGTATCAGTCACTCAGTTTCAAAATGACTATTTTGAAATGTCTGTCTCTCTGCTTCTCACCACATCCCTACTCTTCCCACAGCCTGGAGGAAGGTAAGGAAGTACTTGCCTCTGTGCCATGGAAAAGCATGGAAAAGGCAAATGTGATGGATAAAAGCTGTACTCTCAAAATGAATATATGAAATATAAATTCATGAAACATATTCATGAAATATATGAAAGAATATATGAATTTGTGGCCAGAATGGACAGAGAAAAATATCCCAGAAAGCCACAAAAAAAAAATGAATAAACCAACTGAGAAATAGTGGAACTTGTGAGCTTTAACACCAGCATTGCTGCAGCCTGACAGAGCCTGAGTTAGAACTGAAGGAGGACCCAAGAAAGGATTCTTCTTCTCCCTCCACCTGTATGGGGAGTGACTCTATCCAGCCATACCTAAGGAGATGAACTGTTCTGATGCAGACAGCTCCAGTAGCTTTTCTTGAAGTCATTCTGATGACTAAAGGACAGACATACCAGAAAGTAAACATTTTTTCTGGTGGTGAGCTCCATTCAAGTCCTGCATTTAGGTAATGGAGCATATGTTTGACTGAGCAAAATCTTGGACTGTGGGTACCTCACATACTTTAGAGCAGGCTTATTCTGCTTTGCCATTCTTATGCCATTCTGATTTGCCAAACTTTATCGTTCCCTTTATTTCATGAATATCCTATATGCCTTTTGGGGTGATGCTTTTCCTCTCCTCTGTGATATTCTCTAGTGTACAGGTAAGTGGAGGAATTAGGAGTGTTTCACATGGCTGCTCTTCAGATTCTGAAACACATAGAGCCTTTATCTTTGAGAAAAGTTTGCTAACTTCAGTGAGCCTTTCCAGTACTGTTTCTAAAGACTTAGAACAATCTCTTTCACCATACATTTTCCATTGACAAGCCAAGTTCCTAGAGTGGGATCAATCTTTCATCTTTATAAGTAATATTTCTAGTAACCTGAAGATGTATTTTTAAATACTGCAAGCTGCATCTTCCCTGGATGCCAGGGCAGGACTTTTTTTTAGTTCACAATGCACATGTGTATGTCTGGCTTGTTGGTGCTTTGCATGTTGATATAAAAGCCATAATACTTCTCCAGTTTCTTACACAGGACTCATATTCTTCCCTTTTGCTACACATACAGCTTCAAGGTCATTTGTTCTTAAAACTAATGTACAAAGCAGATACAATTCAAGAAAGTGGGAGGAGGCTTTGATTTCACAGGAGGCACAGTGGGCAGGCTGGATTCTTTAGGCAACAAAGTCGGCGGAAGCTTTCTTCATGGTCACTCCTTCATGGGGAGAGCACCGGTAATTGCAATTCATGATCTCCTCTCTCTCCATGTCATTAAAAGACAGCAAACAGCAACAGGGTGCTGCTAAACTGTTGGCAACCAGAAAGTATCTGTAACTTGCATGTTGAAGAGATGGTCAAGGAAATCCTACCAGAGGTGACCCCCATAGAGCAGCCCGAGTTCAAGCAGGATCTTTGCACTGAGCTAAGTGAATGGCCAATGTGACTTTCTGTTCTTGGAACCAGAGTTGTTAAGAAGTGCTACAAAACAAGTAAAAATGTAACACTCCGCAGCTCGGATTTTCAAGTTGATCATTCTTTCTCCTAAGAGGAGGAAAGTTTGGCAAGAGAATAATACATATTGTTTAGTCAAATTGCCTGATAAAGGCAATACAGTTTAGAGGTTTGTATCTGTCTCCAAAGTTTATATCTAGGCACCTGTGAACACACTGTATGACTTTCCAAAACTCAAATACACACAGATCCTATTAAGCATTAGAAGCAGCAGATGCTCATCATTTCCTGAAGACTTTTTCCTGAAGGTGGTGAAGATTATCATCCTTATCAATTTTAGGATTTTTTATGGTGTGTGCTGTAGCTCATGATGGAAGAAAGTGAATTTCCTAAGTGGAATAATTTTTTTTTTATCAGGACCATAGCTAATTTATGATTACAACTGCAAGGGCCATTGAAACACGCATAACTGTGCCTGAATGGTCTTCATATTTAGGTGTCTGATGTTTCATTTAACTCCACTGAGCTCAAGCTGTAAATTTGGAAAGTCCACAAATTTCCTGTATCAACAATTCAGTGCAGGCTGCATAATGATCAAGACATTGTATCAAATTTTCCCAGCACCGAAAGAGAAGAGGTGAAATGAAGTGACTAGTCTAAGATAAAACTAGTTGGATCAGATATAGTTAACTTGAATTGTTTGTGAAGATCTATTTTAAACTTAAGATTAACAAGTTTGTGTTGCTGCAGGCATCACACTCTCAGACTGGTTAACACCAGTTGCTCTCCCGGACATGCTCTCCAGATTAACCAGGCATGAAGTAACAGAACCTAAATATAGGTTTGTATTTTTATTAGAAGGTGTTGTCCTTACCAGGTAAAATTTCTCATTCCTTCTCTTAGTAGCATATATAGTTTTTATACAGTCACTCTCTTTAAAGCAGAGGCAAAGCAGCTATAGAGTGATCACTGATAAGTATTTGACATTGGCAAATAAAAGTATCTGGAACCATCAAAGGGAATTTGGTGCAATTGTTTTAGTAGCTCTCCTTAACGATGTTGAAGTCTTTCTAATGCCTTTAAGTATGTGGTGTTTATAAAAATATTACTTAAATCACTGCTCATGCAAATGCTGTTAGCTATCAGGGAGTGCTAGTCTGGGAGGTGTACCTTGGCTTCAGTCTCCACTATCAGCTTTTCTGGTTTGTTTGTTTTTTTTTTTTCTATCTCACTTTGGACCTGAATTCTTTTCTAAGCAAACGTTTGTGCATTTGTGTATAATTCAGAATATTCTGGAGTCTTTTTTATTTTGTTAGTTTGTGGGGGGAAAAAAAGACAACAAAAACTTTCAAATGTGTCAGTTTCTGTGGTGTTAGAAAACAAGAAAATTAGTTGCTCATTTTCAATTTTTTTTTCCCTCAGGGTTTTATTTAGGAGAAGGTAAGGAGAGAGGTCCTTTAAGCTTTAGCAGGAAATGTGCTACATGTATCTCTTCGTGCCCAGAGATTTGTAGCAGCACCCTAATAGCTCAGCTATCTTAGATGGCTTAAAAAACAGCAGGATGACTTCTGTGATGGTGTTAGAAACATAAATGTTTTGATAAAGAGCAAAATAACAAACCTCTTAACAGAGAAAAAGCGAGCCAGGGTAGAAGTTCCTTGCCCTGCTAGAAACACCTCACAAAAGCGATTTACCTCTTTTGTGTTCCCCTTTTCTAGGGAATTGCTAAGGCGGGAACCTTTTGGCCTCTGTCTAATTGGCTGTCCCTAAATTTGATGTGATGTTTCTTTGGTCTTATGAGATGTCTTTTTAACTCATTAAGGAGAGAAACTTCTGAGCCTCTTTCCTTTTCAGGGAGACAAAGGGTTTCTTATTTACTTCTTAGCTGAACTCACACTCCTACAGAAATGCCCTTGTTTTACCAGCTCCTGCAGTCTTGGCTCAGTAAGGCACCTCTTTACCAGTACCAGGTCACCATGCCCAAGAAATCTCACACCACTGGAAGGAGTCCCAAATACTCTTGTCCAAACATTCCCTTAGCTCAGCTTTGTATCGCCCACACAAAGCAGCCCTAGCATCAGATTAACTGGTCTCCAGATCATCCCCAGCTTGGGGTGACCCTTGGTACTGAGAAAAATCAGTTTGATAACTGCCATGGCACCTCGGTGGACCAAGGCAGCTGCGTAGGTGAGCAAATTACTATCAGTAATTAGAGAAATCCTTCAGCACCTCTAATGACCAGGACAGGACATATAGGGGAGAGTAGGAAGAGGGTGAACACCCAGGTCAGAGGGCATAAAAGCCGCCTAAGTGCTTCCTCATTAAAGTGATGAGCAGCACCACAGGTCTCTGTAGCTATATATTTGTGTTAGTGCATTGAAGCCTAAATTTTTTTCACTGCATGGTACTCCGCAGTTGCTGTTGGATTAGTGACTAACCTGCTTGTAAATGAGTTGGGCAATTTCTTGTTCCCACCTGTGCTTAAAAAAAAAAGTGGTTCTGGGAGGGCAAGCCAACTCCTGCAGAATAGAGATAATAATCTAATGAAGGAAGGAATTCAGAAAAAAGTGGTAAGTGGAAATCACTTTTATGTTAGTTGCCGTGATTTGTATTTTTTTGACATTTACAGCTTCAAGACCTGTAGGGTCAGTATTCAAGATTTTTGCACCTGTGGTAAATACGCCTCCAAAATTGATGCATCCCACTTTTCTTCATTTGTATGTAGACAAAGCTTAGAAATACTTTGTTTTACAAGGTATTAGTACAAATGTTGCCTGCAGAGCAAGTCTGACCGAGAAGAAAAGAATCCTGTTTTCTCCAGAGGAATTTGAGGGAAGCGTGAAAGGCATTTGTATTGAAAATGGTGTGCAGATTTGTCCCAGGTGTGCAGATTTGTTTCTAAAGGTATCTCTTAAAACCATCCAAGACACTATTTCATATCTAGTTCACTTGGGTAATATGAAATGCAAGAAAGGATTAATCAGTCTTCTAAGATACGTGACGTAGAGTTCATTATTTACCTGATAGACATAAAAAGTTCCAGTTTGTTTAATACAGGTTTGAATTAAATTTTTATTGTATAAGTTAACTTCTTGCTGGTGACCTGCATCTGATGAAGGACACAGAACTCTTTCCATGCTGATTCTGCTTGCTCATAACCCTGTTACCAAGGCTTGAGTGGTGACAGCTGGGTATGGCTAAGGATGTGACAAATTCTCTTTATCCACAGGAATCTCTTGTCTTTCATTTCTTCTGCATAACCTAAAAATCCAGAAGGCATTTGACTCTATGACTCACATTTGAAAATAAGTATATAAAGAGCACAGGTACATTTTTCAAGGAATATTTTCCCATTTTCATAGGTGATTCAGAGCTAAATAACCAAGGAATGCAAGCCGTGCTTTTACTGATGTGTAGAGTGGATGACCATAAGGCAACCATCAAGCTGGGACACATGGGTCCTCTGCCTCAATTCTCTCTTCCAGAGGTTGACAGGTCTTCTGCTGAATGTGAGATATTAAGCCCTAGAGCTGCTTGTCCCAGGCTTGTGACACCTGCTAGTGCAGCCCTAGATGTCACCTTTCTTTATTTCTGTTTCCCTCAAATCCCTCTTCTTTGCTGAGGGGTGTGTTGAGCTCAGGAGAGGAGAATCATTCCCAGAACTACAATTGCTCCAGATTTCAGTGGACTTCAATTCTTGTGGACCCTGGTGAGGAATCTATTTAGCTCCAGGATTTGTGCTTCTCCCCTTTCTCTTCCTGCATCTCCAAAACTGTAAAGAGCAATTTTGCCCTCTCCTTTCTGCCCATGAGTCAGCATGTGGTGGGGTACTTCAGGCTGGGGTTGTCTCCCATCCTTGCAGCTGTGTGACACTGCATTGTGTCATGCATGTTCCTTTGTCCAAAGAGAAGGGGTACTGTTCTGTGGCTGCCCCATTCTTAAGTGTTCTTTACATGGTAAAAGGAGACATACATATTCTGAGGAGAAATGCTTTAACATATCCCATTATCACATCATACAGCCAGCATTAGGGGCTGTGAGTAATACCCTTGGGGCCTGGGTGGCCCCAACCAGGCTGAGCACTTTGGAAATTTCCACTTGGTTTGTAAGAATCTTCGTCCCTGCCTTGGTCCAGCTCCCAGCTCCCAAGTCTGGAGGCAAAGGTCAGAATACATGGCCAGAACATTTACTGTGCAATGGATGTGTTTTACAAGGTCTGTACTGAGGACTGTCTTTCAACAAAGTACTGATCCATTAAAAATTGTATACATACAGTATGGAAAACTTAGAAATTTGCCATCTCAGAGTATTTTGCTGCCTAAGTAGGAGCATGATAAAACACACTGTTTAGTTTTATGGTCAATAAAGTAAAGCTTGTTCTCAGTTGCAGGGCTTTTAAGTGGCTGTCCATTGCTAACATGAGACTTTAGACAGATTTTATCCTTCTGACGTTCAGTGGAACAAATATCCTGTAGTTTGCAGATAAGGATCACTCCAGGCTCAGTTTCAGTTTGACACAGTTGTTTCAAAATTCACCTTGGGTATATTTTTTCCCTTCAACTTTATCTAAAAAACTAATCAGCCTGGCTAATGAATTAAAGGGGTCAGAGGAATCAATGGTCCTTATTTGCATTAATTTAAATTAATACATACCTGTTTTATTGAATAAGGAGAGACAGGTCTGGTGTTCCTAAATAACTGATAGAGAATGAACATAATTCAGTAAAAATATTCTGGTTCTCTTGTTATGAACATACACTGAAAATATAAGTATTTTTTAAATTAAAAAGACTTATCATGTGAAAGTGATCTCTGGACAGGTAAATGGTGCAATTGAAAGGAAGGATGATTGAATAGCTGATGTCCTGCTGTTAGACTTAGGAGGTCTGGACTCAGTGCTCCCTGAACTGACTCCCTGAATGGCTCTGGGAGCTCTTTGGATCTCAGGTGCTTCAATTCCCCATTCATGAATTTTCTTTCTTGGAGCAGTATGGTGAAAATGAATACCTGAGAAGCTAAGGATGTCAGATTTTCAGTTGTGCAATGTGGTAAGAATAGAAGACCAATACAAAAGAAAAAAGGTCAGTCTCTTCTGAATGGATTAAAGAAACGAAGTGGGAAAACTGGAAAGGTTGACAATGCTTTTTTGTTAAAGTCCCTCTTGTTTTCCCATGACATGCTAAGCTAGCTCTGTAATATGGAAGGCTATAAGAAACCTTATTTGAAAGCACAAGGTTTGTTTCTAAAACTGTACAGCCCTTAATCATTCTTGAGACCTCTGGAAAATTTTACTGCATTCTTCTGGAAATTATTATATGTATTTAAGGTAATGAACTTACTTGACTGACTGCAGGCTGCAGAGTCAAAAAGACTCATGACTATTCCTGTAATATTTGCTCAGAAGAAAAATACTCTGAATTTAAGTCCCACTTCTGCTGAAGCATACCTGCTTTTCATTGCAAGGACAGGAGATGTCAGCTGGCAGGACTATTAGAGTCAGTGAGATGGCTCAGGTGGGAAACAAAACTTTTCTGAGCAAGTTCCCTCTATGGAGAAGCAATGGAAGTTCAATGCCACGCAGTTCAGTGCCATGCAAAGAAACCGGAACCGTTCCTATGGCTCCAGCTGGGACCAGGGAAGCTGGGTAAGCTGTGGCAGCCAGTGTGAAGTGCTGCACTTTGAGACAAAATGGGTTCATTTGCAGTAAATACTAAAGGTGAAACATTTTATGCAGCCAACCCATTTTAGTTCCTGAATAATTATAAAAATGAACCCCTCAGATTTTCTGTGGTGATCTTTTATTGAAAATTACTTGATATAAGCCCCATAGTAACTCTTAGATATCTTATTTCTCATAGAAACTTCCTCAACCACTAGACAGAGAAAATGTTTGTTCCCCTCTTCTGTGCAAAAATGGATCGCTTTTATGGCAGGGAGGAGATGCCTTTTTTGCAGGCCACAAAGAAGTGTGGGGATAGATGCATAGACAGGGCCCTCTCATGCTCAGAATTCAGCCCTGTTAGGACAAAAGCAGAAGCTAAATGCAGATCTCTGCACCTCAGACAGCTGTAGACTCCAACAGGGGAAGCAGATCCCCATCAAAGGTTTGAATGAAAGGGTTGTGTCACGATTGGTTTAGAAAAGAAACAAACTTCAGCAAGATTCACAGGCACTGTGGCGCTAGTTCAGCATTAACCAGCACCCCGTGTAGCTCCTGCAGTCAGGAGAAGATTGCCTGGTATGACACCAATTCCTGAAAGGCCACCTCTGTCTTCCTGAGGACCTCAGTGCTTACCTGTATAGGAGGAGATTTTGAGCTAACATTTGCCTAAAGGGATGATTTTAAGACACCTCTTTGGGGCTTTTCTGCTTTGCTGACTTAGGTGGCTTTCCCCTGGATTATCAGTTTTGCCTACCTCTTTAGAAATGCTGCTCTTAATCCAGCCTGTGTAAGCCAGGTAGGCTCCCTCTCAGAGCCATACATTGGAGGGCTAGAGGACAGCTGTCTAAGATCCCTTGTGTTTCTAGCCCTTTGTTAGTATTTATAACAATAGTTCAAAACTGAAGGCATTCAGATCTTTTCTGTCTATAGAGAAAGAAATGAAACGAATATTCAACTTGATTTAACAGCAGGGCAGGAAGGAATGTTCCACAGAGCTCCATGATGTTCCTATTGACTTCCTCTGTGCATCATGCTTTTGAATTTCTTCTGTCTTATTTGGTGAAAATGTAAGGACAAAACAACTCAAGCTCTTTTTATCTCTGCAACAAGTTCTGGTTTTAACAGGAGTCATTTTCAGGGTACTAGAGAAAGAAGAGGGAACATTGGACCCTGGGGACACATTTCCATAGGGTAATGCTATTGAGCTGCTTGATTTGTGCACAGCATTCTGCCTTGGGATTAAAGCTAGGAAGGCATTTGGAAAACTACCTGCTCACTCAAGTTATTTGGTTGAAGTGTGCTCACAAAGTACCCATTTGTGTTTATAACTGCTCCGTGCAGATTTTTGGCAGATGTTGTGCTGTTAGCCTGAAATATGGCCCTTTGTTTTCCTTAAGGATCAAGAGCTATTAATATCATGCTGTGTTTCTGATGTCTTTTTGTTGGTCAGTACTCTCTGCCCTCTTTGCTCCAGCAGAAACAGGAATGGAAGCAGTGATAGCAGACCATTGCAACTCCCACTCATCTGATGTTACAGGCTGGAAAATTGAGAAGATGTCTGGGAGGAAGAGCCATTTTCTTTTAATCAATTATTAACTGGTAAGTCACTCCAGCTAATCTTTGCTCAGCAGCTGAGTGAACCTTGTGAGCAGGTTTTTGAGCAGACCAGGCTTAGCTGAAACCAAGTGCTAGAAAAAAAATATTCTGGGTAAACCTATTGAAAAGATTAGGCAGATTACAAACTGTGGAGAAAATGAGAGTATGCTTACTTATATTTATAGACATATTCTCCTCCTAAGCATCATAAAGCTCTTTAGGAACCTATAAATACACAAAATGTGTGAGGGCTGGGTCGCTTTACCCCTAGAAACAATAAGTGAATGAAAGAAGCCTTTCTATTACCACACATGGTAGCACTGCAATGAAGTGTAGCACTGCACCCTATCTAGTAGCAGGTTATGTTGCCCAAATATAACTACCTAGTACCAGCTTGGCACAGTGTTGTTACTAGGGCAGCTATTTTTACTGGGAGTGATATAACACCTGTAGCTAGTCGATGTTGTCAAAACACTCATGATGTCTTCATCACCACAGTACCCCTTAAAATGGAGAAGTGCACAGATGCAGTTCAGAAATAAGACCCTCATTTAAACTCTTTTTTCCCAGGGAAAAAAATGCAAAGCTACTAAATTATTTTTTTTAATTTTTCTTCACAATAAACACTAATTTTCCTCACAACGAACACTAATTGTTAATATGATTAAAAGAAAGATATCTCCAGTAATACGCAAGCTAGGTATTCTGACAAAGGTCATGAAAAGGTGCATATCATTTAAGGAAATAGGGTCAAAGTTTTGGATTTGCAATGACATTGGAAGTAAAGCAAGCGTGATCCAGATTAAGGTACATCATAGTAAGCACCCAAGTTGACCTGTTGGAAAAAGTAATTACTGCAAGTTTTCTGTTTAAAGCTGATATATGTTCTCTACCTCTGATTCATGGTTGACAAGACACACAAACCTGGTCACCTTTTAACACCAGGAAGACTTTTTATGGCTCTGCAATTGTAGCTTTCTTGGAAGAAGCCCTCTGGGACCTCAGATTACCAATCATATTGCAACTGTGTGCTAGAGTTTAAATGGGGACCTGAAGTAAACAAAGACCAAACATTTGTTAGGAGTGATTAAATGTTCTCAGAACACTAGTTTCTTAAAAAAATGCATCTGTGTATAATTGTTATAGTTATCTTCAATAAGAACTTACTCTAAGCCACAGAGGTGTATCGTTAATGAACAGCAAATTAATCAAAACATTTTTCTGATAATGTGCTTTTCTTCAACTTACATAAGCATTACTTTCAGCAAAGAATTTGCTAATGAGTTTCCTGCCACAGGAGGACTTACTTAACAGAAAAAAAATTGAATGATGTGCAGAGAGAATTATGTGAGGGTAAAATGCTTCTAAATTATCAGTGTTATTCAGATGCAGTCCTCAGAGCAGCTCCAGTGTGAACTGTCACTTCTATAAATTAAAAAAAAAAACCTGCTTTATATGCTTTTCATTTACTTTAATGCACTATTTTGGATCAGAAGAGTGTTTTGAAACAAATGTCTCTGCTCATGCTTTGGTTTCTGTCATGTATTTGAAACTTGAACTGGATTCCTTTTGCATGAAACTAAAGGGGAAAATGCTCCCCAATAGTGTAGCTAATGCATTGCAACCACAAACAGGTCTTCAGTGTGTGGGACTGGACTAGAGCTGCTCTGGAGAAAAAGGCAAAACAAAACCCTGTGAGAGTTACTGTGTGGATGTTGGATTCTCAGACTCTTTCCTGCTCCTACTGATCCACACAATTAAATAATACAGATGGAGGTTGTATCATCAATTCTTGCTGAACCAAATTAACAAAGCTGCTGTTTGGTTTTGTGTGTCCCTTTACAAGTTCTCTTCTAATCCAGACATGTTCTAGTCCATTCCTATGTATAATCAACAGTCTTGCTTAATGAAATGCAAAGGATAACATTTGGCAATCACACTGAAGTAAAAAAGGTTGCAAAGGTCTCACTGCAGACTATTTGAAATGCCATGGAGTCCATACACACAGCTTTATTTGACCTT
This sequence comes from Ploceus nigricollis, assembly GCA_013399945.1. Taxonomy (NCBI): domain Eukaryota; kingdom Metazoa; phylum Chordata; class Aves; order Passeriformes; family Ploceidae; genus Ploceus; species Ploceus nigricollis. Next base: position 491,573 of record VXBC01013090.1, read on the forward strand.
GGCTGCCTTATTAATGCAAGTAGGAATAACATTTTTAGTACTGATCCCCTGCTGAGTTCTCTGGGCTGTAATGCATGTACCTTATATGTATAGGTAAGATGGTACAGGTAGATCCTAGCAGTTCTACTTTCAGAGAGGAGAAATGGAGTTGACATGAAGAAGAGACCCAAGCTAAGAGATTGGAGATGGATTTTGATGTATAATTAATGGACCAAGAGACAGCATTCATAAAATCCTAAAGCTGTTTGGTTACTAGAGTTCTGTAATTACTTTCTGTGTTAGTTCATAATGTGTGGGTCAATCCTTTTGTCTACTGAAGCTGTTAAAAATAATCCACCTATCATTAGAAGGACAGAGCCAGGGTCCATCAGAAATGAGCAGTTCCCTGACAGGCAAATACCATCACATGCATCACCTCTAATGCACTCACCACTGCCTTGGTGGTAATATATAAATCTCTATATTAGATTTGTATATCTTTGCATATAAATGGAAGTGAAACCAATGTATATTTCAGTGGTAGTAGTACCATGATAATTTTTTAGAAAAATTCTAAGTGTGTGTATTGTCTTGACAGTGAAAATTTTTCAGATTTTTATAGGATGGGCTTTGGCTAATACCACTCTCTGATGCATTTATATGCATTAGATAACAGTCTAGGTTTTCAAACTGCAGATGGAGGTGAAACAAGTGTCTCTTTTCAAGTTAATTTCACTTCCAAGCCATCTCAGTAGTGCTACTAATGAATTTCTGTCTCTATGTATATGATATTTCTGAATGTCTATCACCAGGGTACCCAAATGTCATTATAAATTTAATGAACAGCTGCTGCCCATTAAAAGTAAGTGTAACTTCTATTGCTTAAATTAAACTAGTTTAAAGGAAAATGAGCATTTAGGTTAGGCAGGTGTTGCTGCTATTTATATCCAAAAGTTGAATTTCTCCTAGACTGAGGGCCAGTTTCAAATTGCATTTTTTTCTGCCACTGTTATTTTGACAGAAAAAAAAGCTTCATAAATTAGTATCTAAACTGCATCTCAGCTCTGGTCATTTCTAAAATATAAGTAATCATGGCAGAGGATTGAATGATATTAGATGAGGAACTTTTAGCATTTGCTTTTTATATTGCCAATTGAAGATATTATGCTGAGGTTAATTGGGCCATTCAGTCGTGCTCTGCCACTTTGTCTTTCCTGAAAGGATTCAGTTAGATGGCTTGCTAAAATTCCTATTATCTCTGTAACAAATCTTAGTTTTACTACTGCTGGTCTAAGAGCAAAAGAAAAAGATTGGGGCAGTTTCAGAGGAGAAATACTTTGTGACTTTGATGCTTTTTTGAATACTCAATTACCAGAGTTCACAGAGGTGTCCAGAACCAAACTTTGTCAGGGCAAACATACCAGGACAATTGTAAACTCTCTGCCAGGTAACTAACAGTAGCAAAAAAGGCCAGGTTCAGTATGTTTAGGACTGCACTTCACAAGTGACTGAGCAAGGTCCAGTCCCAAATCACAGAGCAGTGCCCTGTACTGGCAGAACATCCAACTGCTAGCTCTCTCTAATTGTAGGAAATCTGTTTATTAGGGTGCAGAAAATGGACATAATTGTAGGGAAATAGAGAAGCATATCACACATGCACAAATATTGATAGCATCTGCAAGTCAAGAGGAAATGATGTTGTAAATAAGCCATTTAGCATCCTTCCTCTTCACCAGTGAGTATCTCTTATCACTCCACTTTGGATATCAACCCCACCCTCTCCTCAGCTTAGCTCTGCAAAGAGCAGCTCTGTGAAGGTCTCTTTGCCTGTCTCAGGTCCTCAGGAAGCTTTTTCAATCCAGCTGTGAGCTGCTGCTACGTAGTGATTCAGCTGTATGAAGAGGCTGAGAAAGCAGGACTTGATAGTAGAATCCACTGAGTGATGCTTTCCATCCCACCTTCTCTCATCCAAAGGGTTTCCTGCAGTGTTTCCTCAGAGTAGGTTTGCCAGCCTGCAGAGCAGCACTCAGGGATTGACCTGGCCATTTAGAAAGGAATGGAGGAAAAGAGAAGGTGAACGCAGAGCCCACAAACCCCTTTGTTCTTGTAGTGACCTCCTAAATGTGGCTAGAGGACATATTAGCCTGTGCCCTTGCCCAGGGAGGTGCCTGATGTCTGGGGCTGCCCCAGCTGCCCTGCTCCCTGGTTGGGGCACTGGGATGGTTGAGGGCTGCCTGGCCCTGCCCTGTGGGCAGCCCCTGAAGTCCCCAGCCCTAAGCAAACCCTGGCTCACTGGGAACTCTGTGAAAGACCCCACTTTGACTGTGCGTCTGCAAACATTTCCAGTTGTTTCTCTATGCATAATGTTAATTATCAAAAACCTCAGAAGACTTTTGACATATCTGGCTGAGGAGATCCTCAAACAAATAGGAATGGAGAGCAAATTTTTCATTATCTAGTGGCACTGTTTGGAGCCCACAGGTGTTTTGACTTCACACCTGCTGTAGGGCACTTAGCAGAAGTCAGGTGGAAGAGTTCTTTTAGATACTCACTGGCCAAGGTTATCCCAGGTGATCCCAGCAGATCCAGCACAGAGGTTTTCTGCAGTTCTCCAACAAGCAAGCACCCATTGAATTCACCATCTTATTTAGGTGGTGGAAATGTAATCCTCCTCTTCAACAGTGCTACTGTCTCACTTGGATTTTTTTCTGCTCTGGGTATTGAGCTGTTGCTGGCCTTAATACGCTTATTTCTTCCTGCAGTTTTCTACTTTTGAGGAGAAATTAATGCACTAGGTTTCTTTGTTAGCCTGGTGAACTCTTTGAGTAGCAAAAGCAACACAACGCCTTTGTAATTGTTTAGTTTGCTGGGAAAATATCTTCCTATCCCTATGAACTTTAAACTTGGCATTTACTGTGTTGCAAGGGAGGAATGGTGGCTCTCTGAGATGGTGCCTGACAGCTGACTGTGGTGCAACAGAGCAGGTACAGGTCTCAGTAGGGCAGTAAAGAGTTCATGTTGCACCCTGCCTGAAATAAAAAAAGGAAAGACTCAGTGTACAGGAGATATTTTTCATCTCTGTGTTATTTTCACGTTATTCTTTGCTAGATTTAGAGGATCACCTCAAAGGATGACACTGAAAGTACAGGTAAGAAGGTTTCAGGACATATCACATCCTGTATGTCAGCCATTATGTCAGTCACTCTCTCACAAATGTTCTCTTTTAGTTGCAAGTAATTCAGTAACAGCTGGGTTTGGTTCATCTTTTACAAGTAACTTGAAGTGAGGAAGGAAAACAACTGAATGATCCGCAACAGCAGTCAAGCTCCAGCAGCATGCATCTTGTATTTTAATCCCAGCAAGGGGCAACAGAGGACTAGAAGCAGAAGTTAATTTACCATATCCAAACATCCTTCTGTGACATGAGAAAAAACCCAAATCTTTTACACATCCTGAAGCTATTTAAAAAAATATCTAAAAGCAGTATTTTTGCAGTATGTTGTTGATGAATGGGACACTTTGATACATGCTGAGGGAAGGCTTTGAAGTGCTATTCTATGACTTGGAATGCAGGATTTGGAGGGTTTGCCCCAGCTGTTTGGAAAAACTGAGTCCAGCATTTCTAACACTCTTAAAAAGGCTTAAAGAAATGCAAAACCCTTTTTTCAAATTTCCTCCTTTGGTTTTGTATAAATGGGTCTTTTCAGAAGGTTTCATGCTTGTAACCTCCTTATTCTGGGTGGAGGCCTATTCCATCATCTTGCTCAAGTCTGAATATGAAAACCCTGCGCTCTCTTCCAGATGCCATGTACAACAGGAGTGATTTTTTAAATCATATATATACATTGAACTATAAAAAAGCTTGGGTGGAAGGGTCTTAAAGATCATCTAGTTTCAACCTCCCTGCCATGGTCAGGGACATCTTCCACTAGGCCAAATTTCTCAATGCCCCACCCAACCTGGTCTTGAACACTTCCAAGGATGGGAAAACCACCATGCCCCACACAATTCATACATGTACATTACAGTTCATAAGTCCCACTACTTCAATGGAAGTAGTCATGCACATATATATCCTCTCCAGCCACTGAGCTCAGTGAAGGCACGAGCTTGTCAACATTAATGCAACATCAAAGTGGAAGATCCCAATACCAGTTGCAAGCTACTGTGTGTGTATATATATATATATATATATATATACACAAAGATATACAAAAAGAATTTAATGAAAATGATAGGCAGGTCTGTTAACTCCCTCCCCAATGGACTCACACTAGCAAACATCTAGTTGATTAGTAGACTCAAGAGAAGTAAAATGCTGTACAGAGTCACTTCTTACATGAGAAGCAGGTTAAAGGACTACAGTTTGAAGACAAATAACAGATGGGTAGAACATTTTTTTTTTACCTTCCTCATAGCAATAGGATGTTCTTAATTACAAAGAACTGTTTATGAACAAAATGCTGACCAAAGCATGGCTTCACCAAGGACAAATCCTGCCTGAGCAACCTAGTGGCTTTCAATGATGGAGTGATTACATCAGTGGACAAGGGAAGAACTACAGATGTCATCTATCTGGACTTTTGTAAGGCATTAGATGTGGTCCCCACAATATCCTTCCCTTTTAAATTGAAGAGAGATGGATTTGTAAATTGGACTGTTTGTTGGATTAGGAACTGGTTAGATGGTCACCAGCCAGTAGTGGTCAATTACTCAATGTCCAGATGGACACCGGTGACAAGGGACATCCCTCAGGGGTCTTTCTTGGGAACAATATGGTTTAATATCTTCATCAGTGACGCAGACGTGGGATCATGTGCACCCTCAGCAAGTCTACAGATGACACCGAGCTGAGTGCCGCGGTCAACACACCTGAAAGATGGAATACCATCCAGAGGGATCTGGACAAGCTTGAGAAGAGGGCTCATGGGAAACTCATGAGGTTTAACAAGGCCAATTGCAAGGTGGTGCACCTGGATCAAGGCAATCTTTGGTATAATGTAGGCTGTGGGATGAAGGGATTGCAAGGAGACCTATGGAGAAGGACTTAGGGATACTGGTGGAGGAAAAGCTGGGCATGCGTCACCAATGTGCACTCACAGCCCAGAAAACCCGTCATGTCCTGGGCTGCATCAAAATAAGGACGGTCTGCAGGTGAAGGGAGATGATTCTCTACTCTGCCCTTGTGCCCACTTGGATCACTGTGTCCAGCTTGGGGGTCCTCTGCATAGGAAAGACATAAACCTGATGGAGTGGGACCAGAGGAGGGCCATGAAGATGATCAGAGGGATAAAGCACCTTTCCTGTAAGAGAGTTTGGACTGTTCAGCCTGGAGAAGGGAAAGCTCTAGGGAAACTTTATTGAGGCTGTTAAATATTTAAAGGGTGTAAAGAAAAAAAAAGGGGGGGACAAACTTTTTAGTAGAACCTGTTCACACAGGACAANGACGGTCTGCAGGTGAAGGGAGATGATTCTCTACTCTGCCCTTGTGCCCACTTGGATCACTGTGTCCAGCTTGGGGGTCCTCTGCATAGGAAAGACATAAACCTGATGGAGTGGGACCAGAGGAGGGCCATGAAGATGATCAGAGGGATAAAGCACCTTTCCTGTAAGAGAGTTTGGACTGTTCAGCCTGGAGAAGGGAAAGCTCTAGGGAAACTTTATTGAGGCTGTTAAATATTTAAAGGGTGTAAAGAAAAAAAAAGGGGGGGACAAACTTTTTAGTAGAACCTGTTCACACAGGACAAGGGGTAATGGATTTAATCTAAAAGAGGGTCTATTTAAACTGGAAAAAGAAGAATTTTTCTACAATGAGGGTGGTGAGCCACTGAAAGAGATTGCCCAGACAGGTGGTAGATGCCCAATCACTAGAAACATTCAAGGCCAGGTTGGCTAGCCCTGTCCAGCCCAAAGTATTCTATGAATCTATGATTCAAAGACTTTTGGTCAGCCTATTGAATCCTGTTTAATACTGACCTTGAGGTGTTAGAAGTAAGTGTAAGGCACTTCAGAGATTTAAGTACATTTTGCTTCCTCATAATGTAATTGATCTTGTTCAAACCTCCAGAAAGGTTTGAAAAATATGGTAATATTTTCCACATTGCAGCAGCTGCAGTGATGTGAAACCTTAATCAGTTCTACATGATTTTTAATTAATGGTCTTCAGTCTCTATAAGTATACAGTGGGAGTAGTTTTCATTTGTGCTCTACTACTGTATTTGCCTTCCTTTAAGAAAACATGAACAGTCTAAATCCATAGCACTGCTCAACATGAAAATTGGGCTCTTAAATTTTAAAGCAAAACTACAGTTAACTCTGTGGATCTGCAAAACCCTCAGTCAGGGAAGTGACATTCAGAAATGCATGTCTGAATATTGATTCATTAGGCATCCCATTTCAGAAAAGTTAGTAATTTAAAGAGCACAAGATGTCTTCACATCCCTCCCAAAAAGTAGAATTGGGATAGTAGAGATGTCATCATCAAGCAGAACAAGAGCTGTTAAAACAGCAGCGATCTGCTTCACAAAAAGAGCAATACAGTAGAATTATGAGTGCAGGTGAATTACTTCTTGCTGAGGACGCAAGTTACTGGAAACTCCTTTTTAAGGGATATTATGCTTTATCTTGGACATGTGTATTGCTTCAATTAGGTAGTTTGCTCTTTAACTTGGAAGCATGAGATTTCTGGACAGTATTATTAGAGCTAGCTGTATTCTCAGGGCCCTGCTGCGCAGTCAGCAGGAATAATTTTACCATTCTCATTTATGAGCCTTCGAAGCCATAAACACCTCCCAGCTTTTCATGAGGAGACCTATAACTGAATAAGCAGTGAGTTCATTAGCAGTCTGGTTGCAGAGAGGGAGCAGGAGAAAGTGTACTCCTACAAAAAACTGTTTGCCTTCCATGTACTAGCTGGTGCAGCCTTCTAATGAGGACTGACAGCAAATTCCTGCTTTAACACCACCATGTGAAAAATTAAAGGAAAGCAAGTGGAGATCAGATAAGCAGAATCAACCAAAGTTTTTCTTCCCCCTTAAACACATAGATGTGTATATAACTAACCCTTTGTCCCTTAACTGGTTCACACCCAGTTCTTGTTAGCAGTACTTAAAACTGCCACAAGATAATTCTTTAACTTCTGTGAGATGTTCCTTTCCATGTGGATGGAGAGTGACATCACAAATTCCATGACCATATCTGGCCCCAAATCTAACAGTCCCTGGACATAGCTGGAGCCCAGAGCTATAACCAAACCTCTTAGCTCAGAGATGGGTCTTTCTGCATCAGGGTTGATGGGAGCTGGTGGGTCTGCCTATACAGGAGCTGACCCTGATGTTAATATTCAGAGGTTAAGTGCAAGATGCTGGTCATCTCTACCATTTCCCTATGAGTGTTGAATTTCCTTGATATTATGAGAAGTGTATTAGAGGATTAAGTGTTTGCATCTTCATCTCTGCAGAATTTTCTGCTGCCTGGCTGTGGGATGGTGTGAGGAACTCTCATATGTGACAGGTTAATAGAAACAGATTTTTACATGCATGAGACCTCCACAAGCGTGTGGTGGGAGGGAGCAGTGCATGGGGCTTTTTTTCAAACTTCTTGCAAGGCAGAGAACTCGTGATCTTAAATGCACAACTTTTTCATATTCATTGTGTAAATCTGACACGGCCCAATTCTATGGGAACATTAGCAGGGAAACACACACCTTCACTGAGTAAATGTGCATCTGGCTTCCTTGCAAGTGCCATCTTTTTTCTTCATTCATACATTCATTAATTCCTTGTTAGACCATGGAGAAGCATTCCTCAGCAGCAGGGAGGAAGGGACAAGACAATTATTCCTCTCGTTCTAATGGACGTATGCAGTTGAATGATTTTAAAGTCTAGTTGTTTATTTCCAGATTTTCTCTCCATACAAAGTCTCTTGAAGAAAAGAGATAGGGAAACAGGAAGGATTTCACCATGAAAGGAAGAATTCCCAGTTTTACAGTTATGGCAGAGACACACTGAAGCCACACATACTCTCCATGGACCTCTAAAGAATGATTCCTCCACTGGCCAGCAGCTAACAGAGCTCCCTGCAGTGTCTGTGCTGTCAAATGGTGTCAGGAAATGTCACTGGACAGTAAAATCTTATTGTGTAATATGCTAGACTGTTAAAACTGTCCTCATTGCAGCCCAGGCTAGCTGCCACTCTTCCGTACAGTTTCCGTGAAATCTGAGGGCCAGTGCAAATTGGGGACAGTTTGTCTTGGAGGCTTTTTAACACCATGGTCACAGTCTGTTTGGTGATAAAGAAATGGCATAACTCTAGTGTAAACATAGCTGGCTGTAGAGCAATACATCTTTCAGTCCCTGTTAGAAGATGAGTGGTTAAACTTTAAATAAGATGTGCTCTTCTCCTGGTGTAATAAATTGTGTTCCAGCTTCTGAAAAAGTAGTAGTGGTTTGGTTTTGGGAAAAGTGGTTGAAGTGCTGAGTTTGTCACTGGGAACAGTTTTGTGGAGCACTTTATGGGTGTTAAAACAGCTGTCCAGAGGGTACATGCAGATGAGAAATGGGTACTATGGTCCCAGACATAAGAGAAAGTTGGAAGAATTCCTTCAGGGAAAAGACAAAGGCTGATACCTGAGAGGGCAAGTAGGAGGCCAGAAAGGGGTTGAAAGTGCAGGGACATCTGGCTTTGCTGAAACAGCAAGCAAACTATGACTTGTGATTAGCTCATCAGCTGTGTTATCTGTGAAGCCCACAGGGATCCAGGAGTGCATGGGAGGCTACCCTTCTCCTCAGGAGTTTTCCACACTGGTGTTAGCACAGGCAGATCTTGGTCCTGGGCAGAAAAACACACGCAAGGCATTAAGGAACACAGCTAGACCCTTGCTTAGAATCTTACACAGAGTGTAAATGTTAACTCCCTAAATTCTTTTTAAGAAATAAATCATAAGGTGACTGAGACCACTTTGGAATGATCGAATAGGAAATGAATCAACAAATGAAATGCGTCTAGAACAGAGAACATGAATTTATGCATCCAGCCAGTAACTGAATCCTTACCCACTCATTAGCCTCTTTTCAGCAGAAGCTTCACACTAAAAAGGATGACTGTTTTAAACACAGTATCAATGAGAAAAATACAAGTTAAGCTACCTTTTTTGGCTCCAGCTTTGTTCTCAAGCTGAAGCATGTGCAATCAGGATGGGATGCAGGGTAAGGCAATATGCTGGGGAATGCAATATCTTATTAAGGGATTTGTGAGTGAAATGCTTCTACAATCTGCACACATTCACCCTGTGTAAAATAATTGTTACATCCTGAAAGTAAATCAGCACAATGAGATAGGGAAGCTGAGTACCAAGTTGTTTATGCCCCTTCTTGATGTAAGATTTTGGGAGTCCAACAGCTGTTGGAAGAGATAACTCCCTGATTGCTTTTAATCTTCACAGCTAAGGCTGATTTCCATCTCACCTTCTAACACAAAGTTTCATGCTACACTGCTAAAAAAGTTTTCAGGGTTTATGCACAGGAACCTGATGTGTTTGCATTTTTCTCTCCCCGCCCTGATGTCTCTTTTCAGGAGTAAAAAACAGCTGCAGTATTAAAAGAGTAGTTACAGAGACTGCAGGCATAGCATGATATCCAAAGTTTAGGTTAGCACCATCATCAGAGTCGTGGGATTTGAAAAGAGTAGGGGAGAAGCATTACATATGCAAGGTAGTTCAATAGAAGGTGGCATTTTGGTCAGCGGCCAAAGCTATATTGTTTCTTTTCCTAGTAAATTAGTCCAGTTCTTCTTCTTCTTCTTTTTTTTTTTGTTTTTTAATTATGAGAATGTTTGATTCTGATCTCCAAGCACTGTGTGTGATTTCTAGTATTTTTATCTCCAAAGCAGGAATGCAAAGGAGGCAATTATCTTGAGCTCCTGTTCTTTACTAAAATAATGCAAACTTCTTCAAGGAACTTTTTTGGATACTAAATATTTGGGTCTTACTTTTTAACCTACTTACTTGCCAAAAAGGATGAAGAAATTTGTCTAGAGTATGATGAAAAATTTTGGTGATGATTAAAGCAAAGGATTTCCTCTGTCATTCACATTTAGATTACTTCAAGCCTTCTACCCTGAATCTTGAGATTACATATGTAGTTTTCCAGGTCCATATGGGATCTCACAAAACTGCTGCACAGTTGAACTGATAAGATTTAAGGTGAGCTGAAGTTTATAGGAGACAAAGGCTCTGCTCTTGAACCTGGAGGACAAAGCCCACTTGCTTTAAGTCCTAGTTTAGCAGGAGGAGAGCTTGCAAATCAAATTGGCTCCTGCCCTTGTTGACCCTGATATTATGTTGATATACACAGCATGAAACCTTCTTATATACAAGAACAGATATCATACATTATGGTAACTCCAGTATTTTCTTGGAAGTTAAGAGAACAGGAGATAATCAGGATTGCTTCTCTTTCTCATTTAGGAAGAAAAGTCCTTTCTTTTCCTTTAATTTTTCTTAAATGTCCTTTTCAGTTTTAATCAATAAATAAGGGTTATTAAATTAAAGAAAAAATAAAATTAATCTGTTTTGATATTACATATTTTTATTTTGTTTATTTTATCCAATGTCCCTCTTGTATTTCTTTGTGACCTCTTCTTTTACCTTGACCTTCAAACCTTTCACCCTCCTTTGCACTTTTGCAAGGCTACAATAAAACATGCTTGTGTAAAATGGACCTGGTTGCCATGCAGTCTGAGTCTTGTAATTAGGACATGGAATGCTTTTCTTTTAAAGTAAGTAAATCAGGTCTGATGCAGATTGGCCGCAACCACGCCTTTCTATCTTCTAGAAGCTGTCCACAGAGCAGTGTTAAATAGTCCTTATTTCCTTCCTGACAGAGAATGTCTCAGCACAAAAATGTCTGACATTATTAGTTCTTCTGTTGACAGCTTCAGTAGAAAGACCTAGGTCAGAAAGAACTGGAGACCAGACTATCTTAGCAGCAATGATCTGCTTATTTATTGGATCTGTGGTTAGCCCAGGGCTTTCCAGACAAGGAAAATTAGGATCTTTACTCAGATGTACTGAAGATTTAGGTGTTCATGCTGCGTCTTGTATTCAAGGGCAGCACACCTGATAGTCCACACTGGTTTCTCTAAGCAATAAAGAGAAATGGGAGCTGGATTCAGGCTGCCCTCTACAGCTATGTAATATAAATTTTAGTGTGAATTGGAGAGTTTACAGTGGCCATGCAGCAACAGGGCTCCCTATGCAGTCATGGGGCTTCCTAGGCAGCCAGGACAGTGATCAGGATGGTCAAAATAAAGAAATTGTGTTTTGTCTGACAGCCCAGACTGTCACCAAGCTGGATGTCACAAAGTCTACATCACCCTGAAATGGAGTCTGCCTCTTGCCAGCAATTGAGACACTATGGTTCAGGGTTCAGGTCCTTGCTGCTGCTGTGCTTGGCTTCATGTGCCTCTTGCCAGAGGACAAGTAGTGCCCTTCATCCACCTCAGTGAAGAGGGTGTTTGCTGAAGGTCACCTTTTCCTTCCGTGTAAGTTTAAGTAAATAACTTCAGCCTTTTGGCTTTCTCCACAACAGTGGTCAACTGTGGGCTCTGAATAACTCTGCCAGCCCAGGAAACTACATCTAAATGATATAACACTGAATGTTGGGCCTTCCTAAATTGCATAGAGAAAAGGTCTCTTTTCCTAGGAAATTATTAATCCGTTTCACTGTTAATCCCATTTTCCCAGAGCCCAAGTCTGCTGCTTTGTCTTTGCAATCTCAATATACATGACATTAATAAAAGTCAGGAATGAAAGCATTTCCCTTAAAGCATCCTAAAATCCTTTTTTTTTCCCACACTATACACAAACATTGTTATTGCCCACATTTGTGTATGATTGTGGAGTATGATGGATTAGGGGGTGTGGGTGCCATTCTTTTCCTAATGTCACTCTCTGGAGAGCTTGATTTTTATATCTTTTCATGCTTCCTGATTTATCAAGATAAAGATGACATCAGCTGTTTAAAATGGCTCAAAACTGCTGTTCTTTGGCAAAAAGTTAGTCATTCATAGCTAAAAGGAATAAGATTAACGTTTCAGATTCTTGCTCCAAACAATAAAGAGGCATAATTGCAATACTGATTTTTCCATTCAGTGTTTTTGCTCTCTGTCTTTTGCTTTATTTCAACCTGCACAGCATGGGGCTGATCAAGGAGTATATTGAGCATTCACAACACTTTGACCAAAAGTGCAATTTATGGAAATCCTGTGTGTCTTCAACTTTGATCCTGCTAAAGAAATTCAATAGGATATGCAGAAAAAATTTCCTTTTTTTGCATAAACTCCAGCTGAAGCTTTTCAATCCCCACGTGAGACAAGTCTTTAACATCAGTACTTCATGTCATGGATGCTTGTTTTTATGCAGTAAATTTGGTTTGGGATTCTGTACTTAACGCTGACATGCTACAACCAACCACACCTCAGAATTATGCCGAAATCTTGTTTTCCAGGTCCACTTAAAGCTTCAGTGAGAAAGAATGTGGGTCTGGTTACACCCCAGACTTGCAAGATTATAAATATTTCTCAGCACATTTTGGGCAGAGGCTCTTACAACTCAGTCTTTTCAGTGATGCTCACAGCGGTCCCTGCCTAATTCCGCAACAGGACTAAATGTAATAAAATATTAAATAAAGGATAAAATATACAGGAAAGGCCAAACTCAGGTTTAAAAGTCTCTTTCAGGATGTTTCTGGCTGTGTGACACTGCTGTGGGGCAGTGAGTGCCTGCCCTCCTGGCTGCTCCTGTGGGTGCAGGATCTCGGGCAGTTGAGGTTATATCTGCTCGGGTGAAGGTGTTTCCCACCAGGAGTTTTTATAGCTTCCCTAGACTAGGCTTAGAAAGTTGATTTCAATTTTATAAAGAGCAATAATATCAGATGGATTTTTTATGCTTACAACAAAGAATCAAATTTCATTAGTGATACACAACAATCCCATTTGTTTTCATGGCAAAACAGTAGAATAATTTAAATTAGATATTCAGTGTCAATTTTATATTTTCTGACATATTGAAATAAAGTTAAAAATATGTTAATTTTGAATTAGTTGCCGAGCCTTAAGTTGGCTTCAGAATGATATACTGAGTCTGAGTGTTGGAAGGGTTCATTGACAAACTGGCTTTACATGCCCTCTCTAAATTTAGTTTTTTAAAAGTATATATGATTTATAAAGAAATTCTTGATGAATTTAAGCCAAAAAAGCCCTGTATATTTGAGTGAATAAATTGTTCACCTAAAAAGTTCAGCTAGCTCTGCATTATCTGGTCTAACATTCACCACAGTGAGTTTTGGAACCATATCCACTATTTTCTAATGAGTGATAGGCCAAGTCCTAAGGTTTGAATGCAAACCCGCATCTCATATATTTAAAGGTTCTTATCTAGGTGAGGTTTGGTGTTACTACCACCAAACTCCACTGTGAAATAAAGCTGTTACTCAACACAGAGCTCAACTGAGCATCTCAACAGATTTTCAATGTTACATCTGTATGAGCAGAATTAAGCCAAAATTGGCTTTGCTGGAATCTGTCAGTTCTAAATAAAACTTGTAGCAGGAAAATCCCTATTGTGTACTGCAATGGTTGATAAGTCAATAAACTGAATTGCAAGAGACTCAATGAATAAAAAGATCAATATCTCCTCATGTTCTCAACAGCTTCTCTTGTCAAGAGACTCCTAGTATTTAAATATCTTTAGCCTTCACTACAGCTCTTAGATTTGCTCTGCTATGATGTATATGTGATATAGATATTTAGGATAAGGTAGGATCTCAAGATTTGCTCCTTGTATGATGGGTGAGTAGGGAAGGAGAAGGATGAAATGTGACTACAAAGACAGATAAAATATTTTTTGGTAAATTTGCTAGCTAGAAAACTGACAGAGCTTTATTCAGCTTACTCATTTAGACAGCTTCAAGTTTTGGAGGATGAACAATTAATTTCATTCTCCAAGCTGGCAGACTCTGACTTTTATGAAGTCTTTCAAGAGAGGACGGTGGGACACTCAGGTTAGACCAGTGTGTTTTGACAACTGGATCCCTTAATAAAATGTGCAGGAGGTCCAGAGATGACAGCCCTGGACAGCAGCGAGCTTGGATCAATAAGCATCAATCTTAGATTAATTCTAATTCTTTAACTCCACCTCTGCGTTTTGTATTTACCAAACTTCTCATATGCAGCTACTCTAGGCACCACCCTCACCTTTGCTGCCCATCTGTAAAAGATGTACAGATGATATTATTACTGACTTCTCTCCAAATGCCAGTTAGGATAATGCTGCCAAAACCTAAGCCTGATCACCACTAGGCTCTGTGTTCCTCCACCTTGTATTTGGACAAGAAATCTGCAGACAATACCAGAATTTGAGACACACTGCAGATCTATGTGGCCCATCATCTTTCTTTGATGATAACCAACACTGGGAAAAGTATACAGAAGGGACAGGAGCATCATGTCCTCCAAGATCTCTTCAGCTTTCTGAAATTTGAGACTCAAGTATTTCCTGAACCAAGTTGTTTAAATACTTACAGTGGGTTCCTCTTTTATTATCCATAAGCCTTTCTTGTATGGAAATAGAACCTAAAGTCCAGAGACTATGGCTGTCTTTTCATGTGGTACCAGGAGCAGCCTGCTGGTCATTCTCACAGGCAATGAATTCAACTGAAGCCAATGGCTCTGTCCACGGTACCCAGAGCTGTGATCTGCCTGCCACACACCCACACTTGGAGCTGTTTGAAGCCAGCCTGAGTGCACAGGCATGTGGGACCTGTTGGGATGTTGGAGTCTATTGGTGTCTTTTGGCTGCCCAGGAAGACAGAAATATTTGCAAAATTTCAACTGGTTTTCCATGTTTTCCTGGGGAAGCCATTAACACACAAATTCAGAAATATCACTAAATACTGGGTTCGTAAGAGCCTCATCCTAAATTTACTCTCTGCAAAGGAAAGAAGTTGATATTACCTTTTCTAGCTGCAGTGCTTTGGAGAGAAAGAATACTATTGGAAAGGCATGCAGCTGTTTCAGTGACAGGCAGAGAGAATGGAAATCCTAGATCTGAAGCCAAATTAAAAAGGTACCAGATTGAATCTCAGCAGCATTACAGATGCATTTGTGTCTCTAATTGATTTACCTCCTAAAGGACTTAAACTCTTTTACTATCTCATTTAGAGATAATTTGAGATATTCTGCACAATTAAGATGCAGAGAAACTTCATGATTCTCTGCAGTTAAAAAAAAAAAGCCAGGAAATCCCTCTTCCATTTTCCTTTTCTCACAAGTTGTTCTGGACATGTGCTTCATCAGTGTTAGCTGTCCTGGTGTTAATGTGTTGACACTTTGTATTGCTTTTTCCTGTTAGAAAAAGAATATATTATAAAGATGAATACAAATCGCTTGAGGTTGTCCCCACCATGTTTGGTTCTTGACCTCTGCATAATAAAATATTACAGTTTGGTCATTACTGCTGTCTCTTACTTGTCTATTTTTGTGCAGGTTACTTGGGGACATCCCCAGGTCTTTGCTTTCTATTACCCGATTTAGCCCCAACTTCACCAGTGGAAATTCTAAGGATCAGGGAAGGATTTTTTTACACATATCAGCTTGTGACATAACTTACAATTTTCATCAAGCCTGATTCAGAAGGAAATGCAAAATAAGCCAATTACCAAACTTCTTCCATCTCTGAAGATTTCCCATTCCGTAAGAACAGAG
The DNA here is from genome assembly GCA_013399945.1 of Ploceus nigricollis. Lineage (NCBI taxonomy): Eukaryota > Metazoa > Chordata > Aves > Passeriformes > Ploceidae > Ploceus > Ploceus nigricollis. Next base: position 507,314 of record VXBC01013090.1, read on the forward strand.
GGGTCCAACATACATAAAAATTGATTAGGAGACTTTCAAAGATTATTCAGACTACCAGTAGACAGGTTATCTCACTATGGGACAGTCAAAACTGCAATTTTACAATTTACAGATCACTCTGCCTTGTGAGGCTCTAAACTATTTTATGCCTGACACTTTTATGTATTCAACACTGAATATATTCAGTCAGTTTTTTAGGAACATATTCAGAGTTGTCAAACTGTAAAGGCTTCTCTCTGATGTATGGAAACAAAGTAGAGTGTGGGGAACAATAATTAAATACTGGCTGAAACAAGCATTTAATGTGAAAAAAATCCCAAAACACTGGCTGTTAGTGTTTAGTGCAAGGACATGTAGATTTGGCTAGTGTCAGCAAAACCATGAGAAGGCACTGAACTACTGAGGAGAAAATTCATTTAGCTAAATTTAGAAGCTCCTCGAAATGACAGAAACTCCCATTAATTTCAATAGAGCCAAGATTTCATGTAGAGCTCCTAAATTTAGTACAGAACTTGAAACACTCAAAATTAGCAAAATGGGAGTTCTGGAATGGTGGGAATGGCTTTATTTATTTGCTCACTAACTTTTATTTCACTGTAATTTGAACAATCATTCATTAGGGGAATGGTTCATATGTTTCCCAAGTTCTTTTCTTAAATTTTCAGAAGATTTTTGAGGGAAGATTCCTCAAGTTTTGCACAACTGATAGGATTTTCATGCGCTTCTTGAATCAATAAATGGTAAGCTTCCTTCAAAAATCTGTTTTGATTTTCAAAGAGCTGATGGCAGGCTGTTCCCTGTACTAAAGAAGAGAAAGAGGCATACATCTTTCGTCAGTGTAAGAAAAATGTAGATCTATATTTTCATTCATTCATGCCTGGCTTCCACCCAAACACCAGAAAGGATTTCTTGTTTCCTCCATCAATTGTAAACCGGAACGAGCTTGTATCTTGTTCCTCTTGAGAAGGCAGCTGTCAGGCAAATGGCTTCACAAAAAATAATGCTTGTGCATACTCTGCAGTCAGCTCTAATCTGTACGTCCACAAACTGTAAATTGTGCAGAACTGGATCTCTGTCAGCTGACTTCAAGCAGGCATGAGCTGTTAGCTTCAATTAAGAAAGTACAAACACAAACACCAAACCTGCTGACTGGCCTGTATGCAATTTCACCTTCTTTGGGTTTTTTTTTTTTTTTTTTTTTTTTTTTGTGTGTGTGTGTGGGAATGCGGGCCTTGAATGGTTCAGTGATTCTTCTCATTTCTTGAGTCAAGTCATATCAAAGGCTAACTAGGTATCTGTGGAACTTTGATAAGCTTAATCCTGGAATTCTGTTAGGAAAGCTCGTGACTCGGATAGCAAGTACTTAAGATGCCCTCCTGCCTATTCTAAACTTTATGCAGCCATGTAAATCTCAATAGACTGCTCAAAAGAAGGGCAAACTTGCCTACTTTGTAGATAGAGGCCTTTAATAGTGGAAATGTGGTCTTCTGGCTATCAAGATTGCCTAAATACTAATGTCTATGACGTGCTCCTCCTTGCTCTTACCTCTGGTTGGAAGTGAGCTGAACATTGGTGGCTGAACACTTATGAAACAATCAAGATAAATGGTATTTTATATTCACACAAGTATCTAATCATAATATTTGTCACAATAAAAATAAACAAAGTGAAGAATGAATGAAAAGACTGTGCAGAGAGCTGTGTCTCCAGCACCACCCAGTAATGAAAATCTTGAAGACTATGTGTAAAAACAGACATGATTGGCTGATGTTTCTTTTTGTATATCTTCCTGGATATTACTCCTTAATCTACTCTCTTTCTCTACCATAATTTCTCCATTGTGGGGAAAAAAAAAAAAGCCATTTAGAGATCTCCGGAGTAGAAAGCTGCATCTATCTATACATTCTCCAGCAAACTGTTGTATTGCTGAATGCACTGATATTTTGGTCTCCCCAACACCCTGTGTCAGAGTTCCACCTTTAAACTATATCCCATGTGAAAGACAACATTTTTGGTTCTTCAGAATGCTGCTTGATAGCACCATCATTTTCTGAAAACCTGAAGCAATTAAAAAAAAGTATATCTCATACCAATTCTCTGTAAGAAAGAAGGCACCTTTGCAGGGAGCTGCTGATTGCCTACTGGCATGCAACTTGAACAATATGTATTGTGCAAAATTGATCCTCTTTCTAATTTAGTGCCTAGCTACCTCTAGGATATGTCTAATTTGGGATATCATATGCTAGTAAAATAGAGAATCATACAGAACTGTCTCATAAATATCTCACAATTTCTTCCACCTTTGGTCACTACACTTGCCTACTCTGCCAGGGCATTCAGAAGCTGCTGAATGATTCTTTCCTTTGCCATGGTAAACTGAGAAGAGAAGCCTCTAGGAAGGTCTGCTACATGCTGACTGGGAAAATGAGGCTTTCAGAAGTTCCCTTTGTCCTTTGCTCACCACTCACCCATCCCACTTTCCAGAACATGGTGAGTGGCTTTGTTTTTTTTTTTTTTTGTAAAGTGATAAAGAAGGTTTTTGTCATCCTGTCCTTCCCTGTATGCTTCTTTTAGCAGAAAAATAATCTAGTAGGAGGAAGACATTTCTCTTTGTATGAGTTAGCCCCTTTCAGCAACCTGGCTGAAAGGACCTCTTCCTTTTTTCTATTTACCCAAATGCTTAATAAAAATTACATTCTCAAACAGAAGTTTGTTTGTTCTTTGTTCTTTTGTTTGCCTTTATGGAGACTCTTCAGCAATTTTAAAGCTTATTTCTGTAGTTATAGTTTCTATATCCTAAATAAAATAAAACCCCAAACTTTTGTTGTTGTTCCTCTTTTTCTAACGAAATAAAGTTCCTCCAGTCACCCCAGGATAATTGCTCAAAAACACAGGCAAAGTGTCAGTAGTCATTTCCAATAGTCTTGGGTTTATATTTGACAGTATATCCCATAAGTGGATGTTGAATATTTCTGAAGACAGATGAGAAGTGCTATTACAGTACATTGCCATCCTTGGCCAGAGTCACAGTAAGACAGAAAGCACTCCAGGCAGAGCCTCAGTTAAACTTCCCAACTAGGATGGGTATGTGGCCCTGCACAGGTGGTTTCTTATGCAGGCGGGTTCAGCCTTCCATTTTAGGTAACTAGAAAGAGCCAGATTTGAAGGTAGTGCCTCTGCTCTATCTATCCCCTGAAGACTCCAACACTCCTAGGATGCTTGGAGAGAGATCATCCTGGACATGATATTAGGTCTAGCTTTTCCTTGTCTACTGTGTTTGAGTGGATGCCAGAGAAGCTGTGCCTTGTCCTTGTGGTTTGTGGCTTCCTGCTATGATAAGTCCAAACCAATCATTGGTTTCTGAACCAATGGCAAGGTAGAGGAAGGGCAGAATCTATGTTTAGGATACAGACTGCCATCTCCTGTCCGTGTAGCTCTCTCTGCCCATGGCCACACTAAGGAATTTAAAGATTATAAGCCCAGTATCCAGAAAAGGTAGAGGAAGTAGTTAGTTACCCATGGATCACTTTTTGTGAGTGGAAGACATCACCACGTGACTGGTAAAAGATAGGAGGACGGGTTTCTTAGTCAATGTTTTTGCAAGTTTTACATAATTTTGTTGCCAGCGGGGTTTCCCTGATATGCTGTGATATCCACTGTGGTATGGGGAGCCAGAGGAATTTGGTTATCTGTTGTTTAAGGAGCATCTGCACACCTAACCAAGATGAAAGGGGTATACTCTTAATTGGGAATGGTCACTAGCACATACTGACCTCTGAATCATCCACAGGTGTTATCTCCAGAAGTGCTGTTCCTTCAAATCCAGCCTGCGTTGGGTAGTTGCATGATGGGCAGGACACAGGCTTGTTTCTTTTAAATTCAGATTCCTCAAAAGTGGGTGATGCATTTCTGAAAGGAGCAGAGGGAGGCACTGCTTAGCTGCTAGACCGGCAGCAAACCTGATTTAGCCCATACCAGGGATGTGCATGTCTCAATTCCAAAAGCTGGTCTGTATGGACACGGAGCTAGCAGCGTGTTTCAGACCTTGCACTTCCAACTGATGAAAAATCTGATACGTCTGCAAGTGATGGTGCTCCTGTTCTTGCAGATAGAGGATAGAGGCATCACATGTCATGGCATCATGTTGCCGTTCCACAGTTACCATATGCTTTGTCTTCACATCAGTGTCCTGCTTCAGAGCAGGGTGTTTTATCTGAGGATGAACCTGGAATTCCCACCCCTATGAATTCAGAGAATGAGCCTGGTGGACTAGGATACTCCTAAAATGAGTCCTGTTTCATCATATAAGGATTTACATATCACAAGGGATTACATTGCAGTGATGAGTGCCTCAGATATAAGCTAAAGATCCAATTGCACCAGGAGGAAGGGGTGCATGCAGTCTCTAAAGCTAGATCTGCTTGCTCCCTTTAAGGAAGGAGAGGCACAAAGATATTCACTGCAGACCTGTGGATATCTCAGAGATTGCTCATTCCCTGGTACATTTTGGAGCAACGGGAAATCTTTCAAGACAAAGCATGTGACGACGATAAATAAGCATTCAGAAACACAGATGTGTACCCTACCTACCTCCCTAAGACTCCAGCTGGCAAACTCAACAGCTGCTCTCTTCCTCCCTGCTCCTTAGGCTCTTACGAACCCAGTACGTGATTTCGGCTGGCTCCCTGGTGCCTCCGGAGGTGCAGCTCCACAGCTAGCCCCCACTACACGGACCTCTCCAGCACATGAACTCTTTTTCAAACCAGATTTACAGAATAATTCCTCCTTCCACTGCCAAACAGTGCCTTCAGCCTGATGAAGTATTTAATATACTTCCACTTGGGACAAAGAGTGAACAAAAAACCACCCCCCCAACTTCCTTCTTTTTTTCTCCTGGAATACTTATGGCAAAATGTTTTTTGACGTTCTCAGCACTATCCTGAAGAAAACACATAAATGCAGTAGCCTTTTTCCTTTCCCTAGGAGTGGAAAATGTTCTGCTGCTGCCCATATATCCCTCAGGAACACGTTGCCCTGTGAAGTACGCTTAGACCTTGCCAAGGATGGAGAGTAGATGAAAAGATTACCTGATTTGGTTGAGCCTGGCTCAGACTTTCAGAGAATTACTCTTCTCTCAAATACAAATTTTCATTCATAGTTTCTTTTTCTTGCTCATTCTGACAGGTTATAACAGAACTGTCTTGAAGGTATTGGACAGCCATGCTCTCCATGCAGAGCTGATGGTTTTAGAAGTTTGAACAGTGGAAATAAATTTGCTTCTGCAGTCCTTAGTAAGAACTGTGTTTTGGATAAAAACCTTAATTGTCTAATGACTTCCCAGGATTTTTCCTGAGGATTCAACAGATCTGTTTCCAGTTGTTTTCTAAGTTTCTCTTAAACTCCCCTTTCCCCACATAACTTGTAACTTTGCAATTTTGAGGTTCTGCTGCTTATTCTCTGGCTGAGGTTACACGTGAAGGTCAGTGGGAACAGTTCCTCATGTGCATTGCAAATGCATACCTATTAGGTAGTGTTACCTAGTAATCATTACATTAGCTCATTTCTAGTTGTTCTGATCCCTCAGAACCACAGAATGGTTGAGGTTGGAAGGGACCCCTGGAGGTCATCTGGTTCAACCCCCCTGCTCAAGCAAGACCACCTATAGCCACTTGCCCAAGACCATGTACATACAACCTGGGAATATTTTCAAGGATGAAGTCTCCACAGTATCTCTGGGAAACCTGTGCCAGTGCTCAGTCACCCTCACAGTGAAAAAGTGTTTTCTGATGTTCAGAGGGAATCTCTTGTGTTTCAGTTTGTGCTCATTGCCTCTTGACTTCTGCAATTCAAACTGTCAAGCTCCTTATATGATGCTCAGAGTGGTTTTGTTCTTCTTTTCTGAGAAACTTCCTGTAATCTTCCATAGCTCTCCTTAATCCACTCTCCTCCAGCTAATTCTAAAGATAAAAAGTTTCGCGGTTCTCAACTTACATCATATTTAAGGACTACCACATTTCAACCAAGAGATTGTTCTTCTAACGCATATTTACACTGAAACTGGAGCTCAAAACATGTGTTAGAACATGAGATTTCTTGACTAATAGTCACTAGAAGTTGGAATGGAAATAACAGCTGTGACTGTTCTGATTTAATAAAAGCCTTAATGCTGCTTGCTTTTGCATTTGATGCCCCAAGGAACAGATGTGCTTCTGTGCTTTGCTAATTCTTACTCTGCCCTGTTGTACCTGCTGCAGCTACTGTGCTCTGGATTTGGAGACACTATGGGAAAGATCAGAAGACACCTAACATAGGGTCTATCTGTAGGGACAGAATTTCCCAATTATTTTCAATATTCTGAGCTGAAACATGGGTTTGTGTACTTGTTTGTAAGGTATATGTCTATGCAAATTCCAGGTCAGTGCAAGTAATTGTTTGGGGAATGTAACAGGTTAATTTATTCCTGTGCATGTTTTATTTTGTCCTCATTTAAAACCTAACATTGTTCTTTTACATTAAAACTGTTATCAGATTTCTGGAATTAATGAGCCAGAGAGACTAGAACACAGCAAATTTTCTTCCACTGACGCGGAAAAATGTAGTCATTAAAAGAAATTATATCATTTGTTATTCCATGGGTCTAAAGGTTGTTTATTTGTTCATTTATTTATAAAAAAAATGAGAATGACAGTGGCATTAGACTTACAATGACGAATTTCAGAAGGAATTGAACAAGTGTTAGCGATATTTGAAACTTAGCTATTTGAAACTTTGGCTGATGTGTTAAAGATCACTGCTTTTAATATTCCCTCCAGCTTTAGAAAGAGGTGAACGCTGAGTAAAGCATCAGGCCCTAACAAGGAGTCACCAGCTGTGGTGCCAGATGTGGTTTGGTGTCTGTGAAATCTCTTTGCAGTGCCACAGCTCTGCTGCAGGCTGTCTGGTGGGATTGACATCCCCAGGGATTCAGGGAAAACTTCTCTGGGCAGCTTCATGCAGAATTCACTGCTGGAACCAGAACACAAGTTCCTCTGCACCTCCTCAGGGCTTAGCTCAGTAGTAAGCATATAGTTAGCATGCATCTATGGACAGGTATGCAGGTGTGGGTATAGCCTAAATGAACCCATTTTCCCACAGAAATGAATATTTAATATGTTAACAAATAATCAACATATCCTGGTGACTAAGCAGACAATAGCAATGGAATAGACTAGGGAAATTAACCTTTTCAACTCTCTAGAGTCACTAGTCACTATATATATATGTCAGTCACTATAACCAAGGTAAAGCCAGCCTTTACAATTGCTGCCTTAGTTGCTTGACCTCAAGGTACTTAAAGATACTGCAGAAATTTCTGGGAGGATGCAGTGTGTCAATACTGTCATCTCAGTGTGGTGCTGAAACACCTGAGCTCTTCTTCTTAAACCCCTCACTGTGGCTAAAGGACTGGGCTAAAAGCAGGTCTATTGACAGTGTGCCATCCCTTGCCATTGGGAATGGGAATGATGGGCAACCCTGTGTCCCACGGGGAAACCCACCACCCCCACTGGCCCTGCTGCCCTGCAGATCCTGCAGGAAAGAGTGGGAATCTGCTGTGCAGGAAGTTGCCTTCACTGTGGGATTGGCTCCAGTTTTCCATACTTGAAAGCAAGTCTGAGTGAGGAAGTATCTCCTTCACTTGTTAGGTTTGGAGAAATAACTATTTAAGTTGCTTAAATGCTGCTTGATTTCTTTCTTTTTCTAGATTTCCAAAGATTTCATTTCCACATAGTAAAATTACTCCAAAACCCAAAAATATTTGTTTAAAAAGGGTAAGGTTCTCTGTGAAAATGTTGCTAATGAACTCCTCAAACCCAAAATTTTAACAAGCTCCCGAGAATGACATTTATTATGAAGATAGCATGAATTTATCTGAGTCACTTTGTCTACTTGTCAGCACCAGACTATAACACAGACCAAAATGAAAAATTGCTAGAAAAATTTTAATTCTACTTGAATGGCTGTTTTAATTTAACAGATGTTGACTAGATCTTATACACACTTTACAAACTAAGATCCTGAAATGAAGAGTCTCATTAATTTAGAGAGATGAGTTTTATTTTGTTCAAATAAGAACATCCCAGAGAACAGATGAAAAAAAAGATTTAAATCTCATCTTCACCAAGTCTAACATCAAAACCATTTTTGTTTAACAGATTATTAAGCAAAAATGGAGCTAATTTCTGCATGTGTCTCCTTAGAAACTAATACTGTTGAGCTCATTATGCCTTCTCTCACATCAAAGATATGAAAAAATCAGCTCTGTTTGGGTGTTTTTCTGCTGCAGGGAATCTTAGCTGGACACCTGGGGTTCTGTACTGTTTTATTCATTTTAATATCTTACTCTTTAAAATTTAAAGGCATTTTAGTGAATCTGGTGTTACCAGAACATTGTGGGAAACAGGCAACAGACATTGTAGCTCTTTCTTCAAAAGGCCTCTATTTAAATGGCTCTTAGCATCAGGGATCTTAATTTCCTTGAACTCACTCACAATTCAAATAACCTCAAAAAATTTGACCTTGCTCCCTTTTTTACAGAAACAGCATCTGAACTTGTATTCTTTGCAAAAATTTATTTACTCAAGGATTTTCTGTCAGGCATAATCCGACCTTTCAGAGACTAAATTTCATCTAACTTAATGAACACATGAACTAAATGGTTTTTTAAAACATTTAAAAAACAAAAGCCTATACTAAAATTTAAAGAAGGTATTTCAGACCAGATTCCAAGGAAAATGAAGACGTTTCTGAAGGAGACACATATTGAGTACAGGGATTCTTTTGTTTAGTATCCTCATGCCTATGGGGAAATAAAACATTTTAATTGTCTCTGAAAATTTGTTTGCAAACTGCTGACCTGAAAGGATTGCCCTGGAAATAATTTGTTACAAGCTTCTTGGTGAAGTACTGTGTGAACTGCACACAGACATCTTCTGCTGCTGGAAGGAGAATTCAGTTAGTTGCATATATTCTCCAAAATCTAAATTCTGATACAAAGCTGCTGCAGTATTCAGCACTGGAATCTATGAGAAACATGATTAAGTGATACAGCATACCTTCTGAGTGAGGCTGCAAAAACTGGTGCTTTGGGGACCACTATGCTTTACTATTCAGAGCAATTTATAAACCATGGATTCACATAAGAGAAATCCCCAAGAGCAGGGTAATGAAGGCAGTTTTACAGGTGCTGTGAGTTGCTGGAGCAGGGAAAAACATCCTGGACCTGGAATCATAATTCTTAGTGTCAAAAATCTTATATGACTATTTGCAAGACTTTGTAAATGCAGATGGGAAATAAATAAGTGTGCTCCTGTGTCTGACAAGAACTGTATAAGGAGGAACTGGGGAAATGTAAAATCATTATATTTCTCAGAAGATGAAATATATATTTGTTTTCTTCCATGAAACCATGGCGATATTCTGTAACAAGAGGAAAGGTGGTTGCTTGCTCTTGGTCGTTTGATGGGCAGAAATATAACTGCTTTTTCTTGTGCTCTACAGCAAAATCTCCATGCACTCAGACCTAGATGGAAAACCTGTATGGGTCAAAGAGGCATCTTGTTTATGTGACACATCTAAAAGCTCTCTGCCAGCTGTGGGCAAGAATGTGTGCAGATACTTTGACAGGAATTCCTGGGAGTATGGCAATGTTCTGCCAGACCTTAGGGTTCCATGGTCTGCTCCTAGTCCAGTCCCTTCCCTTCATTGGTTAATGTTCATACTTCTCCAGAGCCTTTCCTAAAGGTATCCCCAGTATGTGTAGTGCAGGAGTAGATCCCATAGTCTGTAGAGAGTCTGGACAAGGGGACATCTTGGAAGGAGCTGCAGCAGAGAATGTGAGAGCTCCTTCTGCATGCCCATCTTGGAGCATCTGTCCAGAGGCAAGCCCTGCCTGGGTAGCCTGAGGAATAATAAACTCTGTGTTAAGTGTTACCAGAATGCTCTTGGGGTTTTTTGGCACAGGGTTGAGGTGCTCTGTGAATGGCAAACTTAAATCTCAGTTCTACATTTGCTACTCTTTCTGCCACTAGCAGTGATCCCTCTGTGTGCCATGCACCAGTTAAGAGGGAGGCTTGGGCTTGGCTGAGAAACCACTGAAATCTTATGGCTAAAAATTTTGTAATGGAGCTGGGTGGAGAAAGGCATTGCCCACTGAGGCACTGCAGATGGAGCAGGTACAGGTGATTGCAGCATGGCATCAAAAGCAGCTTCCCTGAGCTCTGGGCTTCACATGCATGCTCGTTTCAATGTACTTGCTTGTTCTTGTGAAAAAGACATAAAGCCCCCACAGGACTCAAAGCTCTATCAGAAAGCCTACAAGTGTTGCATGTCTTCCTGCAGTTTGCACTTTTCAAACTTCTTTCCCTGCTGCAGAAGCAGCAGCAAAGCTGCAACAAAGAGAGCTTCTACATTACCTGCTAAACTGAAATGTTTTGAAAGAAATATTTGATTTCAGTTTCAGAAAGAAATATCTGAACACAGAGAATACCTCCCACTCTAAACTATCTGCATCTTTACTGGAAAATAAATCAGTTCACCAGCAGATTTTACTGTTACAAAAAATACATTACAGCTTCAGGTAACCTGATAACTGAGCCCAAACTATAAGTCTGTGGTCAGGGGCAAATTCTCCATCCACAGCCCAATGGGAGAGAGCCCTCAGCAGCTGTACAAGGGCACGGGGGAAAACCTCTGCAAAGCAACAGGTACCACACCTGGCCATTGCTCTGTGCAGCACTCTTGGACAGAAATCTCTGACCCAGTAGCAGGATCCAGCAGCTTGATTAGCTGTAAAATGGATTTTATAAGCTGATGGACAGAGTGGTATCACCTGGCAGTCTGCAGGAGCAGGTAATAGGATCTGATGATGCAAGGGGTCTCGTGGGCCTGTGTGCCTATATCCCTTTTCCATCTCTGCATCTTGGAGATGTTCTCAATGCCAGGCTCCTGTTCTCAGAAGCCTTCAGGCCACCTCTCTAGGGATACAGCTCAAGGAGCACTCTCAAGGGCCAGAGCTGTCCAAGTTTCCCTGTAATTATATTGGTTTATACAGGTAACTCTCTCCAAATCTGCTGCTTTGCATGGTCTCTCTTCCTCCTGCAAAATTAAACTGTTTTGATTTTTGTCCTAAAACTGCATAAGCCATTATTTCCTAAACAGATAATTTTCTAATTTCCCCTGAGTTTGGATATATTTTCTTCATTTTCATCAACATCAGGTCCCAGGACAAATACTGGTAAAATACACCACCACACCTACCATAACTGGTTCCTCTGTAAGACACGTGGGTGTTACAGAATTAGACAAAAGAAAGTAAACCGGGGCAGTTTAGCTGATAATGCTGTTTCCCTGTAAGGTTATAAAACGTAGCAATGTGTCCTAATGAGAGAAATATCTCCTTTATCAAGGGAAAGCTATTTTTAACTGATTCTTTTAATTGACTTGCAGTAACTCCTTATATGGAGCCGTGGATGTTGAAACATCTCAAAATCTTCTTCTCTAACTTCCTGCAAAAAAACTATATTGGTCAAGAATATCTATAATTTTTGTATGCTAAAATCAAAACTAAAAATTTGGATTTTGGCTTTAGTTCTGAGTCACTGTAGCATAGTACAAAATTAAAAGAAAGAGAGGAATGAAGAATTTGCTTTTTTGAATTTACTGTCCATTTTGCTCTCTCTGGAAAGCTCTATGTGTGGATGTGTTATGAAAGAAACAAAGGTGACTAAGGGTCCCAAAAACGTACAAGTGAAATGTGGGTTATGTTCTAATTTCTGTCACCTCCATTATTCTGATTTTGCTGCGTGATGGACCACTTGTTTTATCACTCCTCTTTAAGAAGTCAGTGAACACATGAGAATCCCTGTAAGCTGAAGTCTTCCTGATCCTTGCAGGGGGATGCAGAGGGGGAGAAGAGAAGATGGAAAGGGGGAGAATGCAATGGGAGAGGCTACTTTCTATCTGTTTCTGAGGGGTCTTGCAAAAGTCAACGTTTGACCAAGGAAATTGAGGTTAAAGAGAGATACTCACCACTCCTGTTCTGTCCCATAATGCCCTACAGGTGATATTCCCCAAGATGTCAGTCCTGCCTGAGGGGAGACAGGCTCTCTTTAATAATTTTTTCCAGGTCACCAAACAAAGGTGCTGGGGACTAAGACATGGACTGTCAACCTTGGATGACAGTCTTCTCAGGCATTGAAATGTTTCCTTCTCTTCTCTTCTCTTCTCTTCTCTTCTCTTCTCTTCTCTTCTCTTCTCTTCTCTTCTCTTCTCTTCTCTTCTCTTCTCTTCTCTTCTCTTCTCTGGCATTGAAATGTTTCCAAGCATTTCCAAGGAGAATGTCTCATAGTGCTTCCTCTGGGACATATTGTTCTGCATTATCTTCTCTTCAAACTGAGCCTTGAAGTTATATTTTAGCCCTATATGATCAAGAAAGAGTTTTTCTCTGCATGAATTTAATCTTGTGTTCTACTAATTTGCAGGTAGTCAGAAACTGTTTTTCTCCCCTGTGTGCAGAGGACTTACCTTGCAACCTACAACAGAGAAATTAGTGTTACAAAGAGTTAGGTGCATAAATTCAATCCCCTAGATAACAAGTAAATATTAGCTGCATGGTTATGAATTAGGTGTGTTGTATTTATAGAAAGCCTGGCCCCTGGACAGTCACCAAATGTAAGAGCAACCTGTTCTCTATGAATGCTAAGATGAAAGTAACAGTCAAAGTAGGATATTGCTGTCCATTTACAGTCCACAAAGTCCTTGCATCTCATCTGGCACTGATGATTTTCAAGTGTCTTTTAACAATAAAAATAGACTCTTTAATTTTGATGTGAGGTTGCAATGTATGTTAGTAAGCAGAACTAACATCAAAAGATTCTACCGAGCAATCTGTTCTCTGCAGAGCAGGGCAGTAATACATAATCAATTTAAGAGCTCAAGTACATTGACTTTCAGTAGCACTCAGTATCCTAAGCCATTAACCAAGGGACAATTTTGCTGAACCTGATCTCTCACACCAGACCTCTCCTCAAAGGGTTCTCATGGTGAGGTTATCCATGCCAGGACACAGTGCCACAGCTTTTCTCATACTGCAGGACACAAAACACCTTCCCCACAACCTGGAGAAATCCCGTCCTACACACCTGGGAATAAAAAAAATTCCTCTCTTTTAAGCTGCTCAGCACATCTTCATGAGGCATATTTGGAAACATTACCTGCACGTGGGCAGGCCCCCATTCCTCTTTCCTGGGATGTAGTGCACAGGACACATTGTGACAGGGTCATGGTGCACTGTGTGTCCTGCCATGGCTTTCCAAACTGCCTACGGTCACCTGTGTATTTTTTCATAACATCAGAGTTCCAAGAAATCTGTTCAATGCAGATATTTCATAGGTCTTTAAAATAAGTGGCTGGGATTTGCACCATGCTATGGCTTCTGCTATATATCTGGTGTGCTCTGGAGTGAGATGGACATATATTGTGGAGCAAAGCACATCTTCAGGGTGCACCATGCCTGAGCTGCCCCCATACTTAACTTCTCCAAAAGAAAGCCAGGGAGGGCAATAAGGTACAGTGAGTGTGAACAATCAGGGTCTCTGGCAGTCTCAGCTCTGGATTGCCAAAACGTAATATGCGTGCTGCACCACCAAATAGGTTTTTTTGCAAAAAAAAGTAATGTGTCCTCATGAGCATACCATACATTGGAAACTACTAAAACAAACAAAAAAAAACAAATAAACAAACAAACAAAAATTCCCCTTCCCTCCACATGGGCATTATCCTTTTAAAATTTTATTTCCTCAGCCAAATATTGTTAAATTACCCCAAAATCTAGGACAAGCTGATGAATGCCTTCCCAGAAAGGACTGTATCCTTTTTGACTTCTCGCACAATGAGGGAATAGCCTTTCTGCTGGTAAATCATAGATTTGTTTTTTGGTTCTTCTATTTTTTTCATTAATTTATATCTAGAATAATTAGTCAGGTGGATGCTTTATTGTTGGCATTTTTCATTTATTTTTTCCGTGGGATTTGCTCAAGAGTACCAAGATTCTAATTGTCTATACCAATGCCTAGTTTTTGTTAAGTGTCGATATCATATTATTGTCAATCTCTAAGCAAAAATTAAATTTAACTTTTGCATAATTTTATTCTTTACTTTCAAAGAGTCCACATTTATACTGAAGTGTAACACATAGGAGGAGAAAGAGCTCTCTCTTTCTTTTCATATGGGCATATAGCTCTTCAATTATTTACACTTAAAAGACAATGCATTCTGAAAATTGCAATGATAACAGAAAGTTTTCAAGGAAAATAAATCCTAGCAAAGCCTTTTTTCAGTATTCTAAGTAATTTAGATTACAGAAAATATTATATTTTTTTCCAAGAAAAGATTTCTCTTCAGATAGATGGGAATGGTGATTAGCTTTGCAATGATAATGAGACCAGTAGTACAGTTCCTAAGGGTATGAAATGTTCACCTGGTTTTAGAGTACAATGATTGCAGAAGAGTCATAAAACCTCCTAAATCTGTATATCCCAGTTAAGTTCACATGTCTCTTAGTAAATGTAGAACAACCTTTTAAAATCCCACTTCTGCTATCAGAACTCCTAGGATTCTCCTGCCAATACCACACCACATCTCCCCAAATGATTTTTGCCTGAAGGAACATTATATACAGTTTTTTCCATCAGTTAAGTGCATTAACGGAAGAGTGCTGGAAATTTGCTGCTATCTTTTCTGGATCTGACATCTGCTACAGAATCTCACAGAATTCCAAAATGGATGAGAGTGGCAGGACATCAGGAGTCTTCTGGCCCAATACTCCTGCTCAAGCAGGGCCACCCAAAGCTGTTTGTGCAGGAGCATGTCCAGACAACTTTTGAATAACTCCAAGGATGGAGACTCCACAGGCTCTCTGACAAACCTGTGCCAGTGCTCAGTCACCCTGACTGTAAACAAGGGTTTCTTGATGCTCAAGAGGCAACCTCCTGTGTGTCACCTTAGATGCTGCTATGTAGTGTTTCAGTTTCAAGCCCAGCCTGAACATACTCTGATTTGAGAGATTTATATTGTTGTTACAGCAAGGAAATGAGAGATTTCCTGATAGTGCTGTCTCTCCCGCTGTTGAGGAGGTTAGTTGTTTTATTGTTAGCACAATGATGGTAACTCACAGGGCTGAAAATATTGTTTGCTGTAGCATCCATCTTATGCACTCACATGGCCTATTGTAAAGGGACCAGGATATCTCAGCTTTTTACTGTTCTAGACTTCAAAACATTCCCGTAAAGTATAGAAATATTGTTATCTTTATTTTTTTAGCAGAGGAAGTCTGAGATAGGAGAAGTTGTTTGTCAAAAGGTACTCTTTAGTGGCTGCAGTAGAGGAAGGCACTGATCCCACTTCCCAGAGACTTCCCTGTAGTCCTTACTCACAGGGAGGTTATGGCTCTTCTCCTCACCTCACAGTGATTATGTCCTTCACTGAAAAAGATTTTATATAGTGCTAGCTGGGCAAAAACTTTCCCTTACATATCTCCTCTGCTGTCATTGATGGTCTGTCACCATGGTTCACTGAGGACATACTTCACATGAGCCTGGTTTGCAGACAGAAGTACTTTTTTAACAAAATAATAATTCATTCTGAATTCTGAAGTCAAAACAGAATGTTAGTGATACTGACTTTTTATATCCAGACTATTTGATGTAACATTCAAAGTTTTTCTTTTGTTATTTGCATGCATTATGTGCTTGTAAAAAAAGACTAAACAAAATATTGATCCAGAAATAAATCCTTCCCATTAGATAGATTTCAGACTGCAGAAACTGAAATGAAATATTCTGAGCTGTATTCAGTGAAAGAGAACAAGCACATTCTAATCCAGTAAGTACTAGCTATGGGTACAGTGGAAAATTACAACTAGACTTTTATTATGTCAAACTTCTACTGCCTTTGCTAGCTAAAATCTTACAATATCAGCTCTTCTTCTGAAAATGGTTGCATGTCAGCAGAAATTGTGTAAAGGGATGTAACAGGCTCCCTCTGCCTTAAGAGCAGACAACTATAACCATGGCAGGCATTATATGAGCTGGGTTCTTTTGACAAGAACATTCTTCCTTCCAGCCTCCATCTTTATATTATAAAATAAAATGATGGCATTAGCAGGCACCTTCCTGCTTCTAATTCCTAACAATGACGTTAGACAAGCTCTATTGCCTATTTGTCACCCCTAACCAGACAGCTCTCAGTGGCAATGAGTAAGAGAAGAGGGTTTTTATTGTGTTTTCTTTTCTCAGTGCTAATAGGCCAGATAATCTTTTTGCTGAAATATGAGACAAATCAATTGTTTCTCTAACTGCAGCTTTCATAATCCAGCAGCTAGTCATTGATTTTCAGTAGATTTGTTAGTGGTGGGTTTCTTGATTGCTGTTTTTGGGGTTTTGCTTTTCTGGTCTTGCTTTGTCTAGATGCAGTGCTCTTCCTTTATTTGTTCCTTTCTGTCAGGAGCAGTCTCCCTTTCATACGTTGGCACACAGGTTCTCCTGGAAGATGCACCCTGTCATAGTGATGGGATTCTGGAGTGGTCAGTGCCCTCCAGTGAATGCTGTGATATTAAAACTTCTTAAGTTCTGGCATAAAATCTGTAGGAGATCAACAGTTTTGGTATATTAGAAAGTATATCTTATATAGGTTTCATCATCTTTGTCAAGCCTTTGGAAACAGCATGTTGGCATTTTTAAGCAGATGTTTACAAAACAATTTTCTGCCTTGAAAATGAACTTTTTTAAGATAAACATATACCCAAAAATAATAATACATTACTTAAGACACTTCCAAGCATTTCCTTTGTTTTATCCACTCAAAAGTAGAGTGTGAGTAATATGCAATAAGACACTGGCATATCTTTGGATTTTTGCTGCCTGTACAAAATTCACAGAACTAGTATTATGTACATTAAACAAAACGACAGATTGGAATATAATTACCAGCGAGGAAAAAAATGCCTTGTCTTCCTTTGTGAGATACATAACAGAGATTTATATATCTCTTAAATGATAGCATCCATTGCAGTGTGCAGTTTTGGACCACTTTCTTGGTTTTGAATCCTTTACAGGATAAACCAGTGCTTTACCTTTGTATTTCCCCTGGCTGATTTCTCACCCCCACTCATCAGGATGTAAGCTTGTTCCTTTCTTGGCTGTTTGTAGCAGAGGCAGAGTCTGACACCCCCACTTGCTCAACCTCTGCTGGGGCCAGTGAGGGAGGAAGCACTGCTGGCCCCCAGCAAGTCACTGAGTCCATGCCAGCTGAACAGCTGATCAGAAGATTCCTGGAAAACTGTAGTACTGAATGAAATGGTGTGAAAGCCTCCGTTTGAGGCACTTTGTTGTGCATGCTAAAAGGTGACCTTGAGAAGAGCTCCCTCTCCATCAGCACCAAGCCTTTTGCTGGTGACCTGGAGGTCCAGGCTTCTACCAGAGATGCCACAGAGAAGCAGCTAGCAATATGTAAATATGTGTAAAGGGATGTATAGATATATGCTGTATTTCATCAGAAAACACAAGTGCTTCTTTTTGCTTCTTTTCCTCCTACATCTTCAGTATGCCCATATCCACAGTTGTAGCCACTCTCCAAAATAGCTGTGCATTATCATGAACACAGCTCTATTTTCTAGCAAGCAGCTGAGCATAGCTTCCTTCCAAAGACCACGAAACACCACCTTGTATCCACTCAGACTAAACTATTTTCCTTCTGAAATATCTCTGCTAAAGTCTTCTCATTCCACATCAGGTTCAAATCTGACTTGTCATACTTTAAAGTCCACCCTTTAATTTCACATCTGCATACAACTCTTCTCATATTTCCCATCCTCAAGAGAGCACAGACTGCACCTTCCATGTCTTTCACATGATCCTTCTCTTTTATACCTCCTACTGGAAGCTCTTCCCTCCACCAAACAGCCAGTATCTTTTGCATGATCTCTGTGAAACAATCTTTCCCACGTGCTTTGGTCATTCCTGTTTTCATGGGGTAGTTGAGTACCTTCCAATATGAAAGTTGTGTTTCTCATGCCATGCTTTCTAGTGGATGAAACTAATATAAATATAGAAGACAGAAGCAAACATTTTAGTGGCTTTCTTGTTATCTAATTCTTCTTTTCTAAAAAGAAATCTTCTGAAGTCCTTTGTTCTTTTAGTAGCCCTGGTATTATTCCTCATGCTGCTTCTCAGACCTTCTGCGGTTCTCCATCCTTCAGCATGTTGGGATGACATCTCTGCACTTCAAATGCTACAGCTGTATATTATTAGCTCTCACTTTCTTCTCTTACCTTTGCTTGTCCTTCCATCTCATATCTGTTAAGACAATATTAATATCTCTTATGCCAATGATTCTGTATCTAACCCATTGAGAAAACTTCCTCCCTTGAATTCAAAAGCCCACTTTCTGCTGCTTTTGCTGTGTTTCGTGTTTGGTTGCTTGGTTTTTTTGGGACACAGTATTTCCCTGTTCTCCCCTGAACGTTTTGACTAAATTTGATTTTTTTTCCTGAAACACGGTTTTAAAAGACACAGTGGTGCAGATGTGAAGAATGAGACAGATTAGAGGCTGAAGGAGTAGACTATCTTTTGTCTCATAGGACAGTAAGCATTTGGAACTGGGTACATGCTGGGTACACAAGGGTGTGTTTTTCTTTCCATTAAAAGGAAAGATATTATCTGTATACTTGAGCAGGCATTTCTGCATACACAGTGGGGAATATCACTGAATCTGAACTATCTCCAGGGAGAAACGATTAAAGATCTGCTGCTGGCATATCCCAGATCCAAGCAGCACTGTGGTCCACTGAGCAGACCCAAGCTTGTTAAAGTGTATAAACAAGTCTGTGTACAAAGCAGGTCCATATACCAACTCAAAGAGATATCAAGGATATATGACTATTATTACATAGGCACAGCAGAAACCCTATAGAAGAAAGATAATCTTGGAAAATTGAAATAACAGTATATAAATCACACAAGAGAATAGGAATTTAAAAATTGATTGCTCGAGCAGGGGTGGGATGATATACATTAAGGAAATTATGGAAAGAAATGAGTGACTTTGATCAATGCACAGCATTCTTTATCAGTATATTCATGGCAATTAAAAAGGATCCCCAGCAACTGCAACTTCAGACTGACAGTACGAAAATGCCCTATAATCACCCAGGGCAGAGACCATACGGATTGTAACTGCTAAGGGAGTTAAGAGAGAATCCAAAAAAGGCAGAAAACATGCTAATGAAGACAGGTGGCATTCCTCCCCACTTCCTTTTGCACCATTGTCCCTCATGGGACATTATACTGAAGCTACATTTTTGGACATAGTAAGTGTTTTAAAGTTACTATCTCTTGGAGTTACTGGTTTGGAGAAAACTCATAAACAGAGAAGCATGATTTGATGTAGTCCTCGTGGGATCATCTCACAAGCCCTAGTCTGAAGCATTATTAAACAACTATCTTGTAATGCTGACTTCAATATACTTATACCCAGAAGCCATGTAGAACTGTGGAAAGCTCCCAAAAGACAGGAAAAACACTCCTAGCCCCACACTCCAGTATCGCTTAGCGTCAAAATTGGGAACTTCATGAAGATGATAAAGTTTATCAAAGGGAATGAAAAAGTCCTGGTAAGAGAATAAAACGATTATAGGTGGGAGGGAGATTACATAAAAGTGTTAGATTAGAAGCTCACATATGTTCTTTTATCCAGACAAAGTTTAAAAGGTCATGAGATACTGTGGTCATATTGCAGAGAAAAGATATTTCTGGGTGTAAGGTATGTGGAAACAATCTCCAAACTAGAAGAATCACATACTCTGGCATGCTGAATGTAAAAATACTTCGAGACAGGACAGAACAAGTTCAACAAACAGCCAGTTGTTTGATTTGCTATATGAATGTTAGTAACAAAACTTTTTTTTTTTTATGCCATATCATAAATGGCATATCTTTTAGAAAGCTTGTAGATACTGAAAGATAGCTGACTTGTAAAAGGGTTGCTCCAGGAAGATAAAGAAGCAGCAGAAAAGCTAAGTGCAATATTTCCATCAGCAGTCAATTTGTCAAAGCCTGAGTCTGGTCTTAGTCCCACAGCCTTTCTTTACAGGAGAAAGAGTAGGGGAACCATCTCAGTCAGAACAGTCAGCAAAAGATGTTTCAGGACAATTTAAAAAAAATCAATAGAGCACTGCCAGAGCTGATAGAATTTGCCCAGTGGTCTCAGATAATTCAGATTTGAAATGTTCGTGTTTTCAGTTGTGGTGGATAACCTATCACTTAAATTGGCCTCAGTACAAAAGGAAAGGAAGATAGTGCATACAAGGTTAGTTTTTAATAAGAACTCCTGGGGAACCTTAGAAATTATGGACTAGGAAGTTGTACTTTTGAACTGGGAAGATTAGTAGAAACTGTAAAAAATAACAATACTAACAGTATACATTCATTTATATGATTTAATAGGGCAGAATTGACATCATTTTTGCAGGAAGATGTAATGAGTGCCAAGCCTGCTTCAGTACCTGGACAACTCATTAAACTGTTGCTTATCAATATTAAAGTGGTTTATTTACCAGGCTTGGATTTCAGAAAGGCTTTTTATCATATACCTCTCCAAAAAGGTGTACTTAGAGAAGGTAGGTTGACATGGGGTAAAAGGGAAGGCCCTCTGCAAAAGTAATAGCTGCACAGAAGATAGGAAAGAGGACAGGAAGAAATGATGTGTTTCAAAAGTACTGTGTTGGGATTCTACTGATGAGTATTCTTTCATACACGAGGCAGAAAAGGTGTTACATAAACTGATCTCAAGACATAAGTATATATAAGTTTTCTGACGTCACAAAATTATTTAGAGTGGTTTAAAATAAAACTGACCACAAAGAACTGCAAATTATGTTGAATGGAACAACTGTTGACAGCTGCAAAGAAATGCACTTACAAAAAATATCTGACATTAACTATTACTCAGTCAAAAGATGGATCTTAGATTTATTTTGGGTTGTTTTATGTCATCTCAGTACTCCCTATAATTTAAAATAAAAACACAAGGTTAAGTACTATCAGGCAATACATAGAGATCTAGCTTTTAAATGCCATTTTTGTAACAAACAAACTTGATCACATTCCTGCATTCTGGGTTTTGTTTATCTCCCCTCTCAGATACAGTCACAGATGAGCAAGGACAGTGATCAGAGGTATGGCATGCCTTTCAAGCAAGATGAGCTTAAACCAGAGCACACTAAATGTAGTTAGTCTGCAACAGCTTCAAAACAAGCATGTCAAGCTTTGTAAACTGCACATCAAGTAAACTCATTGCCAAAAAAAAAGGAAAGGAAAATAGTCCATAAAGAGCTAGTTTTTAATAAGAGCTCCTGGGGAACCTTAGAAATCATGGACTAGGAAGTTGTACTTTTGAACTGGAGAGATTAGTAGAAACTACAAAAACTACAATGTTTAGAATACAAAAGTACAAATGAATTTGGCAATGGATTAAATGAAAACAGAAGAAGGTGTCCAGTAAAGCTCCAAAGATGCAGGTGCCATGCCTTGCTCAGGAAGTCTCTCATCTGCTGCTGTCTGTGAGCAGAGAAGGTTACTAAAGAAATATTGCTCATCTTCTTCTTATAATCAGTAAATAACCAGTACTTAGAAGCCAGGTAGACACTGCTTGTCTGAACCCAGATTATCTATTCTTATGTTTTAAGATGTGTGCAGAGAATCAAACTGTAGAGGACACACCTCAGAAAAGGATGTGGCAAGGTTTCTGTAATGAAAAATGGTAAAAATCCACACAGCATTTCTGGGAGCAGGATAATCAGTGGGTCTAGCACTGATTGGATGTCAGGTGACTTCACATGCTGTTATTCCAAGTGTCCAGTGAAAAGTTATTTCAGAATGCTTATACACACAAGTGGTAACACACACTTGTGCACTTCTGCACTTCTTGTGCAGAATATTCCTTCTAGAAACATAGCAGCATTTGGTTAATATTGCATCATTATTTTGACTGTATCCAGTCCATTGTATTTAAACAGCTGCTGCCCTAATCCCTGCATGCTGATATTTGCTGCTTGATATTCCTGCTCCTCATTAAATATGAGGACTGAGAAACACCTGTCACTAAACCTTCCCTTCTTTTTTAAAAAATGTTTCTGTAGAAGACTAATCAAGACTTATATCTGTTAGCTTTCTAAAACTCCTTCTGCTAAAGTCGCTGATTTTTAAAAGACAAAGGTTTTTGTCAGGCCTTCTGAATACCCACTTTATATATTCATAAAGATCCCCAGCCCAAAATCAATCCTGGACCATAATCAGTTTACTTCTTTTCTCAGCCATGGACAATTTTTTCAGATTCATAAATGTCAACATTCTGTATGATGATTAAAACTCTTGATGGATCTGAAAGTCTCAGCCACAGACTGCAACATGGAAGTTATTGCCAAGATTTATTTTTACTCGCCTCATTACACTGGCCTCAGTTTTTATCCTGTGATTGAGTAGTTAACTTCTGCCAAGCCACAGGTCATCCATTCCTTTATCCTCATTTGCAGGCATTTGCTGTTTGCAGGAAGAAGGACCATATCATTAACTGTGGCTCTCACTCAAGGAAAGCCTCATACAGTGCACAGGGATCCCCAGAGACAGGTGCTCTACCCTGGTGATCTCCTAAGTGCTGGTAGCTTCCTACAGAGAGGGAGTAGCTTATCACATTTTCAATTAAAAGTTTGCTGATAAGAGAGCTCAGCAGCCTGTGAGATTTTGAGGACCGAGAACACCTCACCTCTGAAGAAGAGAGCAGTATGAGTGCTGCTGTTTGTCACCTGCTCAGACAACCCCCATGACTGACACTGCAATTTTCTGACCACGGTTTCGAAGTTCAGATCAAGGAATCCGTTCTGGACTTAACTTTCTATTTCGTCTTAGGCTTCTATAAATACACTGGCTTTGCAAATGTAAGCAGTACAGTCATGCCAAATGCTTTCGCAAAGAACATTATCTTCTGCTCTTTTTCAACTATTAAAATTATTTTCTTTTGTTTTATTTCATAAAGCAGCATGTTTATTTTTAACATGACTACAACAACAAAACATCTGGATATGTATATACAGCTGGTCTTTCAGAAACATTCGGGGATAAAACCATACCGAGCTCTAGCCTGGTTTCAGTGACTGCCCAGTGATCCTGCTTCCCTCCTGCTGAAGCAATGCCTAAGAGCCATCTATTTCCCTGCTAGGTGCAACATGTCCCTTGATACAGGTTACTGACTTGGTGGCCCTTACTCTTCAGATTGTGGAACTATCTGCACTGTGCAGAGCAGTTGCATAAGAGACAAATAAGAGCAGCACTCTCTGGCTTCCAGAGTGTCATGCCTTCCACCCAGGCTACCTGTAGTGAGGTGACAAATGATGGGAGGGAATCAAACCTCGAACCCTCCTGCTGTGCCCTGGGCAGTGCTGGGACATGGGAGACACTGGCAGGTGCGGTGAGGATCTGTTTCCCCAGCCACTCTTTGGAGAACTCTGTCCCCTCTGCCTTTTCTCACAAACATGAGATTTTACCTAAATTCGTATTAATCTATATGGGACACACAAATCAGTTGAAAAAGAAGATTCTGTGGGGTTTATGCTTTTCTGGGGGAGCATTTTGGTGACCACCAACTTGTTGCAATTGCTGCAGCCACTGCCACACATCTTCCTTTGGGACCAGTCATGAGAAGAGCAGGTGGAGTTGCTCATTAGGCTGATGACTTTCCAAGGCAGGAAAAGCAAGAGATCCCTCAGTGACCTGGCACCGCAAATCCCCCACCTGGTGTGTGTTTCCGGATTATGTCTGGAGCAGGTAAAGCTCCCCTGCACAGGTGCCAGCACAGGTTGGTATTGTGGCTGCAGATTACAAGGTTATGCAATCTTTGCTGGCACTATTTTTATGATGTGAACTAGAATTTGACTCTGGCAGTCTGAAAGACTGCAGCGTAACGCAGTGGTGTAACTTTTGGTTGCTCTGTTTAGCACAAGTGTATAAATAGCCATGAACAAATAGACTTATAAAACTGTCACCAGCAAATTACTGATTCTCTGCCTCTTGCCATGAGAGCATTAAAAAGTATTTTAGATATTTAGAAAAAAAGAGTCCCTCTTCCGTGAGAGATGAATGGAATTTTCTAATGCATTGTTCTGTACTCTTGCATGTTTATTGAATACCTCTGGCATGTGAGTATTTATAGGCATCCTGTATGTGTATACAAAAAAGATATTTCAAAACTGACATGCATGATACATACAACACTTATGTTGAGCTTATAGGCAGATAATGTTTTATTGAAGGCAAAAAATCCTGCATTGAGCTGTACCTCTCTCAAAAAGGTAATGCCTCCTTACAAGCAAAATAATTTCAAATGAAACCCTGGATATTGCTAACACCATCCCCTTATATTTCCTTAGAGAAAATGTGAAAACTATCCTTCTAATCCCACAGGTCTTAAGAATTAATACCTGAAAATACTCACTGACAAGCACGTCTGAAGCCGGGGTCAGCTGCTGCACTGCCTGCATCAGGCATCTGACAGACTCCAAGACTGGAAGGCAGACTCACAGCAGTTTCTTGAGGGATAAATGGTTTGAGCTGTGACCCTTCCACCTGTACCCAAGCCCTGAGTATTCCCCGACCACTCAAAAGAGACGTGAAAGAGGCAGTCCCCAGATGTTCACAAAGCTTGAGTTATGAGTTAGAAACAATAAAGTTTTGCCACAAAACTTTCAGAGAAATACTGATAAACTTCCTTTACTTTTGACTGTTTGTTAGAGGTTGATTTACCCGAGACCTTGCAAGTCTTAAATAAGAATTTCAAGGATTTTAAAGCTAAAACAGTGAAGGTTCAAACAATCTATAAAAGAAAATGCATTTTTTGGTTTAATGTTCTTGATCTCACATGGTGTTAGTTTTAAAAACAGGACAAATATTTTTGTAGAATTCTAATTTCTGGGACCAAAAGTTTTGAATTTGAAGACCTAGATGATTCTGGCTGACCTGGAAGACCTGGAAGATTCTGGATGAATTTATTGAGCAGCTTAAAAAAAAAAAAATCCATCGTGACAGCTTCTTGAGTGTCCCAATGTGAAGTTGGTCCTGGACCTTTCTGTGATGGAGGATAATATTTTTCCATTGTATGTCCAGTGCTGGTGTTCATTTGTGTAGCCTCTGCACCTGTAAGTAAATTAGCAAGCTTTTTCTGTGATAGATAAGGATGCAAATGTGGGGAGGAGAAGGTGGTGGAGGTATGGAAGGAATCTTTGGAGACCAAGAAATCTATAGAGGAGGTAAGGACATTTCTCCCATCATGGGTCTCATAGAAAGTTTATGCAAATTGGTACCCCTCACAGAGGAGCAAAATGAAGCCCTAAGAGAAGCTAAAGCAGGGCTGCCTCTCTGACTGTGTTCCTGGTAGAAATTGCTGCCTCATGACACCTAAAATTTTCCTAATATTAGAAGAGAGCTGCAAATCAAGGTAGTAATTTCAAGCCAGTAGAAGCTCATACAGAAGCTTTTTCTGTTGCACTGTCTCTGAGAGGAGCTTTCTTTAATCGTATTATGGTAAACCCAGCATCAGGTCTCTCCCTTATGTTGTTTTGATGAGAGAAGGGACCTGGCACGAAGACTGTAACTGTATAAATGAATTAACCAGCAGTAGAAGTGTGCTGAGGCCACTGATGTGTGCCCTGGTCATCAGCATGCCTTTGTTCTGGGCCAACCATCACTTTCTGAAACATCTCCTCAGCCTGGATTTGGCATTAGCCCAAGACCAGTCCTAAGAGAAAACATGAAGATATTTCTGCAATTTTGTGTTCTTTAAAACACAACCCAAAAATACAGAAATCTTTTCTCCGCCTCTGGTTCTCTGCCTGTCTTTATGTTATTTTTGACTACTGTCAAAAGTTATATTAAATAGCTATTATCCCCATAAGCATTCTGCAGATGCCAAATAGAAATGAGCTGTGTAAATGTCAGCCATTAAAGTATAGTTCTGTCAGAGTCTTTATTCTGGACTTTCTGTGAGTCTGATGGATAACTAGACACAGAGTTATCCATAAGTGCCATCTTACCAATGCCTCTTAACAGCATCTTACTTTGGAAGTCACTTTTTACTGCATTTTCATAATTTCTTAAAAACTCTGTGGAATTCTATTTTCTTTTCTGTTCCCTTTCTCCTCTTAAAAGGACGTATTCCAGCTTTATTTAAGGCTTCAGACCAGAGGTAAAGCTGCTTGCAGAGGCCTCAAACACACTTGGATTAGATTTTGCAGCAGCTGTGGGGAAGAAAGTGCCACAGCTGGCAGCAAGCTGTGCAGGTGGGCTCCCAGCAGGAGGAACTTGGCACAGAGCAGCTGGTGGGATGGCACTGCCTCAGCCCCGTAAGCTGAAGTACATCTGAGTGCTCATTTATTGCCCTATTGCATTTCATTTCTTGGATTACTTTAGGAGGTCTGGAGATGCCTGTGGAACAGGGAAGTGACTTAAAAAATAATTTTTTTTTTCTCCCAAAGAGTAGGCCTGTGGCTAACAAGGTGTTATTAAACACAAACTACAAACATATTCAAATTAGAAATACATATTCAATATTAGAAATATACATTGCCAGAAATTTATATATCATGTCCTCAAGCTACCAAAATATTAAGTACATAACTTACAAAATTATGTTGTCAAATCCACCAAATTCACACATACACAAAAGAAAAGCTCTCTGATTTTGAACAACACTAAACTTTATATTCTGTCTTATTCAGCAAGTAGATTTAATCTTGCAGGTAAAATGGGAGAGGCTGACAAAAATAATATTCAGGTTAATTCTCCTTCAGGGATGCTGTGGCACTGGTTGAAATTGGTGTGCTGAAGACAAAATGAGCCAGTTATTTCCGAGTGTGAGCTCCATCTCCAGTAGCACCAGGCTGGGTGGGTCCCACTGCTACGGCTGGGAGGCTTCACTGTCTTGCCCAAGCAGTGCTGGTAACAATTTCTCACATGAGCAGGTGTTTAACATGAGAACTGTAGCTCTGCCCTTGTCACAGAGAAGGAGTTCCTTGCCCCACAATCACAGCACTGTTGCTGTTCTCATGTACTGCTGTGGGGTATATATCGGCCAAGTCAAAAGATAGCACCTGAAGAGTTACAGTAACACACTACACTCATTGCTAGAGGTGAGAATTACAATCACTAGCACATTTTTATACCTCTAATTAGGAATCTCAAAATTAGCCCACTCTTTTTAACCTCTTTTAAATGCATACTGAATGAAATCAAGCAAACAAACAAAAAAAAAAAGGTGAGTACACTCTGGTACAATGTTGTTTGTGTGATGCTCATTCCTTAGGTTAGAAACCCACCTGGTAGCAGTTATCAACCTCCTCTCTTCCAGGTCACAGACTCAAGAGAAATTCAGTGTATGAATAGTCCTGTGGGCAAACATCACTACCTCAAAGTTGTATCATTCAATGCAGATGCAGTAGAAGACACTAAGACTCATAAACAAATCCACAGTGCTTACACCCCTGTGGCTGAGAGGTTATGTGACCCTAAGACTGGGATGGCAGCACCTGTGGTACTGAGGAGGGGATGCCATCCCTGAGCTGCGACAGGGAGGTACTCAAGTATCTCAGTGCAACGTTGGACAAGGAATTTCTGACAAAATGGTGCTCAGAGCTTAAAAACATTTCCTGATTACTTAAAATTTATCTTTGATATGCATAAATAGCATAGCTTCCTTTGAAGGTGTGTCTGAAGCACACCTCAGTGCCTATGTGAACCCTGTCCTACATGTGTAGATCTAGTCTTTAGGAGTGTGTGTTGTTTTAAATCTTGGCCTGGGTTTACAGGCTCCAGAACCAAGCTTCTCCCTTCATCCAGGATGTAGTACAACAGTTTCAGGTTACACAAATTCATATCTGCTTAAAAGCATATTAAAACCTAAGTCATCACATAAATCAAGGTTAAACTAAGACAGAAATCTGTCTGGCAGGTGAAAGACTGCTGCTTTATTTACTAAGCCTTATAATCTTTTAACTTGCAATTCACTGCCAAAGAAGATTATGAAAGAACTCCATATCCAAGTGTTACAAGTCTATATTTGTCTTCTATAATGAAGGTTGAAAACAATTGCCAAGTGTGAAAGATTACCAAGTAGGTTGATAGACAAGGAATAGAGCTGCATTTTGGAAGATGTGTGAATCTGTGCATTTATCAGTATCAACACAAACCTTTTCCTAGCTCTTTGCTGTCATGCTATGTGTGAGCTGTCTGAATTGAATTAAAGTCAGAAAGTGCTGCCCAAATGGTTTAAATGCAGATTTGGATTTTCAGAGTTTGATGATAGGACACTTTGAACAATCTATTTTTTATTCATTCATTAATAGTTACATTGGTTGGTATAGACACATAGGCCTCTGTGGATTCTTCAGTAGTTCATTGACTGGGCTCAGGAGGCTTCGTGGGTGCCCTTTTGCCTGTGTTCAGTGATCAAAACTTATGTGAGAAGAGCTGGAAAAGGGTGGAAGTCTAGCCCACAATCTACATGCTATCTACTACCCTTCTGGTAGAAACAAAATGACATTGGAAGTCCTTGAAAACCCCCAAAGACCTTTCCTGCAACTGGATTATTTGCATGGGCTCAGTATTTTAGAGTGGACTGCGGCAGGCTGAGGTAATAGAGAAGGGTAAATTGCTGGCAGAGCGAGTTGACTCAGCATTACCTTTAAAACAGCCAGTCATCCCAGACTGATGCATTTTCTGAGAAAAGTCACAGTGGTTTTTGTTATTATTTTTAAGAGTGTAAGCATGGTGGACCTCTTGCTACTATTTGTTACCATGAGGAAGAATGATTGGCCATCTTCTGCAAGGTGCAAAGGATGCAATTGCACGTGCCTACATGTACTCTCACAAAAGTATTCTGTGGGATAGAAAGGAAACTTAGGGATAGATTGGGAAAGGATTATAGCAAGTATTACTGGGTAACATCTGATGTTAGCCCTTAAAAAAGATATTTCCCTCCTTTGCTGTATTTTCACTGTAAATACACAAGAAAAAAAAAAACAAACCTGAAATAATTAAAGAAATTAAAAAGTGGAAAATTGCTTAGGATTATTGTTAGACTTCAAAACTTGGTCTGCCTATTCATGTGGGCCTGAAGAACTGCAATCATCTCACAAGAAATATATCCTGTTAAATCAAATCCAAACACCCTAAATATTCAGATATCACTTTGCTATCAGGTTTTACAAGGAATTTCTAATTCTGTGTAAAATGCTCTAAAATACTGATAAATTTAAAGCACCCAAAAGCAAACTGCAAGCTGTACCATGTTAATAAGGGAAAGATGGGTAACTTGGAAAAATGTGTCACATCAATCCTTGTTCCCTACGATTGCAGTAGAATCAAATACATCAGAAGTTTATAACAATGCACCTTCCCATCTTGATGCTTCTAGAATATTAGTTTTAGCAGCAGGAAGCCCTGTCAGAACAAATATCTGCTTCATGCATAAAAAAAGACACTGTCCAGATGCCTTTTAACACATTGATTGAAAACTTATTTCCTCTTTTACTTGCAAGTATCAGACAAGGGAATATTTCCCACCTCAGCCAAGTGTGGCAGAAATTTAATTCCTTCATCTCATTGTCCTGTTCTCCACCCAGCCTTGAGGGAAGTCGAAACCTTGGCTGTGAAGCCAAGGAAAAGGATGGGAGCTGGAGCCAGGCTGCCAAGCAGTGCCATCTAGGGGTAAGCCACGGGGACAGTGTCTTCTGCATTACTCAACCCGAACTGACCAGACCTCCAGCTGATGTAGGATAAAATACGTCATGGCTTCTGTCCCCGAACTGGTTTTACAGATCTGTAGGATGGCCTAAAAAGACATTAAAATACTACTCAGTCCTTAAAGCCTCACAGCCTCACCTCCATGAAATCCTATAAAGATCTCTGTAGTACTTTAGTGGCATAATTAATGATGCTGTTGTTTGTTACTAGTAATTTGCTTTTATTCTTTTAAATCCTGTGTCCGTAATAAAATTGTGCTTTGATTAACACTTCTGATAGATCAACAAAGCCCAAGGGGATTTTGATCAAAGTTTGTGTTACTGGCCATACAGGTAGAAAAACAATAAAATGAGAGATCTAGTAGGAACAATCAGGAACTAAGTGATGGCAAAGGTCACAGGCAGTCAACAGAGATACTCTTACTGTCTGTTTATGTACCTGACTTCCTCAAAAATTAGGTCAGTATTTGGGATAGGATCCTGCTACCTTGTGAGGTGAAATGATGAACTTTCTAGTCCTTAGATCACAGCAGCAAGCAGGAACCCAACACCCAGATGAGATTAATTGGGAGATTGCAGCCCTTTAAGTTCTTCCTTTGCCTCTCCTGGAAAGGATGGTTTTCTGCATGACCAAGATCCAAGCACCTGCACAGACAAGATGTAGAGTAAGACTGTAAAATATTAATTTTTCATTACATGAATCTCCTTCAGGCATATGGGTGAATGTTGTGGTGTGTGCTGGGAGAAGGAGTTATTGCAATAATAAGGACTTCATGCAGCTACCTACTCTGTTTCTTAATTTGCAACATAAATAACACAAAGCTGCAAAGATGCTGACATGTTTAATGCAAAAAGCAACTTTTGTTAGGGTCTAGCATAGCACAACTATACAAGCCACAGCTGAAGTAACAGTTCTTTCACTTGAGAAAATGTGTCAAGATGCAGAAAAGATCAGTGCCCTAGGGAGTCTTTGATCTTGACATGAAAGGGAGGTTAGAGTTGTAAACTCCCCCTTGCAATGATGAATTAATGTAGGAAGAGATTAAGTGAGTAACCTAAGATTATTTAGGAAAGCCTATGCCAGAGCCAGGAAAAAAACTGAAATAAGAAAGAACAAAATAAAGACTTGGAGGATTGAAGAGTTCAGATCAGAAACTGGAGGGGGTGTGTTTTTAAGCATGGGAATAGCTGACTGAGGTAGGTGGGTCTTGGATTCATGATCATGTTCAGATGCATCACATTCTTTCACAGATGCTGTGACTCCCCAGGAAGCTGCTGGCCAGGGGCAAACATCACTCAGTGGTTTGCAGAGGCATGTGGGTGCCCACCCTCTGTTGCTCTGCACTTCAAGGTCTCTGGCCTGTGCTGGACAGGAGTTCGTGCCAGTTTATCATGATTGCCACATATGACCTTAGCCTTGAGGAATCACAAATCTGTCCTGTGTCATAACAATTCCAGATGACTCTTCCCAAAATATTAAACATGCTAAAAATCAGCCAGTTACTGAGCAGTCTAATGATGGATTAGGTACTTACTTCTAAAAATCTTGACAAGTTCTTGCAACAAACAGAAGCAACCACAGGTACCTCTTCATTTCACTACTTGGAACTGATGCTACACTGCCCCAGAACCATTTCCTGCCCCATGTGGATGTGAGGATTACCTAGGATTCCACAGGTTAAAGGCAGACTGGCAACTTTTGCAAATCCCTGCTTTGTACTGCTATGAAGAACTACAGAGGATGCAGAAGAGTTTGGAATGGAAGAGTTGATATTCCGAAATAAAGCAGTGAGCTGTATTAGGGCTAGCCTGTGCAGGGCACTTGCATGCCAGGCACACATCGTGGTGCTCCTGCTGTGGGAAGCACAGCTGCTCCTTCTGCACCTTGCCACCTTTTCTCCCTCCAAATCCTTGCTGGCTGGAAGGAAGTACTGCCTTGGCATTAGTGTGTGGAAATCTGGGCCTGTGGTACAGAAACTCACTGAGATTATCACAGATGTCCCTGTCTGCATTAAAATACATTATTCTAGGTCCTCTCTGTTCCCCAGCCTGAACTCCTGCATCACTTACCAGAAGAGAAAATCCCACAACGTGTAAGTAATATTTGTAACTCCTGCTTGTGTGTTTTGGAGACTCTTCACAATATGAAAGTGCATCGAAAGATTCACTGTAGACGTTAGTTGCAATTCTATTATACTTTTCAAATAACAGTAAATTATAACCAGTGTAGTATACATTTATAGGTAGTGTGCTGTTTCTTGCTTAACTGCCGACTTAGGTAATAAAAGGTGTAGGGAAAAATCCTTGAAAAACATAAGGAGGCTGTTTGAATTCAGAGCAGACAGTTTGTGGATCTTGGCTACCAAAAGAAGTTGATTTTGGAATTATTTTTCTGTTCGGTGTCAGACTAAAAATCTTTCCCCAGAGCAATGAAAAGAAGGAATTAGAATTTGCAGCCCCTTGTCTGGGTCAAAGGAGATCATGCTGGGTGACATGACTATTGTGTCTTTTGAAGCTTCTGTTGAATTTCAGCAACCTGAATATCTTTAACCTTAGGTTAACACAATCCTCACTTCCAGGAGAATGCCTACAATTCTGAAGTGCATGTGAAGAGACTCTCCCTCCTCTGCTAGGGGTAACACAAATTCAACAAGGAATGATAGCAAAAAAGAAACACAAAGGAAGGAAAACTTCTGTTTCAGTTAAAGATTCTGGTGGCATTTCTCCTGGCTACATTGCAAGTCACTTGATGGATTTACTGAAGGAGCCAGGCTCCTTTAGTGGGGGGAAAGAGATAGAACGAGGAAGAGGAAAAATGAAAAAGAGAACATTTGCAAGTATGCTGCTACAAGAGACCTCTCTCCAGGGATTTATGTGGTCTCAGAAATGAGGCAGTGCCAAGCCTGCTCCAGCTCATCATTTGAACCAAGAAAATTTGTTAGGACTTTAATGAGAATAATGACCTCAATGTACAGAGCAGGCTGTGACTGTAGTCTGTTGGGACCTGTTTCTTTTGGAAGAAGTAAAGAGGAAGGGCAGTAAGCGTTTCACCTGGTGATGTATGGTTATCAACAGGTGTTGATTAATAGATGTTTGTGAGTTTACACAACACTTAGATCAGTATCTTTCACGAATATACTTCAAATAGCGCCTTGTGATTGAATTGAAATCAGATGTTTTGTTAGCTTATTTTTTAATTTTTAGCATTTTGACTTATAACATTCAGAAAAGTTAACATTATTAGCAGCTAGGTATGTAGGAGCAGTGTGCATTTCAGATTGGAGAATCTGTTGTGCTAGAAATGAAAAATGAAATTGAATTGTTCTTAATGGGCTTGACAGCTCACTGGGTGAGAGATTTGATTTCAATACAGACTTAAATGCTCTGAAGCTTTGACATAGCTTAGCAAGCCTTAAAGCTCATCTCTCTCACCATAGTGTTAGTCTTCTCAGTTTGGGTCAGTCTCTCCCAGGAATTGTGAAAGAGGAAATCACAGCTGGATAATTGAAGTATTAAAGGCCTTAGCACAATAGCAAAAATGGGATTAGAGCAAACATTGGCAACTTCAGACAAAAAGTTCTTGACGTCGCTTGGGACTAGTGAAAAGGAGACCTAAATTTTTATATCCTGCATTTCGAGCTATGCCTAACCTGGATGGCTCAGGAAGATCTCATCTTGCCTTATTTTCCCCCAGCCACATCTTGGCACCATGTAGAAGCAAGTCTGGACGTGCACTGAACTCTCCAAATCACCCTCCTTAATCCCCATGGGCTGGAAATTCAGAGCAAACAGCGCAGGGAGGGAAGTGTGTGGCCCCACAGGCAGGATGAGCAGGAAATTCACTGCACAGGCACTACTGCCCCTCACATCCTCCTGCCAGCACAGCTGCTCCTACATCTTCACATATTCCTCTACAATATCTTCATTCCCAGCCTGATCAGTGAGAGTTTGGTGTCATTTTAAGCTACACAATGCCATTCTGGCACATCAGGGAGCAGTCTCCCTCTCCCAGCAATTGAGACAGGTTTGTCACGGTTACAGGATCTGAGAAGCACAGGACCACATCTGCTGCTGCAATCCCTGCTCCCAAAAAGACCCAGGTATTTCTGTCAGGCACTTCACTGAGCAATCTGCATTCGAATGTGCATACACCTCTGAGAAAAACATTCTTTATATTACAAAGGTGTGCTTGGAAACTGCACAAATACATGTGCCCTGCTTCTGTACAAACTGAAGTCCTGTTCAACACATGGGAAAACTAGAACTTGTGTCAAGAAAGATGCATGACCCTGACATTCAGAATCCATCATTAAAGGAACAAGAAATCTCACCAAACAGCAGACTAGCACCATGCCCACTACCCTGACCACTTGTTTCAGGACTGTGCACTTGTTGGGAATGCCTCCACTGCAAGCCAGTACAGAATAAAAAATTTCCAGAGCTCATTAGATAAATAAAGACATGTCAGCTGATATATGTATTGATTGTCTCTTTTTGTACTGATGTGACATTTGTTAAAAGAATTTGATCATGGTGGAATTGCACAGAGCATTTTCCTACTTCAAACCTTGCACCCTAATGTTGCAACTTTGTGTGTATAATGAATAACTTAGGAAGAAGAGTAGAAAATTAATTCATTCCTGTCTCATAACAAGAAGATCTCAAAGACACTTCATTAAGTTGCAGGAAGGACACATTTAAAATATATAGGGAATATATTGAGATAAAAATTATCAGTAACAATCATATTATGTATAAACTTCATAGAATGATATGTATATACTATAGAATGTATAACATATGCTACAAAACATATATGTACATGTGCTTATCTATAAATTACACCAAAGCCTGGCATAAGTTAGACAAGATGTGACCTAAGGATTCAGATTTCCTCATACATACCTACTTTGATGTTTTGGATATTGAAAAATAAACTCCACTGTAGTGGCTGCTGTCAGATGCAAAAAGCTGGTCTCTTTGGATCTCTTTGGCTGAGGATTACTCTATCTTGCATATTCTGCTGATGTGCAAAAGTACTGCTAAAATGTTAAATTCAACAAAAAGGACATGCCTTGTATATTGCAAAAAGAGGTGTAAAAAAGAAGCACTCAAAGTATTCTCAAGATAATTTATATATTAGTGTCTCTGGTAATAAAGTTCTGTGAACTGCTTTCTGCCATGGTATCAACAGGGTTCTTGTGAACAACGAGCAGAACAAAGGTGCTTGTGCAGCCTACATTGCTTTAGTGCTTTGGAAGCAATGAAACACTGTCCTAGCAGAATTCTGCTTTGGGCTGGTTAACATCCACAGAGCAAGAGGCAAATATGATTATATTTAGTTATCAAAAGCATACGATATCTATATATTGTACACAGGTCATGGGCTAGAAAGTCTCAATGCAAACATGAGTACATTATGGTAGAACACGTCCAGCAGCCATATACCCTCTAGATCTTACATTTGAATAACAGGTTTAAAAAGCAAGGACATATTTTTGCTGTGAAGCAACCTGATACTATGTTTAATACTTGCCAAATATCCGTATCCCATAACAACAAACACATCTCAGCACCAAATTCATAGTGAGTTATTGAATGAACAATGGGATAACTTTTAGAAATATACTTAACCCCGAATTAAGCCTTTCAATGATGGAGAACACACCATCTGTTAGTTGTCATCATAGGTAGAAAAATAAAGACTTTGTTCCTAGACTTCATTTCTATTTTACTTTTCATCACCGAATCTCACTGTGCCTTATTCTTCTGAACAGAAGACCTGTTTACAATCAAAGACTTATTCCCCAGATAGATATCTCCAGACAGAAAGCAAGTAATTAATTTCTCCAGAAAAAACATTATAAGTCTCTCCATCTCTCTCTCTCTCAGGCATGGGTGCCACATGGGAAATAATTTTGCAATCCTTTTTTAAGCACTTTCAATTTTCACTACAGTCTGAACAATGTAGGGTTGACACAAGTGGACACCACGTCAGTATTGGTCCTGTCACTGGCATTGCACAAAAGTGAAACCATCCCCAGAGTCTTCTAAGAGATCAGCCTGCCAGTAAAGTCAAGTGTTTCTTAGCTCAAGACTCATGTGAGGAGCTCATGTTTAAGGGGTGTCCACCAACACTGTAATCGGGTAGAGCTAAAGCTGGACAGGTGGGAATGGAAACAGGGCTAAGGGCAAGTTGATATTATTGCTGATAAAATATCATCAAGATTAGATTGTGCCATTTGGGTTCAAGATTCCTGTCATCTACCACTGCTCAGATAAGCACCTGCACCCCCAAGCTACTATGTAGTTTGGCATGACAGGCTGATTTTTTATTCCCACTCTCTGTGGAACAGTGCTGGGGGCTTTTTTCCCTAAAATAAAGATTCTAATTTTGTGCAAATAAGATCTTTTCTAACTAGGCTATGAGGGACTCTAAAAAACCACCCAGACTTGTTACTACTCTATCCTGTAATCTAACTTTTCACCTACTAATATCAGAGGTACTTTTTGACTCCTAGATTGTGTGTGATAGGAAAAGAGAAGAAAATAGGATTTGGGCTGTGTTTTTTGTGTTGTCAGGGTCTGAACAAATAAAATGCAAAGGCTTCTTTCCCATCTCAGTTCCTTGAGCAGAGCTGAGAAGACAGTCTTTCGTGTATGTCTGGGATTTGGAGAAGACAAAAATAGACATACCTCTTTCTTCATTTTCCTTTCTTAATCATATTCATCTCTGCTCAGCAGACCTTAGAGATTTTCAGTGAATACTGACACTGACTTTGTAACATCTAAATTAACATTTGTCTGATATCCTGTTAATCTGCAACAATAATCAGATGGAGTCTTTTGATCTAGTAAGAGCTGAAGGGAGATTAGCACAGGATGGACAACCCTTTTAATTGATTAAAATGATAAGCAGAGAAAGAGAGAGCTGCTTCCAAAATCCAGTGGCCAGAGGAGTGTGCACAGTGTATTTTCTAAATCCCTCTAGTTGCTAAGCAGCTTTGACTAAGATCCCCTGTGCACTTTGGGAGTATAAAAGGGCACAGGCCTTGAATTTGCAGATCAAGGAGTGTAATGATGTCTACAGCAGTTTTGTGTTCTCCTACAGGGAGAGCACCAGACGAAGCATATGTAACAGATTAAAAGATCAGACAGCTGCTGTAGGTTTGCATGTCAGAAAATCAGCTTTTGTTGTTCAGGTATTAGGGGAAAAAAGGGATGATTTATTTGCATATCTGTGTTTAAAATATACATGCACTAGGGCAACCTTTTAAAATTATGTGCCTGGGAAAGTATATTCTCAGTAGCATCAGTGAGACTTATCCCTTTAGATTTACAATTATCCCTTTCAAAACTGGACTGTAAACTTTAGATACACAAATGATAAAGAGTTCCATCCTGGTTTTGAAGCACTTCTATTTATTTTCTGCTGAGCAAGTAAACGCAGAGAAAACTCAAACCTAGTGCAGTGCAGACACTCCTGCGAAAATAGTTAATGTATACCTTTCACATAAAGCTGTAGGAAGGGGAAATTTAATTAGAGAGCACCCTGGTGGTCAATTATTGCAAGGAAAAACTTAAGTCTGATGATATGTGTACAATTTTGACAGCAGCCATCAAAGTTATTTCTCACAGAGTGAAAAGGAACCTATTATTTTGGACTGTTACTGTCCTGCATCTCACCGACGGTTGCCATACAGTGTGTGTCTTCAGGGGATGCTGGCAATGTGCAATGGGTGCACACCTTTTATTTTTACGGTGAAGAGGGGAGAACAAAACCCTAGACTGACAGACTGACAAATTTTATGCTATTTTGCATTGTGCTGTGTGTGGTCACTCCAGAAATACAGACTGCTATCTGCTGTCCTGCTGGTTCAGTTCCCACTGGGTGGGTTTTTCCCCAGGGAATTTAGAAACAAGTTCAGTGGGGAGAACTCCTTGTGAGAAGTGCTACACAAATACACACTCTCAAAAGAGACTGCAATTCAAAAATTACACAATGGGTAATTTTTACACGAAAGGTACACACAGGGAAGTATTTGGGAATAGTGAGAGTATTTGACAGAAAAAAGAGGCAAAAATCTTTGCTATTGTCAAGTGTTATGTTTTCTTTGAAACAGTCAACTCAAAGAAGAACTTACAGCAGAGATGAGAAGGAGGAAAATTAAGTTAATCTGACCTGTTAATGGGTACCTTGAGAGGAGGACCTGACAAGACTACACTCTGCCCTTTTTTGTAAGTTTTTTGCTCATGTGTGAGGATCAGTAAATGGAGCTGCAGAGCCACAACAGTGTTCATCTGCAGAAGAAAGTTTTGATCAAAGCTTCAGGCTAGGGTTGTGGCCATGGGGAGCAGCTGTGAGCAGCCTGGGATTGCCTCCACCAGTGTAGCTAGAGAGAAAAAGATACTGAACTAAGAGACTGAGAAAGAACCTTGGGTACAGGCTAAACAGGCGAGTGAAGCCAGGGCCATGGCAATTTCTTACTAGTAGAAGTGAGAAACAAATAAGATGTGTGGTGATGTCTGTAAGGATCCTACAAGAAAATAAGAAAAAAGAGGGGGAAAAGTAAATCAAAGGTCCCTTGCAGCATTGTTAGCTAGGACAAGACATCATGGTATCATGAAAGACATATTGGAGACATATGTGAAGTTTTCAACTGATGTACCTCAAAACATTGGATCTATAAATTATGTCAATGGACAGAGCAACTAAATTTGCATAAATTTATGCAATAAATTTTGTGGGAATATTTCTCTCTAAAGCTATAGTGAAGGAACCCCAACCAGATAGTAAAATTGTAAGGACACCTTCAGGCTTGTTCCCCTAGGGACTTTGTTGTAGACTGAATATACCTTTAAGCAGAAGTGTTCACATTGTGCAGCACACCTAAATCCTGTGCACAGCAGAACTTTCATGGGTCTCTGAGTCAGTTCTTAATCCATTCATGCACCTTTGACTTGCTTTCAATGTAATAAGTTTGCCAGTCACCAGAACTGCTATTCTCATTATTCTCTGCCTCTGCTGATCTTCTTAACCATCACTTCTCTGTTATGCATAATCTGGATCTTAGTCTGTGCAGACTGCTGTGTCAGTGAATGATGTGCTGTCTACTGACACAGTGAATGAACACCTTTGCTCTTCATGAATGAGCACAGACTTGCTTTCATCAATCTGCACTGAACACTAATCCACTCATATTGCAATTTACATGTGGCACAGAACTACCTTTAGTCTATGCCATCAGATTTTGGACTAATGCTGAAAATAGAGGCTTTTCCTCACAAGTTCTTCTCAAAAGAAGGGGTCAAGTTGTTGATAGTAGTCTTAGGCAAAGCATGTGTTTCCCCTGCTAATCAGTTGGCATTTACTGAATAATGCTGTGATCAGCATTATTCATCCTTCAGATTATTTAGCAATTGCTTTATCCAATTGTTTTTTAATATATTTTCAGATATTCATTGGATTCTATTTCAAATGGGTAATTAAAAGCTACTTACTTCTCCTATCTTTGCATAGCCTACTAATTTTGTAACAACCTTAGACAACCAGCAGTTTAATATCTGATTATGATGTTTACTGTTTCTAATATCACCCACTACACATTCTGATAATTTTCCTTTAATATTTATTCCACTGATGACATCTAGACTTCCTTTCATCAATACCTGTTTTGGCCAAGACTTTAATGCCTGACAATTTATCAAACTGTTGTCTTTAAATATCAGCATCCAGGTTGCCATCAATTTTACCTTCTTATTCACCTGTAAGCCTCTATGATGCTTACAGTGTCTCCATGTATTATTTGTAAAAGCTTTCTGACTTCTCCCAACCTTTTGGCTAGAATTAGACAATATATCTTTAACTTTGAATGTTCCTATAAATCTTTTCTCAGTGTATATACAGTTAGAAAAGTGTCCCTTACCTTTCATTGATACATTTCACAGTCAGGTTTCTTCATAGTGGACATTGGCCCAACTCTCTTATGATCCCCAGTAGATCCTCTACTCTTATTTGTGGTATCTTGGTGTCTGAGTCATCCTCATGTTTGAATAGAAAATGTGAAAAGCTCTTGGCACGTCTTGAGACAGTTCTGCTCAGACTAGGTAAGCACCATGAGTAGATCTTGCTCAATTATTTATTTTCAGTCTTAAGATGACAACATGATTAATAATAACATTTCAGTTCTCATCCTGCTAATTGGACTGGAATGCTCATGGCTGACCTTCTTGTCAGTCTTCTACCTCCTGTGGCGTGTCTGTTAAAATATCACATCTGACCACTTGTGTAATTCAGTTTGTCTTAATACTGCAGCTGCTTAATTAGGGGTCATGTCTTCACAATATACTACACAGACAGAATTAGCTTCTCAGAACTCCATTTAGTAAAGGAAACCAGGATGGGGATTTCACTAGGATCACAATTTAATCTCCTTGACAGATGTCCATAAATGTCTACACCTGGACTAGGAAATATTGTTATATTTTGATTGTCTGCTTCCAGGTATGATTCTTAATCTTCATGCACATGTCACTGAGACCAGTGGTTTTAATTTTGAAATCTTCCCCTTTTTTATGAATTTCTAAATATTAAAGTGACCATTTGTTCTGCCTTCTCCCAGACTAGAAGCCTTGGGTATTCTTCTTTTGAATTAAGCATCACTCCGTTTAGCATAAGATTTAGCTGTACATGAAAAATCCATTAAGTTCCCTCATTTTTGCATCAGATTGCAAAGTTTTCTTGTATATCCTGACAGGGCTATATGCATCATGTATATCCCTCTCCCTTTGAGAGGCTGGGACAGAGACTGAACAGTCAAATAACCTGGAAGAAGAGGATAAAAAACAATGTAACATGATGGAAGCAAATATTAACACCTCTTAAAATATGTAATTTCATTTCATATGGCTCACCTTGCAGTGGAAACTACTGATAAAGACAATGAGATTTCAGAAAAAAGTGTCAGGTAATGACACAAAATGTTTCACATACTGCTACTGCCATTGAATCCAGTACTTATCTAGAACAACGTATGCAGGAAAAATCCGGGAGGAAGAGATCTTTGGACTGTATCATTTTGGATGAATACTTCTTCATTAGGTAATACAGCCACACTTTGTTTCTCAGACTTTCCTAGCTGTGCAGTGGTTCAGCTTCAAGGGATGTTACAGAAGGTGCCTCTTCTTGCAGTGGCTGTGGTCATGGACACCCTCAAGCAGGGAAAACAAAAACTTCGTTTCTTCTGGCTAAGTATTCTAGCCATTTGGAAGCCTGGTAAAAGATATATTGGGGTTGCTCTTGTAAATTTTTAAATAACCATATCAGAAAATTTTAAGTATGCTTACATATTTTTTACTGGAGTAAATATAATCATCTCTCTGAATAACCTTTGACTTTCACTGAAGAAGAAAATTTCATAGATCTTCAAGCTTCCAAGGAGTTTCTAAAACATGTGGAAAGTACTTTAGGCACCACGGACTGAGATGAGTCTGGATGACTTCAAAGGTGCCTAGAGACTTTCAGGACTCTTGTGAGCCACGTTCTGCTGTGAAAGAGAAAGCTTTCTTTCTCCCTAACCTTTCAGAGTTTCTTAAATTGTGCCAAATTTAGGCAAGGTGTAGGTGTAAGGTAAGTCCTCGTCCAAAGGAGTTAATATAGCAAAATCTCATCTCCTTACTCACTCAGTGGACCTGACACAATTAAGGAATTTATAGTGACAGTCCCCTAAACTGAAGATGTTGGTGACCTGGAAAGGTTGAGGTTCTTGCATTGTTAGTCAATACCCCACTCAGAATGCACTTGTATTCTTTAATTTCTAGCTAAGCTTTCTGTGCAGGTGTGAGTAAGAAGTGCATCAGGACAAGGGATACTTTTGTTGGACTCTAGAATAATATTTTTAAGAACTACCATTATTTTCATTTAAATTATTCTGATGACAAGCAATATATAGTGTTATGACCAAAAATCCAGAGAATATATTAAATAAAGAAAAGCCCTAAACAGTTCCCAACTGTAAAGTAAGGAAACACAAGCTTTGTGGTTATCAAACTTGTTTTTGAATTAGAGACTCCCTTTTGATTTATCTGTGTTTACAAGTTCATTACCTCCTTTTAAGTGCTCTGACTCACTGACACATTGTTTGCCATGTAACTCTCAATTGATATGTTAGAACATCCCATTGTCCGATTATTAAGATGTTGCAAAGCAATCAGTTTTCTGAAAAAAAGCTCTCAATTTTAAAATTTTTATTCCATTTTTCCTTTTCAAATCCAAATTAGGTCTCACTTCCCATTGGCTCAAACATTTTATAGATGCTTTTAAAATGTATTTCTCACTGATGCTGTCCCACAACACTAATTTTCACTTTTTCCAAAATCTTTTTTCAAATCTTAAGGAAAGAAAAGAAAAAAATATCTCTCCTATTCCTCCACATCAGATGTGCTGACATTTTAACTAAAGGACTTTTTCAATATGTTACATATGAGGCTGTATCAGGAGGCATGTGCACATGCTGACATCTGACATTTCTGCACAGTTTAACAGACTATATATAGTAATCTAAAATAGAAACATTTTACCTGGCAGAGCCCTACAGAGAGTCTCCAAATAGCCCAGTGAGCCAAGGGCTCCCAGCCCAGTGGGTGCCTCTGTGGGTTCTTAAATAGCAGTGGGACATCAGTCCTTTCTTAGCAGAGAAGGAGGGAGGGAACAGTGTCAGGATGACAATAGCTTTAAACTTCATCTGCTCAAGTTGGAAGGAAAATGATCATGCTGGCTATTTACTAAAAACCTGTGCCTACAGCTGGACAACAAAAAGACCTATGCATCTACAGAAAATAATCATTTCCCAAATCAGGTATTTCCTGCAACAAGGTGAAGAGGATGCCCAGGTCACTTCTCTCATGTCAGTCAGTCAAGCTCCTTGGCACTCTCATGCTCAAGCTTTTGGAATGGTTATGGAGAACCTTCATGGGTGTGAAATTTATCATGGGGATGCACAAAAAACATCTGATAATCAAGTAAGTGCATGATGGGGGTTGGCATTACAGACCTGAGGCTTTTCATAAGTGGATTCCTGTTGATACCCAGAGAGCTGGAGACACTGGTCATCACCCAGTCCAGAAAAGAATAGTTCCTCCATGTTCGAAGAGAAATCAAATGGTATTTTCCATTCAGTGCCATTTTGCCTTTTATTTATCTGAAGATAAATGTTTGCTTCTAACAATTTATGGTATTGCAGAGGGTTTTGACAGCCACAGATGGTGCGTCTACAAATATTTGAAATCAGCTTCACTACCCAAACCTCCAATACTTGTCCGTGTCCCAGAGAGCAGGAGAAACGAGCAGCAAGCTCCGGACAGGTAGGAAGGAGTAAACCCACAGCAGCTCATGTCTCTCACAGGCATGGTCTTCCTTCCCAGCCATCAATAACAAGCAGTTTTAATCCCCAAACTTGACAGCTTTTCTACAATTTCCTTAGGAGTGACTGTGGCTGCTGAGAACTGACACCTCAACGTGCAGACCACTGTTCCCAGCCTTTAAATGGCTGTGAAAGGTACATGGCTGAGTATGGCTTGCCATGCAATCAAAACCAGCATATTTTTGCAAGCAGGAGAATGAGCATAGAGAATGAGTTTCTTTCTCATTGTACAGACTTTCAGTCTTACATAGTGCAGCTTGAAACCATTACTGTTCCAGTGAGGAAAATATGCAGTCAGTTGAACATTAACTGTTTTGGACACCATTACTACAAAAATAAATAATCACCAACTTCATCTCTGAATAGAAAACTCTGCAGTGGGAAGACTGAGTGAATAACAGTCATGATTGCTGAGGAAGAGATGGAAATAACAGTTTACAGTTCACAGGATCTTAATGGATAATCAATGTGGTAAATTAGGATGTGGCTGAAATTACAGATACAGTAATTAAAATTAGCCGTGAATAATAGAACACAGCTCCTCTAGAATAGAATAGAAAGTGCTGCTAGACAGAAACAGAATAATACTGTGCAAATGTACAGAAAATTTAATTTTTTAGAGAAGTTCAAATTGGTAAGAGATGTGTTCAGTATCTCCACTGACACTTTTCACAAGCTTATAATAGGTAGCTGTAAACTATTGTTGGAGAGGAATTTAATTTAATTGCATCTCCTCCTTATGAAAAGTACATTCTGAAGCATATTTGAAGTCAGTGCTAAGGTGAATCTAAATTACCATTCAGACAGAGTCTATTCACTTCAGCATTCCACGGTTTGACTGTATTCTCTTCTTTGGTCTATTGCTCTCTCTTAAATTGAAGAAACTATGCTAGGAACAGAGTGGCCATAAGCTCTGTTGTTCCAGCACAGAAGCTTTTCCCAGCCAATGCTGGAGCTGCTTTTTACCTAACAGGAGAAAATTACAAACCCAGAGAAAGGAGAGGGGTTATCTGTTCTTTCTGTTTCCCTGCAAAACTCCTGCTGCAAGTGACTTCTGACAATGCAATGCAGAATGTAAGGCATTAGTTTGTTCCGCCGGAATGATTCCCATATTTTCAAAATATTCAAGTATAATGTGATTATGCTGAGTGACTACACAACTGTAAAATTGGCCAAGAAGCCCACATGTCATTAGATTTCTACTAAATATGCAGATTCAGCTTCATTAAGCTCTATGAACTGTGTGATTTCAAGGTATGTGGACAGTACGACTGAAACA
Organism: Ploceus nigricollis; assembly: GCA_013399945.1. Taxonomy (NCBI): domain Eukaryota; kingdom Metazoa; phylum Chordata; class Aves; order Passeriformes; family Ploceidae; genus Ploceus; species Ploceus nigricollis. The sequence continues at coordinate 551,892 of VXBC01013090.1, forward strand.
GTTTTTTGCCAGATCTGAAGTAGTTTCTCTGTGTTGCCAGTGCTGATCATACCAGCTTTAAAGGGTAACATTTTTCTGCTAGAATTCCAAGCATATACTTTGATATTTTGATTTTGTAATTTCCAGTTTTTTGTGGTTTTTAACGGTTTTTTAGCCAATGGGAATCTCAACAGAAGATTTTTCCTAGGTGTAAGTATGTTCTTTAGGAGAAGATCATACAAAAACCAGTAAAAGTAAGTCATCAAGATAATACCAAGAAGATAGGAACATACAGTTGTAATGCATTAGAAAACAGAAAAATAATGGCCATTACTTTGCAGAAGACCTTTTACCATTCTGCAGTATGCCCCATTCCAGGTGACACATGGCCCTCCTTGTGGGCCTGGGACAGACACTGAGCCCTCTCTGAGGGTACCTGTGCAGGCTCACAAGTGCATGAGCAGGATGTGGCACTTGCTAAACCTTCTTATCGATCCTAAGACACAGAAAACCCCTTATTTAATCTTACAAACTACTCGATGACAAAAAAAAGGCTTAAACACGTAGGTGTATCTATAATTTGTACATCCTGATCACTCCACCTCTCAAACTGAGTCCTCATAACTCCTCCTCACAAACCAAATCAGAGGGTAGGCAGGCTGTTTTATCTCTCCAAATTTTCTTCAACCCAAGTTTAGGTAACATTCACAAAGATTTACCTGGGAGTTGTAAAAACCATGGGGATGGGCTCCACGAAACCCCATGGAAGATTCAGTGCTGAAGGATATGACAGAAAATTTGAGGTTTGATATGCAAGCATGATTATGTCTGTGATACGCCTTTTTCTCTTCTTTTCTCTTGTACTACATGTATTCTGGCAAATCTTTGGATTCTGCAGCAGTTTGCTAATTATCTGTTGTGTTATAAACAATCTTGTTTTGTTTTGTTGTGCTTTTTTTAATATAATTGAGCTGTTTCTAATGATTCACAATTAATTACAACAGCTCTAAATTTTCAATTTAAAGTAGTTTAAATTATTGCCTAGGCTTTTCCCATAGGCAGAGGCATGCTAGTGGTACAGTCCTGGTGAATCAGATTTAATAGGCATTTTGAAACAAGCACAGCTGCAATTATGCCCAGAGAATTTCTGCCAACTTTTTAATAGTTTATTTTTATTGTGAAAGCATCTTTTAAGTACCTTTGTTTCTCCTGGGGTGGAAATTATTGTTTTAAAGTATTTCATGCCAAGTTTTTTACTTAGTATGCTACCTAGTAATTTATTTCTTATTGCATAAAAATCATGTTATATTTCAAGAAAATATAGAACTAATACAAGGTAACATGCTGGAAATAGAGGTATTTGTGTTTGCTGTAATGCATCTGGTGGTTATTTTTTTAATGTTACTCCTGATATTTTAAAGTGCTATGCAAACATTAAATGAATCATGAAACCTAAGAACTCATTATTGCTCTGTCCTTATTTTATAAACAGGGAAAAGAGAGCACAGAAGTGCCCTGCCCATTGCAATAGGGAAACAAAATTAGAATTTCTGTTCCTATCTCTCAGATGACTCCTGAAAATGCTCTGTGAGTAACAACCCATTTGTGTGAAAATTGCCTTTGATTTTACTTCTGTAATAAGATTTGGACTTTTTCTTCCTTCATGATGCACAGAAAAAAGAGAAGATGCTTACATTTAATTCATCATGTTGATAAATGTTGTGTATCTAAACTTTGCACCATTTCTCCATTGCAGCTTGGAATCCAAATGAATGCTAAGCAGTGCCAGTCACCACATGGTAGCTACACCTGTATTTTCCATCAGACCACATTATGCATATTAGACTGGCTCTGAAAGCTTCAGTTTGTCCATCTGAAGTCCAACCTCCAACAGGAGCAACTGTCTGAAGTACTTATGTCCCTATATAGATGGCACTAAAAAGAAAGTAATAGACACTGTAAGAAATAAATTTAAAATGTAATTTTTTCCTACTTGATTAACAAGAACTAAGAAAAAAATTTTAAAAATTGATGGAAAAAATGTGAACATATTAGTAACCACTTCTGGATCATAGAATATTACCTTTCAGTAAAAATGCTACTTAGATTCTTTGAATGAAGAGCAAAGTAAATACCTTTGAATTTTGTTGAATTTAATTTCATTTGGTTATCTTTTTCATACATAAACATGATCCACTGACACTTCATTCTGAAAATCACTCATTTTGTTAAATTTAGCTTGAGCAGTATACTGGGCTGAGGCTCCAGTCATACCTTTGATGGTGGCACCTCTCTTATTTGGTACGAGTCCAGTGTGACATCACAGATTATTCGTATCACTATTTTCATTTTAGATATTTCTCTATTTACCTATACCTTGCTTTTTCAGACTGTGCTGATTCTGATTCCCCCAATCCCTGAAACAATATTACAGGAATATAAAGTATAACATGGGAAAAAAACATTTCCCCAAGAAAGCTGCTCCACAGCTCAATTTGTGTCACTAGCAATTATTATTACCAGTATTCATATCTTAAATATTTACATACTTACTTATATTGCACTTAAACATGTGTGGAGCCAGGTCAGGTTTTAAGATCTCCTTATCTTTGTGTTTAATTTGACCTAGGTATGATTTCCAGACCCTACTTTAAGCAAGTAGATACCTGGAGCGTGACAGAGGACACTGAAGCAACAAAGATGATAAATGTCAAGTAAAAAACCTAAAGTAGATGTGAATGAGATTCCATGCAGGCCAAGTAGGATGGCATTTAGTGTGCTAAATTTTAGAAACACATCTCTACTGTAAAAATATAAAATTGAAGCAATTATGCAATAATCTGTATTGTATGAAATGTTAATACTGTTAAAGGTTGGGGTTTTTTTAATTCTTGGTGGTGTGTATTTCCGTTGGATTGCTTCAGAAGAGCAAAATATATTTATTTAGTCAGAAGGACTCCTGCTAATTGTTCAATGGCTCTTGCTGTGCTGGAGAGATTTTGAATTTATATTGTTTCTCTACATGCAAGGCACTTCTGATTCATTTAACATTGTTTGGACAGCTGTGAAGAGAAATAAAATGGCACAATATTGTTTTCCTGTGCTGCTTTTGAAGTGACATAATTACTTCAGATATTGCCTGAGATACCCACTGAGACAATCAGAGGACTTAATTTTAAACGAAGCAATATGTATCTCAACACTGAGAGCAAAATTGTGCGCTGCAAAGTGATAGAGAAAGTATTGGAATAAAGATCCCTGCTAAGCACTACGTTATTTACCTACTTACCAGCCAGAGGTTACATATTTTTAGATAACTGCCAATTTTTATGTCAGATATACTATACACTGCCTTAATTCTGTAACTCTCCTTTACAAATAACAGTGGAGATATTAGTGTGGCAATTGATTGCTGTTTCAATCTTTCACAGAAGATGCACTTGTTATCATGAACAACATGCAGTTATTCTTTCAGAGACATCATTTGTAGGCTGATTGCCTCCTTAATGTCATGAAGCAGTCTTTTGATTAAAGAGAGAAATGAGAAATTTTATGCTACTTCCTAATTTTAAACCTCTCAGTGTCAATGTGTGTCTTAGCATTACTCTTCATTCAGAATAACTGCTAATCTCCCCAAGCACAAGCTTCACCTCTGAGGCTGATCCCCCAGCCCACTTGTCCAGAGGCAGACCTTGTTCTTTCCTTTATCCATGCATAATACCAGGTCCATCTTTCACAGCTTCTTTCTCCCTCATACAAATGCTCTGGTCCCATTTGCCTTACAAAAACAAAAGCAAAAGCTGTGTGCCTGGATCAGACTGTAAAAGGGTAGTTTGCCTCCTAGCCTCATGGATGGAGATGTTCAGTTCACAAAATCATTAGGTCCAAGGCAGAGGTCGGATTCCCAGGATGAGGGGAAAGATGCTCATGCTGTATGAATTAGTTTGGGATCCACAGCACGGCTTAAAGTGAGCTCTCGTAAGCTTTGCATTGGAACTGGCAATGCCCTTGTAAAGGAGGAGCAGCACAGAGTGTTCTCTGACACTCTCAGAACAAATGGACCAGCATAAATGCAAAGTCTTGGTGATGAAATACTGTAAAGCAGCTTTACATCTTGCATGTCCTTTACACTTGAGCTTGCCATGTCACTTGAGGGTCCCCTACCAACATTCAGAGCTTTCTGGGGAGAAAAAGGCTCAGGGCCCAGGAGGCAACTTTGTGGTTTTCATAGAAATAATGGGAGGAAACGAAACCAGAATCTACGTCATACCTTCTGGAGTTGTTATGCAGAGGAAAAAAATCTTGAGGAGCATTTTGATTATTTCTAATTTGGCAGTTCTAAAGCAAACTAAAGATTTTGTATTCACAGCATGGGATGAATGTATCCATTTTCCTTAATATCCTGTCACCAAGCAGGCAAAAGCAGATACTTAGAAGAAGAGAAAAATAAAAGGTCAAAAATATAATGATGTTTCTTTAGAATATTTTTCTGGCTCTGGAAACTCCTTGCGTCCGAGATGCTGTCTTTGTAATTAACACCCCTGATTTTTTTGCTTTTGTTTTTTTTTTTCATCTTTTGAACTCATGTAGATGCTTTGCATTTGAAAAGAACTGTATTTACCTGCACAATGTGAAAAATGAATTTCTTTCATTTTCTCTGGGTCTGCCATCTGCTTACTTCTGTTAACCTGTAGTTCTTGCTTTGTCAGAGACTGTGAGCAGCCATTCTCCATTTTTTTTAGTGTGCATTTTTTTTAATATGGCACTTTTCCCTACTCCTCACTCCCAGGTAATGTTTACTTATTAAAGGTACCATATTACAAAAAAATAGTTCCAGCTTTTGAATATTTTTAATATACTATTTTCAACAGTATAGTTTTGAATATGCTTGTCACACTGCTCGTGATCTTTCCCAGTTATGTTCTGTATTTTCTGAGACTGGAGAAGGAGAACTGGCCACAGCAGTTCAAGATGTGGCTGAACCATGGATTTATGCAGCTGGGTAATGAGATTCTCTGCTTGTTTCAAAGGCTGTTCTGTCTTAAAACTGTATATCCAGTGCAGCCTTGCCAGCTCCTGTATTCATATTGTTTGGAGACCCGTAATTATGTAAGAGTCTCAGCTTGCAGTTATGAGTTGTATAAACAAGTTTCTGTCTTCTGTGACTAGAGAAAATTCTGCAGGAAGTCAAACCTATAGCTTTGAAATCAGGAGCTAAGAGAAAATAAATGTGCATTATTTGGGGAGGGGGTTTATCTTTAAATCTGATTTCATAATTTGAAGATATATTTAATATTTGTATGCACTTTATTAGTATTGAAACATCTTGTGCCACTTGGCATGCAGATTTGATGAGCTACCCATCTCCTCACCCAAGCTGGCCTCACCTGGCATGGCCTCCACATTCTCCACACAGTCCATCTCCAACCAGACTGTTACTGAGAGATGTTCTCACACATGTGATCTCCCAAATCTGCCCAGAAATAGTTTGGGAGAGTAATGGTTGTCCTGGGATGGCTCAGAGAGGTTCTAGGGCCTGCAGTCTTTAGAGTACAAATACAGCAGTATTTGGAAAAAAAGAGTAGGGACAATAATCTCTCCATGTGACTCCTCATTTTACTTCTGATAGTGGCATGTGAGCAGCCAGAGTCCTTTCTGAGAGCAAACAACTTAGTCCTGCTGATTTTTAAAATAAATTTCTCCCTCCTGCTTGTATTCTGAGGATCATGTCTGTTTGTTCTAATCCATCAAAGTTAAGGTCACATAACAATGCTAAGCAATACCAGATGAAAGTGCTTTTATCACATACTGTAAACCTATCGAAGGAAATAAAATGAAGGTAGGGAAAACAGATAAGCAAGGGTTAGAAATAGCTCTAGGGAGGGAGCTGGTACTAAAGCCAACAAATGCCAGACAATTTAGTCTGAAGTACTCTTGCTCAGCTGCCTAAGGACTCTGCATGATACATGTGAAATGAGAGTGCCAATGCAGCAGGTACTTATTCTGCAGTCTTGTTCTTCTTCATAGAACTGTAATTAACTGTCTTTTTCAAGGAATGCTATTACTATTTTTATTTTTACTGACCCTTGAATCCTATTCAAACAGATGTAATGCATTTTTGGACTGCTGGTATCAATTACTAGATGCTTAGAAAAATATGAATTAAAAGTAGATATGCTGTTCTATAACTAACTGAATAAATAATGTAACATGTGCAAATAAAATGTCAAGATTTTGATTGGCTTAATCCAAACTGCAGTTTCCATTAAGTCTTCTTGGGAATGAAATAGAAGGAACTACAGTGTGAAATGCGTATACTTATGTGCACACATGAACCTTCTTGTTTACACCTAGGTGGCTGAAAACTGTGAAAACTAACTTAAATTCAGTCCTATCATTCCCATTGGAAAATACAGACCTCTATTATCTCCTACACACTAGTATCTTCTTGTGATGTTGCATTTTGAAATAATAACCTTGGAAGGTAATGGCCATTTGTAAAAACATTAGATCATAATTACCTGTAAGGGTAGAGATTCTGAATTTACAAAGTAGTGATTGTAAGTTCAGGAGGCTGAAGTCCTGGAAAATTACAAGTCACACTTCCAGTAGTTTAGTTAGAAAAGTTGCACCAAAAGCACAATGATGATTTTTTTGTAGCTCCACTTTACACTTCCATCTTCTACTGACCTCACTGACTCTGGGACTCTTTCTTATTTAGATATTTTTAAAGTTTTTTACTTTTATAGCCATTTAGCAAATTGTTTCTGGAAATATTTTCTGGCATGGAACTGATTGTATACAATCATATGCATAATTCATTACCTTTTGTAATTATTTGTGCTTTTTTGAAGGTGCTTTTTTTGAAGGCAGTATCTTTTTTAGCATTTGAGTTGGTTTTCTGCATGAGTTTGGTCTTTATGAAATCATAATTTTAAGAGTGTATATAGGTTCTGAATCACCATTTGGGTCTCATTAACCATTCTTCATGGTTCTTTCAATGGTTTTTCTTCTCTTAACTCTTGTCAATAATCTTTTAAGATGTGCTCTTGTCTTCGTTTAACTCCTGGTTTTTAAAAGATGTCCATGTCAGACTATTTTGGTTTCTGTCTTTCCTACAGAGATGGTCACTATGATAAAATGGGTCCTGTCTTCTGTTGCTGCATCTTGAACCAGATCCTGTGCAATGCTTGAAAGTATACCAAAGATGTACATCTCCTCTTGTAGACTTTCTGATCATCTTCTTTATAGCTCCGTCATTGATGATGTCTAAAAAAAAACCCCACAAAACATGTGGGTTGTTTGTTGTTTTGGTTTTGGTTTGGGTTGGGTTTTTTCTGGCTTATCTTAACACTTGTCTTCTGCTCTCAGAATCTCTCTTATTTCCTTTACCATTCTGTAGCACACTTGTCACCATATTGATTGTGTGATCAGTACTGTAGAAACTGTTCCTACTCAGACAAAATACTTTAGAGTGAAGATTCATATTTTTACAGAATTTACCTTGCTTCACTTGAATTTTTCTTCAATATCACCCTCCTTCATTAGTACAGCCTATTCTGGCAACCTGGTAGAGTTAGGCAGAATGATACTGCTAGGTATTCCCTTGATTATCTTCCTTCCAACAAGATTTTGAGGTACCTGTTCTAGGAATACTGTTGTTTAAAGACAAGTATTTCACTGCAACTTCATCTTTTGGATGGAGTTGCAGTGAAATACAATGTTTGTGAAGTTTCTTAAGAGCAAAAACCAAAAGAGCACACACTTGAAAAACAATGGAAATGATAATTGGTTTACATCAGATTTCTTCTCATGAGCCCTCTTCCGTGACCAATAAAAAATTCTGTGGGTGCTATTAAAATAGAGTTTAATTATAAGCAGTTTTGCTACCTGGAAAGCTAGACAGCATAGAGAAAATTCCTAATACCAGGGGCTTACAAGAAGTCTGGAGAGGGACTTCTCACAAGAACATGTGGTGACAGGACAAGGCAGAATGACCTTAAGCTGAAGGAGGGCAGGGTTAGATCAGAATTTCTTTACTGTTAGGATGGTGAGACACTGCAACAGGTTGTCCAGAGAGGCTGTAGAGTTCCCATCCCTGGAGGTGTGCAAGAACAGGCTGGATGGGTCTCTGAGCAAACTGGTCTAGTAGAAGGTTCCCTGCCCATGGCAAAGGGGTTGGAATGAGATGGTCTGCCTTCCAACTCCAGCCATTTTATGATTCTATGACTCTATAAGTGCACTGAAATTCGGGCAGACAGTAACTACTGGGGGTGCAGAGTCTCCTCCACTGAGGGCATTATAGACAGATAATATCGTGCACAAACGATCTGGTTCTACCTCAGACTAGTAAGCTAAACCACATCATCTCTTCCAGCTTTACTTTCCTAAATAATTTGATTGAGTTAAGCTTCCTAACTACGTTTCAAACTTACACAATCCAGGTAACTTTTGTGTGTCCCACAAATACAGTCTGACCTTGATGATGTTTTGATTTAAAATGAAGTCTTCGGGCCACAGTGACTAGCCATTAAAAATAAAAACATTTAAAATAAACACTCTTTGTAGTAGAATTTTCAACTATCACATTTCAGATATGGAAAAGTTAATTTCAAAATACTTAGTGTAAATAATTTTTCAAATGCTACAATTTTATATCCCCTGATTTGTTGAATATTAATTAAAATGATGAGAGGAAATGTAAGACAAACATAGACTACTGAATTTAAAACATTAATTCATGAAATCCTTTCATTTTAATAGAAGAAGTTCATGAATTAAAGATGGATCACTAACACAAAGAAAATTGGGGAATCTTAAACAGTCCTTTATTTGTGTTCAAGTGATGCCCTCACCGAAGTCTTGTGATGACATCTGGAAATAACAGAAATTGTTATGAAATTTATCCCCAGATTTAGTATGTAAATTGAGTATTTTTTAGTGAGGTTCATATTAACTAGGAAAAGCAAGACTGAGCATAACCCACAGCTGCAGAGAACGTGCACTCAGGTACACCCAACACAGTTGTGGGCAGCAGGAGACCGACACCCTATTTTGCTTTGCCTGAGACACAGGATGGCCCACAAAGAGGATGTGTGTTGCGAGGTCCTGGCGTACTTCCACACCCCAGTGTGCTGCAGGTGAAGCGGCACTGAACGGAGCGCAGCATGCCCCCTGACAAGCTTTGCAGGTCCCAGTTATCGATGCCTCGGCGCAGCGACAGATAGAACAGCAGCCCGGGTCTTGGGAGTTGAACATAGGCGTTTTATTCGGCTCATGGTGGATCCAAGGCAATCCTCTCCCATGTGGAGAGAACATTTATACACTCAGAAAGCGGAAGGAGTCGGGGTCAGGGTCACTGTCCAATGATGGCAAAGCATGAAAGGGGAGTTAGGGGAAGTGACGTATGAATTGAGCAAGGGAGAGATTGCAACACCTGGGTTGGACTAAGAACTGGGGAAAAGGCGGAGGTATGCTGGGTTAAACCATAAAATGAAAATATGTATAAATATGATCTAAAAAGCACCCTGCAACAGATGTGACCATGGGTGACAAGGCACGCAAGCTGCTCTGGCTCTTCACTGTGCCTCTGTCTCCATCCCTCCCGGCTTCCCTTCCTCTTGCGCTGAAACGCAGACAGTCTCCATGGGAACCGGCGCCTTCCCCCGCCAGGGCCCGAGAGCCAGGGTTGCTGGCTCTGCCGCTGCGTAGGAACCACTGCAAGGGACAGGAATAAGAAGGGCTCCCTTCCAACTCAGTGGGGCTTTTTCCAGCCCAATCTTGGTAAATCAAGTTCTTCAAATGGAAATACTAAAAATACCAGGAGCTGTTAATTTTTCAGCTGGAATAAGAAAGACTGAGCAGCTACCTCACCTAGCTTTATGAAGTAAAGGTCAGTGCTTGACTTAACAACAGCCTTCCTTCCCCACTTCTGGAAGAAGTGAAAGATTGCATGGCTGGACACACATATATTTCTTTCTGAGCAAACCACTTCATCCAGTTAAGTCATTAAGAAGAATATAACCACAGGAACTGAAGTTCTTGCCCAGAAAAGTGCTAGACATAAATACAGAGAGGGAGGGAAACGGCCTGGGGTTTTTCCCATTGATTTCAAGTGACAAGAAAACATTTAGTGTGATAGTATCAATTAAAGGAAGACAGACGGAGAAGTCGTCCTTGTCACAGTCTGCTTCCTTGGGTTGAATAACTAATGTTTTTGCATACAGCTACAGTTTACTTCTTATCACTTCTTCACAGATGTACCTATGAAAGTGCATTCTATTATGGTAGGCATCCAGTGCTCCTGGAGGCTATCCTCCAGGTAGATGATGTAATCCTGGAGTATTGCTGGATGGTTTCCCTGTAGAACACCCTGAACAGCAGTGTGTGAATGCACTGATTTACAATCACAAGACTTTGCATGAGGTAAAGATGCAATCTTCCAGTATAAAGTATTGCTTTTGTAGTGTATCGATCCTGAGATCACGCCAAAAAAGCTTTATTATCAACAAAATTCTTTACAAACATACTTACTGTGTATTCATCCTCTTTGCAGTGATACTGACTTTCAATAGGTCCCGTGATTATAAGCAAACTTTTTTTTAGCATGACTGCACCAGACACCAAAATTTTAAAAAATCTTAATTTTTTCTATTCAGGTTGAGATCCCCTTTTCACTTGCCATGACAGATATTTACTTAATTAATCTAAGCTTCCTGTCAAACTATGCTTAATTAATAATGTAACTGACATTTCTGATTTTAAATACCTCAGAATAAAGCACAAAAGGTCACAATATTCCAGGTCTGTATTCTACCAATTTTTTTCATAATGGCCTTTATGAGATAATAGGTAAGAAATTTTTCTCTCCAGTATCCGTAAACAAAAATTGCAAAAACTTCTATATTGTTCTGAAGCTTTTGTGCTGCTGGAAGTTCTACATGGAGAGAAAGAAAACAAGAAATGAAAATAACAGAAATTAAATAAAAACTAACAAATATTTTCATCTCTGGCATAAAACATTCAGTTTGCTAGCAAAATAAACACATATTTGACATACATAGAAAATTTGAACAATATATTTCAGTTTTTTACTCTCTCTTGGAAATACATTCTTAGCAGTGTGATTCTTCATTAATAACACTAAACCAGAGTTAGTCATTAGTTACAATGTCTTAAATTTTTAAATACTGTGGTGAAGTCAATTTATTTCTACAGAGGTACAAAATGAAAATCACGAAGAACTTCATTTACTGGTAACACTTTGCCTGGACTTACAAGTAGAAGAGTGCAGGGTTACAAACATGGTTCAGCCCTGAGAGATGCTCAATAGCCAGAGCAGTGTGTGACTGTCCAAAACAGTCTATGTCTTTTCTGGACCATCTTGTTAAGCACTCGGCCCTGGTTCCAGACTGGTCCTTGGCAGGATGCTCAGAAGCACTGACTGGCCCTAGGCATGTAAGGATGTGCCCAAAAACTTGTGTCCTCCCTCCTCCTCAGCAGGTGGGACAGGCCTGCAGTCTCCATTTAACATCCCCAAAGGCACTCAAAGCTCCCTTTCAGTGGATTCAGATAACTGCAAATGATCAAGGAGAGGAGCAAAGGTTGCAGAAGGATTGAGCTTAGAAAAGGGAATGCCAATTGAGCATGGCCAAATGTCAGCTGATCCTGTATCTCCATGTCAAGTTTGAGGTAAAGGCACTAATCCCTTTAATTACCAACCATGCCATCAATGAAGCACTTGAAAAGATCACTATGTTCTGGTAAGTGAGCTGCAGTACAGCAAAAGTTAACTCTTTTCTCGTGGATAAAAAGTATTGTGCCAGATTAAGGGAGGTCCTGACACTTGCTAAGGCTCTTTTCTGAAAGCACTAGCTTTTGTCTGGAGACTGAAACCCTGATCCTGTAGAGAGTGAAATGAAACCTCCTGAAGGCTGATGGTTCTTCTGCACAGGCCTTGCAGGATGGCAGTAACACCTTGTTTTTCTTCTGTCAAAATAACCTGCTGTGACCCACATTCAATGCACATCTCACAGGACCACCCCAGATGCAGCATTTCTTCCACCAAAGGTTACCACCTCTGACTCAGTCGATGATACAGAAAGCTTCAAACACTTTCAAGCAAATTACTTTAAGTACTTTCTGCTGCTAACAGTGGCAGCATGAGGTACCTGAGAGCAGATTTATCTGAGCCATGCTTAGTCAGACTTTTGTCTCCAAGTGCAACACAAGCTCTAGTGGGGCGAAGGAAATGCTGGGACTGCAAGCACAAAAGCAGTAGCTTCAGTCTGCAATGGCTCACTTCCCCTGTTCCTTTCTTCCTCAAATAGCTTAGTGGAGATAATTGCTACTTGCAGTCACTCTCTCTTGTAAACTCATTTTCCTACAATCTGTAGCATCCTGTTTCTTTCAGTGTTTGCAAAGACGCTTGTCAGTGGAAAAAAACCCCAACCCTGGTATGTTACTTGCCTCACACCCAAATGGCATAGAAGACACACACACTGTCAAAAAATAGCTGTGTCAGTGAACAGTTCCCAGTCAATCAAACACAAGTGGTAGCCTTTGCCTGGCAATGCTGACTACATGTATTTGCTTTCATTAGTCCATGATATTTTGCTGTTGTTTTCACACTGTGAAAATTGCTGTACAAATCCACAGCAGATCTTCCATCTCGAAATAATATATATTGCTATGAGTTTCTTGGGAGGAGCGATCATTTGTAGTTTAGTCACACTGTGTCATTCTAAGGCAAGCAACATGATCTGAGATGTTGTTTACAGTATAATGATATAATAGAAATAAACCTGGCTGATCAGGAAAAAAATGATACCCAATGGTACATGATAGACACCAACTAGGGAGCAAAGGGTGGACAAATGGGCGAAAGACAGATATTTGTACAAAACTTATATTTGAAAACTTTCCCCTCTTTTTACATTTGATTTTACAGTAGCTTACTGTCATAGACAGAGCTTCTTTTTCACTGCAGATGATTTTGTTGAAGACTTTTAAAGGTACTATCAATTTCAGCTTAGCTGTGTTTTCTCTTGCTGGCCTTTCACCTGAGCTCATCAAATAAGACATAGGAATCCACAGCATGAATGAGAAAGAAGGAAAGCAGACAAAATGATTTGGCAGAATATGGCACTGATGTTTTGGAAAATAGCTTTTTTTCTAGAACTTCTGTGGGAATTATTCTATAGACTGAACTGATGCCAGGGAAAGGGTAGTGTGACCCTTTTTTGTTGGTTCCATTTTCTGGGTGAGACATTATCACACAGCACCCCTAAAACCCGATTCTAGGCAGTATTTTCCTGAATAATACTATTTTTTTAGCAGAGTTCAAGGTTAGGTAAGAAGCAAAATATATAATTAAAGGACTCTTTGCCTTCTACTAGGTTCAGTTTTATATCTGATCCTATTTTATTTCCTACTCCTTGATAATGCTGTTACACCTGTGTGGGGTGAGATCATGCCCACAGTGAGTTTCAGTGTCTGTGTGTGCACTGGGGGTTTGAGCTCTTGCTACAACAAAAGAAACTCTTGTCACCAGCTGATGGGAGGCCAGCAAATGGTGCAGATGGAGTCTGTGGAAGAGGAGTTGCATCACCTCTTGGGCTCTGCTTCTTAGATACTTAGATAAAACACTGAGCATGCAGGCAAACACCAATGTAAACATCATGTTTTGGTATCATTGGTCCTCCCCATGTCTGGATGCTCAGCAGGGAGTGAACTAATCAGAAATTCCCAGAGGTACTGTTTTCTGTCTGCTTCTGACCTCGCTGCAGTCAACTGGAAAACTGAATGCCCACTAATTGTCCAGACTCTTCTACAGCCATGGGGAAAGAGTTAATTGCAGGCAGGGAAGTAGTTTGGCATTATGGCACTTCTGCTTTGGTGTAGTCAATCACATCTTGGAGGGGCTCATCCCTTTCCAGTATCTCTAGAAGCATTTCTGAGCAAGTGGCTTTCGCTGTATGCTGGAACTACAAGGTACCATGATGAAACTCACTCTGTGCCAGCATCTCTGAAGAAATAAACTGACCACAGCCTCTAGAACCTCAGTGTAGCTGGTGGCAGAAGCATCAGTTCAGTGTAAGGCGACCTTTTAAATCTTCAACGCTGGCCCAGATGTGTCCGTGGGCTGTTAGAAATTATCATTGTACTCATTTCTTGCTGATGGCTGTGTCAGAGGCTGATGATTAGAAGCATCACTCCAGGGAACCAGCCTCACAGGGCAGCTGAGGCTGCAAGCAGCACCAAGGCCCACCTTTGATTTTGGCAGATACAGGTCCAGATTGCTGAGGGTAACCCATGCATGGGTGGACATGAGCACCTGAATGAAAGATCCAACACACATATAAAAGAACTTCTAATATAAAAACATAATAGGGATTACAGCTAATATCTAATTAGTTGCTGCCACCAGGTCGCTCTGAAGTCACATCAGTGGCCATGCTTATGTCAGAAGCATGATCTGAATGTGGCCACTGCTCCTCTCTGACCTGAGCAGAGCTCAGGGATCACAGCCAGCAAGCAGCCAGTGGCAGTGTTTGTTCTCCACAAGATGCTTCTACTTTCAACTCGGAAGACCCATTTTGCTATATTCACAAAATGACAGATGTATGCAGGGGCTACTGGGACAAGAGGAATGAGGAAGGCTTCTTCTATCAGTTCTCTATAAACAGAAGCTGACACAATGTAAATTGACAATAGTCCTTCATACAGAACACACTGATCAGTATATGAAACATAATTTGATGTTTCTCAAATACTGCATGTACATATGTCTAAAAAGACAAATTGTACAGGCATATATGCCAGTTAAATGCATAATATTGCAGCTTTGAGACCTGTGGTTGTGTTAGCTGTGTTTACTGCCTGCAAGCAGTCTTTCCCATTAAGTATATTCATTGCATCTTATTTGAGCCAACCTTGCTCAATATTCATTAGCTTACAAATTAAATGTGAAGAATTAAAATTGGATAATCTCACTATTTTGCCATCTGCTCCTCAACTTGAAAGTAGCAGAATATCAAGCTGTTTTGTAGAGTTTTTCCTCAAATATTCATTACAGAACAAACCACAACAGAACCTCAGGCACAAAAGTTTCAGGACTGTGTCCAAAGTCAGACAGGTTTATTGAAAAAGCTTTGGAACCACTGTAAATTCAGCAAGAAAACAAAGTGTTTTCTTCTAAAAGCAATTGGAGCTGCTGCAAAAAGAGTCTGCATGGTAGTGCCAAAACCAACCACCAGAGAGTGGAGGCTTTGCTCCTGCCAAACCCCTGAGGGTTTGTGGGACAGATAGCAGCAGCAGGACCTCTTTTATTTTCCCAGACACAATGAGTGCTAGCAAATTGGAAAAGGTGGCAATATAACATTAAGGTTCTTCATCAGTCTGCATGGAAGAAAATCAGCAGTCTAGCATTAGAATTCTTGAGTGGTTGCTTTGTTAACACAGTGAAACTAGAGTGACTCTTTCTGAACATTTTGATAGATAAAAGTTTTCCTGAAGTTCCTTGCAAAAATTTTGTTTAAAACTGAAGATACCCAAGTGTAATCTTGGTTACTTCAGTAAAAAAAAAAATTATATATATTTTTTAATACCTTCAAGAACTATCTCCAAACTTCTGAACTTCAGTAAAAGCAGTTGATGCTAATATTTGGTATCACCTCATATTCCTAGAGATGGGAGAAATGGCTAAGGAAAAGGCATGTTGCCTTTCTGTAGCAATTATCCAAAGGGATAATTAAAATGCAGGTAAAGTTAAAATACAGATAAAAATTTTCCTATTTAAAAAAGGTAAACCAGGACATCAGTGTCATATGACACTATCCCTAGAGATCCATTGCCTGATGGGAAATTCAGCTCTGAACAGAGTGCCAATAAAAGTCTAATTTTAGTTTAGAAGTCTTTTTTTTTCCAGACACAGAGTGAATCAAGGCTAAAGGGGCATAGAGGTCATCTCTGTATTCTCCTTTTTGAGCTGCCATAGCTGTAGATCTGATTACTGCTGTAAAGGATCACCTTTGATAATTGTAGTAAAGGATCAACTTTGCTGAGGGGCAAATTTCATCCTAATGTAGAGGCTAGAGGCCTTGTTCCTGTGATACAAAAAGGCACAAGAGGACTGCAAGGAAAGGTTAGTGACCCCTATTAAAACAAATAGACTATGCTGGGTACTTGGAATTCCCAGTAACTTTTGTTGGTTTTTTTGTGTTACAGCAGGATTCACTTTTTGATCTCTGCAAAATCCTCTTCTGAACCCTATAAATCTTTAGTATCATGATGACCACATCAGATTAACTGCAGTGAAGCTGTGATGGAGAAATCTCAATTACTGGGAAGCACCTGGATAGGAAAGGTTAATAGGAACATCCAAGGGAAAGCATATATGACACTGAGCAGTTATAAAATATCATTCCAGTGTTTTTTGTCACAACCACATGCCTGAGTTGTTGCCTATGGATGTCTGCCTTTTCCTACACACCCCTACAAAGGCAATCAATTCTTGTATGGCTGCTAATTACTGATTACATTCATGAACAGATTCATCATCTCCTCTTCTCCAAAGAAACTTACCCATGATGTGTTCTGATGGTTACAAGAAATGTTGTGCCATACTGCAGATTTCCTTTAAAGACCCTGTCTGTAGTAGTTTAAATTAATTTTAAATCATGTCTGATTGATACTCTAAATGATAGTCCAAAGATTTAGAACAGATGTTGGTGTCTTAAAGAAGTTCAGTAGAAGCTCCATTAAATGATTTATAAGAAGAATAAAAGGTCAAGAAGCTTGTTCTTAATGCATCCTGTAGTCTGAAGGTCTATTACACTCTGAAGTCTCAGGCAACTTAGAACAAAACCAAACCAAACTGTACATCACCTAATTGCACCTCAAGGCATTTTTTTAAAGGTTACAGCTGGAGCTGGACAGGAACTGAAAGATCTGATGAGATTCCTACTCTTCCCCATGCACCATGGGGATCACAGGTGCTGGAGCTGAACTTTGAAAGTGGACCTGCAAACAGTTGTGTTTCTTATTCATTACACAATAACAACAGCAGGAAGAAATATCCAGGGTGGGAAAGGGGTACAAATAAACTTTTTCACTGGTACTTTTCAAATTCTGGGCTAAGACGCATCAGTATATTGCTGTGTATTCTGATTGTTTCTAAAACAAGACAGGGAAGCTTATTTGAGGGAGTACAAATTCCTTGAAGCATACACTGTGTTCTGACATGTTTTTTAACCTTGTGAGGTGATCAGTGACCACCAGCAACTTCCTGGGGCAGGATCTTGAGTAATGCTATAAGGTGTGTGGCTTCTGTTCAGGGAAGGGTCATTTAAAATTGCAATTTGTAGTTTGTGGTGTGGAGGGGGCTGTATATATGGATGCATGCCTGTGAGTCCATGGCTGCCTACATGGGGAATTTGACCCCTTGGGAGCCTTATTTGCTCCAAGCATCATCATCCTGTGCAGCAGCAGATGCCAGAAGCAGTTATCCCTTCTTTAGCATAGCTAAGATATCACAGTATGTTCAGCTGTAAATATGGTAGCACAGGTGCAGCCATGTGGTCTGCAAAGGTGTTCCTTCAAGGGAAAGTGAAATCTGCAGGAGAGAGACAGCAGCAATGCCCCAGGGAAAGGCACATGTGAGTTGCATTACTGGTCTGGCAAAGATTTGTTTGCCTGACACCCTGAATCCTTTGCTGTGTGAGGTTTTGATGAAGCCAACACAAACATGGGGGATTTTACCCACATGTTTTTGCTACACCATCAACAACGGAGTAATGTACAGCACCTCAGAGTTCTTAACTAGGTCCAAGGACTCTCTGAGCTCTTAACTGAGAAGGTGCAGGAAACAGTTACAGCATCTCACAAATTACAGTTTCCCCCACACCACTTGGTATTTAAGATCAATAAACACAAATGTCCAGTTCAACGTTTCTTGTTGGTACCTTTCAGCTGTGTTTGGGTTTGATGTTGCCAGGCTGGCCCCAAAGGCTCCTGCTACAGCCCTCTCAAATCCTTTGCCAGACAAGATGAATAGCTGTGTGGACAACCTGCAGAGCTGTGGAAAGGTAATCAATGCCTGCCTCATTCTCCAAATGCTTTATGTGCTTTCACAGGTAGTGTGAAAGTCAATATCCAAACAGGGGACCATTGAAACACATTGTCATGCCCTTCTGAGCAATTGTTTTCATTTGCAGATGGCTTTTTCTTGCCCTGATCTTTATAGCAAAGCAAGCTGTGTACTGCTAGTCTCTGCCCAGATAACATGATGCATCACATTTCTTATATGCCCCTGTGGCTAAATGTAGAGAAAATAGCCATTAAAAAGTAACCAAATCAAAGGGAAGATGTTGGTAAATGAAGAGACACAAGCCTCAGTAGTTTAGGTGAGATGCCTGGATTTTAGTGGTGGGGAAATAGAAGAAAATTACTGGCAATTAAATTCCTCTTACTTAACTTTAGTCCTCCAAAAATCATCTGGTCAAAACTATTTGGAATGCAGCTTCAGTTAATGGGAGAGACACACCTCCTCAAAATGTGATCTGTGCCTTCCTCAGAACATGTCTCAGTTCAGAGAGAATGTACCCATCCTTCCATATGGGTGCAGGCATCTTTAACCAGCTGCCAAACTTCTACCAGGACCCCAGTCACTGTGGGAAGAGCATGGACACACAGATTTAGTGCCATAATCTCTAAAGATGATGCAGTTTAAGCTTCATTTCCAAGGACGGCTCAGGTAGCAAGCAGCATCATGGCATTGTAAATCAAGGAACTAAGGCTACAATGTGCCTGTTGCCTCTGAAAGTGGGATGCGAGCTCCTAAATTGCTTGATCCTTTGGGAAATCACAACTGCTTCTGAAAGACTTTGAAATTAATGATCCTTGCACTATATTGCAGCAGCTTCAAACACTATGTTAAATAATCTGATAATTTTAGAAGTTAACTGAAGGGTGAGGTTCTGTTTTAACATCAACAAGGAATATATATCCTCATCAAAACAATTTCATAATTTTCAGGTAAATCTCTCAGTAGAGAATTAAGTTATTCCTTATAATTTAATTTTTGATAGAATAAAATGCCATTTTAAAAGGTGATGCTGTATGTTATGAAGCACTTTCTTCCCCTTGTGACCTGTGGAATAGGATGGTACTCTTATCTCCTCCACTCCCCCACATCAGGAGCCCTGTGCTCTACAGCACTGATTTTTGAACTATGCAAATGTGCATGCAGGTCTATGGAGCCACACCCAGACTGTTTGTGCAGCCCATTTCAGGATCTTTCTGTTTCTAAAGACATGGCAGGAATGTTTTAGAGAGAAACTTGAGCTTACATTCTTTATGAACAAGCCTAAAGAATCATATAGTTACATAAACCCCAGGAAGAAATGTTCAAGAGCATTTGATTGTTACAAAATCTTTTCAGGTTCACATCTCAAGGTTTGCCAAGGTGTTTGTGGTTTGTGTTTTAATTTAGTAGCACTGAACAGTAAGTGCTTTCAGCAGCTGCTTACTGTGAAAGAATATCTAGAGTGTTGTACAAGGTCTAGATGTTGCATATTTTTCTGCACTTGCAGAATTAGAATCCTGAAATTATTTCAGAAACTAAAATATGTCAGGATTTTCAATATCTATAATCAGAGACTAAAAAGAATGGGAGAATGGAGGAGTGGGGAATGTAGAAAATACAAAAACAAGGGGAAAATATTCTGGTTAGATGGGCCTGAATAGGGATTTAGTTGGAAATCATACATAATATTGAATACAAATGGAAATGGGAAAAGGCCAGGAGAAAAGAAGGAAACAGTAAGAACAACAATTGCACTATCACATTCTCTACCCACAATGTATCCTATGGACAATAGAGAAAGGACCCAGGAAAATAGTGGAAGTGCCTGATTGTGTCAAGATACATAATCAAAGATGAGTGGAAACACTCTATCCCGACATTAACGAAACCCCGCTCCTGGTTCTTGGGAGATTGAATTCTTCATAAGGTTTTAGGATAAGGCAAAAAGAGTTTGCATATGAAAGTGTGGAGAACGTACACAGACTCTCCAAGGATACAGATGTGAGCAAACCTAGTGAATAGACTTACAGATGCAAAGAAAAATAATCCTCCAAGTAGCAAAGATCAAAAATTTACAAGGAAAGACAGCACCAAGTATATGCAAAATGCACAAACACAAACCAGGAAATTATAACTAAAGGAAGATTTTTGGGGGAAGAAAAAACCAACTTTTAATAATTAATTCTCAATATATTGAGTCATTTGCAACAGCTATGGCTAGGGAAATTATTATGTCAAAGTTTACAGACAAGAAAAGCCAAGTGAAAATGTACGGAGAAAACAAGCAGTGACTCACAGGAAGAACTTCAAAATAATGTTATGATAACTAAAAGTAAATGGTTGGTAAGGCCAAGCTGGCACTAGGTACAAACACAAAGCAACAGCAGCCACACAAAAGCAAATATACAATGTAGGCTACAGTATATAAGTGAACACAAAAAGCTTCACCAAATCAGCATCAAATTCAGTGATAGCATGGTCACTGCAGTGCTAGCCACAGCACAAGGGAAAGGATGCAGACTGGATGATCAAACATCAAAACCACTCAGAAATTTTGGCTTTCACCTAAAACAAATATCATATGCTCACAGGTACCAAACCTGGATGAACCACTCCCGCCACTGATAGATTTATGCATCCATCCAGAAGGGCAGACTAAGAGGCACATTGTCACATTGCACTGCTATTGTCACATGAATTCATTTGGAAATTCAGGCAATCTGAGGAAGGAAAACTGTTTATGAAGTTGCTATTTCACTATATGTGAGAACCCAGCTTTTAGGATAAAATAGTATAACTTGGAAGAAGAAATTATACACTCCCTGCCTTGCATCTCTCATTATTCTCCCCATACTTGAATCTAATCAGCACCTAAAACATATTTAGAAAGTTTAAACTTATTTTTCCTTTTCTTTTAACCTTTTAATTCATGCTGATAACTTATGTGGGGAAACACTTGACTGTTCCTGTTTCCCAAAACCATTACATTTGAGAAATGATAAAATAGTAAGAAGAGGCAAGCAGAGACAAAATCTATGTGTTTTGTGGGCCTAAGTGAAAGTTCATCTCTAAAAATGCCACATTAATAATTTATTTTTCTCCATTTGATCCCCTTTGTGGCAGTGCTGAAACACACAGTTGACATGAATTCAGAGGCAGCTGAAGTGACCACTGTGGTGGGTCAGCTGAGCTGGCCACAGCAGTGGGTCAGTGCTAGTGTGATAAATTGTTTGGCTTGAATGGCTGTAATTTTAAAGTCATTGAAATTTGAACTATATCTGACTTAAGGCCCCAGTCTGGAATGTTCTTTTTAATGTCCCCCTCCCCACAAAAAGCACGAAAATCAACCAAAAAACCTACCTTCTCAATTCTCTAAAATATTGTATAAGAGGAAAGGAAGACAGAAGATGACTGATATACCAAAAGACTCAAGAAGAAAACTCAAAAAAGAAAAAAAAAAGTGGTTATTACAGACACAGAGAAGTAGTAAGTTTTCTGAAGGAAGCTTATTAAGACACTTTCCATATGCTATATTTCCGTCTTCTCCTGCTTAAAATGTTGCAGGCTTTTTATTTCACTTATGAGATGGATTGAGCAGTTCTGGTTTGAGTCACACTCCTTTCTCTCTTTCTTTTTCACAAAACAATTTATTCATGGTTACCATGGAAATGATTTTATCTTTCAAATAGTAGCATTCCAGCCCTGCAGTCTTGGTTTTGTCAATATAGTATCCAACCCCTAACATCCCTACTTTATTAATGCCACAGTTAGATGAGACTATTTGCCTATATCAAGAAAAACAAATCTTTCAAAGCATTTAACCAATTAAGGGAGCTGGTACTCCATCATTTCATAACTTTGTGCTGCAAATAAAAGACTCACAGTTCTGACCTCCACTATTTATTCAGACTCCTCACAAGGCTCTGTCTTATAAGTCAGTTCTGTCCTTCCTGGAACAGGTAATGGACAGATACTGATGTAACACAAAGCTTCCCTTTTTTTTTTTTCCTTTTTTTCCTTTTCCTTTTATCCCCAACTTTATGGGGGTGTTTCTTCATACTTTCCTGATGGTCTTTTAGAAGAAAACAGAACTGGCATTCACCAGTTTGTACCCCTACCTTTATGCTGCTGTTGCTGACAGACTTGCCAGGGGAAAGACATACTCTAACCCTTCTTTGAGCTTTAATGGGGTTTTCTGTTTCGTAAGGCAGATGAAGGGGCAGACAGAAAACTCTGAGACCAGCTGACAGAAAGCAGGAGCAGCACAGACACCCATAACATGTACACACAGACACAAATAATCAGTGCTGCGTAAAAGAGGCATCATTTCCTCACAATTTGCTATGCTTCAGTTGTGACTCCTTTGGAAAACACAAGCTCCAGACACCATTCTTGTGTCTGGAAAAAAAAAGAAAAAATAAATCAGGGAAAAAAAAGAAAAAATAAATCAGTTTCTCCTTTCATATTTATCAGCAGATTTTAAGAGTCTATTTGGGAGTAAGTAAAGAGTGATTTAAAGTTCAATCTGATACTGTTGATTTCTTTGTAAGAATTGTCTACCCGACACCAAAATAGGAGATTTCCCTTTAAAACATAATAAACTTTGAGCACCTTTATGAAAATGTTCTGCCTTGTCTTTGTGCTTGAGGTAGAAGCCTCTCCAGCATGCGGCAGTAGTGCACAGCAGTCAGATCAGCTGTGATGCCATTACTCCATTTAAAACCACATTTCAAAGCCAACTCAGCACTTCCTTAAGTTTCCAGCCAACCCTGTTCAACTTTCTGGTGTGTTTTGTTCAAAGCTTAACTTCTGGATGAAGTACATCCATCTTTCATTAAAAATACCCTCATTGCTCTTCCTTCTGAACACAGGTATAGTATGAGACGAAATGGCTTCAAGTTGCATTGAGGGACGTTTATATTGGATATTTGGAACATTTTCTTCAGGGAAAGGGTTGTCAAGTACTGGAACAGGCTGCCCAGGGAAGTGGGGGAGCTGCCATCCCTGGAGGTGTTTGAAAGCCACATAAGTGTGATGCTTAGATACAGGGTTTGGTGGTGGACTTGGCAGTGTGGGGTTAATGGCTGGACTCAATGATCTTAAAGGTCTTTTCCAACCTCAATGATCCATGTTTCTAAAAATTTCTTTTAAGAGTAACCTCTTCAGAAAGGGATAAATTACCTCATTGATTGAATACTTAAAATTAGCAAGGCAGAGCTGATGAGTGTGAATGAATGTGTCGTTTTAATACTTTGGGGCTCTCTGTGCATGGCATGTCATAATATTATATTAAATTTTCAGATGTCTTGTTGCCTTCCATGGCAAAAAATAGATAGTGAGAGAAGAGGGGAACCATCAAAGATAAGAAATGTCTGGACAAAAAGACTATCTGTTCCAAGATACTGTACATTTCAATTATGTCATTCCCATTTTTTCAGGCTCAGTGTGAGACGGCTGGTGGAACACAATGTGGAGGTGTGCTGAGTTCTAGCTTGGCTGCCTCTGCCAGTGGCAATGATGGGGATATGATAAATTGAGGTGGTAGCTCCAGTGGTAATAATGGTGACCCTGATGCTTCCTGTCATATTTTCAGCTGCTTAAAATTTTGCAGACTGTTAATAGTTTGGATAGAAGTTTTCCATGCTGGCTTTTTACTTTGAAATGACCTCCTTCTTTAAAATTTCACCTGACATAGTCTGGCTATTTCTGATGGAGAAGCTTCCTGTTTGGTGCCTAATGCACAACAAAAACACAAAACTGGGAAGAGTGGATAATAGACCAGCTGATTGTGCTGCCATGCAGTGGGACCTGGACAAGTGGAGAAATGGGTTGACAGAAATCTTGTGAAGTTCAGCAAAAGGAAATGCTATGTCCTGCATCAGGGGAGAAGTAACCCCAGGCACCTGGACAGGCTGAGCAATGACTGGCAGGGAAGCAGCTCTGAAAGAAGGACCTGGGGTTGATCTGGACAGCAAATGACCTTGAGCCAGTGTGTCCCTGTGGCAAAGACAGCCAACACCAGCCTGCACTGCATTAGAAACTGCATTGCTAGCAGGTCAGGAGAGCTGGTTCTTCTCTCAGTGTTCAGCACTGAGGAGAGACATCTGGAGTGCCAGGTGACGTGGACTTCAAAAGAGACATGGTCTTACTGAAGTGAGGCCAAATAAAGGCCACTAAGATGATTAAGGGAGTATCTTGCATACAAAAATAGGCTGAGAAAGCTGAGACTATATTCCAGCTGAAAAATCTGGAAAAAAAGGAGGCTCATGGACTTTATCTATGTGAATACATATCTGATTGGAGATAATGAAGAAGAGGGAGTCAAGCTGTTCTAACTAGTGCCCACTAACAGGAGAAGAAATTGATGGGCATAAAACTGAAACAGGAAACTCCCTCTGAACCCATGAAAACATTTATTTAGTGTGAAAGATGTTGTGGAGACTCCATTCATGAAGATATTCCAAACGCAAATGGATATGGTTCTGGACAAATTTCTCTAGCTGATTCTGCTTGAATATGGGGTTTGAACAAGACATTATGAATGAATAAACCTTAGCAGTGCTTAACAGAACATTTCTAGCTAGGGAGCAGAAATTTTAAAAGTCTTTATAGGAAGACTCTTCTACTGTCAGATGTCTTCCTGTTTCCACCAGAAAATTTCTAAATTCACAACATATTATTAAATTTGTGAGGCATCAATAGAGCATGACTGAAATTTGATCAATAGGCAAATCCTGCAGGCACCTCTTGTAAGGAACACAGGCCATCTCTGGGCTGCAGGTTCTGTATAAAATTCAGTATACTGAATTTTCACCCTGCCCTTCCTTTGCTGCCTGGAGCATTGCGGTGCAAAGCTCAAACAGAGAGAACCACCCTTCTTTCAAGCTTGCAAGGCTCTAATTGCTGGTGCCACAGATGGGAAGAAGATTGAGAAGCCTAACT
Organism: Ploceus nigricollis; assembly: GCA_013399945.1. Taxonomy (NCBI): domain Eukaryota; kingdom Metazoa; phylum Chordata; class Aves; order Passeriformes; family Ploceidae; genus Ploceus; species Ploceus nigricollis. The sequence continues at coordinate 576,898 of VXBC01013090.1, forward strand.
TGACTACAGCAAAATGATGTATCCCTCTCAGGGAAAAGATTGCCAAAGCAAGAGAATGAAATGGGAAAAAAAATCCAGTGCAGAGGAATTAGAGTAACAAGGCTGTTACAAGCCTAGGAGTGTTTGAGGAGCATGGAACAGACTGTAACCAATTGCAGATGTAGAGCAAAACCAAAGGACAAGGTCACACAAAACCTGAGTTGCAACATTTCATGAGCATAATATAATTTAGCAACTAATTGCTTTATTTTGAAGTTAATGCATATGAATTTTATGGTTTAGTTTTGAAGTTAGTACATATCTTCTCCCATCCCCTATATATTCATGTGAATTCTCCTCACCAGATGAACCCTCTTAAGATGCTTTGAAATAAAATAATCTTTATATATAAAGTGCTATAGGATCTTTTGAGATAAAATTCTCTAGAGTGTCCCATTCATGTCCTCTTCCTTACTTTGTGGAAGTAACTAGTCTTTATATAATATTCATCCCTGATTACAGGGTGTAAGACTTTTTTCTGACTAAAGAAATAGTGATCAAAGAAGGCTAGGTTTGGGTTTTCTGCTTTGATGCACAGTAAATATGCAATTTTGCTACCGGTAGCAACAACCAGCTTGGAAAAATGATTAGGCTTTTAAATGACTGGGCTTTTTGAAAAAAGCATAAACAGGAAGATGTGGGCTGTGTCTGGAGTTATAGTGACTGCATTAGAAGGGAAGAGACTGCATGAGTGATACTCCTACACCAATTTCCATGTGGACTCTACCAAATCAGAGGAATTCCTCTAAATGTATAAAGTTTGCAAAATTTCAATTGAGTGTAAAATTTGACTCTTGCTGATTTTGAGGGCTAAAGTTGGATTTTATCAAACTGATAACTCATGAAATTTTGAAAGGTTGTTTACAATGTTGAGGAATATTTTCATTTATGCTAATTCATCTCATTTGGGTTTGTTTGCCTAACAGTTTTGCATATCTTTCATTCATTACAGTCCATTAAGGTAAACTTCTTAACAAATGTTCAGTTTGGGGCACTTTCACCACTTTCCACTTGAACCTTATTCTTTTTCAAATGTCAAACTCTTCAAAGATCTTGCATGAAAGGTCACATTTCTATGATAATCATATCTAACAATTCAGCTCTGGCCTGGAATGATAACTTATGCAGAAGTCTTATCCCTTTCAAGAGGAATCTCAGTGAGAACTTTAAGTGCTTTGTTTGGGTTTTTTTGGGTTTTTTTAAATTAAAATTACAGTTTTCCCATTAGTTTTCTGTACTATGCCTCTCACAAAAGCTAGTGTGTCTATTGGCCAGTTTTTGCCTAAGATTGTTTCCCGTGACCAAATAATAGCCCAAAAGATGCAAAGGCATTTCCCTGTGCTTTGGTGGGGCACATTGCTCTCACACCGTGCAGAGCAGATCATCTCACCAGTGTTCATCCATGACACATGTTAATAAAAAGGATTCATAATGGCTGGAAAGACTGGCTGAGATGCTTAAGAAGGGGACATACTCAACCACATAATCTTGGACTGCTGTGCCTTAAATTTGATAAATGCTGTGACAACACGTCACGTATTTTATTTTGTTATTTGTTGTTTTTGCTGCTGTACTGCCTGGTTCCTCGGGTGTGATTGTACTCTGCATATACACAGTAAAAAAAAAATTCCTTGCCTAAAGGGCTTTCTAAGTTTAGACAAAAAAAAAAAAAACCCTGATCAGCAACAGGTTACAGAAAACAGACACATGGACAGTAGAAAAACAAATCAGAAAAATATAGTGGAAGTAATATGCTTGCAATTTTTTATAGCCATGTAGTAAATATGAGATTGTGCATTCATGTATGTGAGCTTGTGCATTCACCTGGGGCTGAAATGGCCATTTAGGGAAGCTGCTAATGATAGCTGTCAAGTGATAAAGACAGTTTTTCAAAGTCCAGGTGAAACTGGAATAATAATGTTTATTGGCTTAGCTGATATTTCACAAATAAACCTGTGAGGAAATATATGAAACAAAATGGCACTCAATATCACATACTGCCTTATGCTATTCTCAGCTTTACTTTTTCACATGCATTTTTAAGCCTCAGTAGGGGTCCTTTTTGTCTTTTATTCTTGCACTGTCTTCATGGCCCTGCACCTTGTAACTTCAATAGGGTGAGTTCTCATGGGTCTCATGGGAAGCAACTACCATTTTGCCCCTCTTTATCCTCACTCCTTACCTCTTGTTTTGTAGACCTTGAATCATATTAGAGAAAACTAAACACTTGAATAACAAAATAAAGATCAGCAATTTAATTAATTAAACAATATTATCCAATTATTTATGTTCACAGTAGCTAATATGCAAAATTTGCATCCTCTTATTATACACCCCTCTGAGCTAATAGCACCAGAAGTGGAAACGATGGGGACTAGGAGTGGCTCAGAATGAAATGTGAGTAATGCTGGAGAAAAACCATGACAAAAATCATCAGGTATCTTGTCATCTTCATCCTTACCTCCTGCTGCACTGGATAGCCCCTGCCTGGGACTCTACTCTTCCTGGGTTGTCACAGGGAAGAAACTTCCCTCTTCCCTTGTCTTTTTCTCTCCCTTTATTTTACTTGAGTTTTAAATATCCTCTGCACTTTGATGTATAGACTGATTATCTGACTGAAATACCTCTAACAGACACTCTGCTATCATACCCTCTATATTTGAATCAACAAAACCAATTTCCGTCTTTTCTATCTGATTTGTGTTGATCCTTTAAAATCCTCCCCTCTCAATGACTTGTGGAGAATAGCCTTACTTTTGCTTTTGGAAAATGCTGCCAATATCTGCACGGCATCAAAGTATGACAGTTGCAATTTATTTATCAGCACATTAGGTTTTAACCACAGCATGCCCTCTCATCACTCAAGAGAAAATTACAGGCTAGAGTCTTACAGCTATATCATTTCTATGAATAATATGTATAACTGAATTTAGTCCATCACTTGCTATTATTCTGTCACAGGAACATCAAAACAGAGGAGCTGTAAAGCAAACAAAAGAAGAAAAATGGTAGTCATAAGGTAAACAGTTCCGAGAGAGAAAGACAATCACAAGTGGAACATTCATTGGAAACTGGTTTTTAACCAGATACTAGGAAAGTAATATGCCTTGTCAAGACCTGATACAGAAAGAATATTGAAAGGCTAATGGACTTCTCCTGGAAGGCAGGTGAGTGAATAAAGCTATAAGCCTGTTTGGGAAAATCAGATTGATGGAGAACAGGCTGCGAAGGATGGCCCAGGCAGTGGATCAGTCCCCACCTTCAGTTTAAGAAGTTTTCAGCATAAAACACAGGCACACAGACCTTTCACTGCCCTGTTTAAAACTATTGCATACCTTTGACTGAGCAAAGGAGAACTGTTTGAAGAAACTGTCTTTAATCATTCCACATGACTGAAAACCAAAACAATCCATTCATCTTTCTCAGCAGTCCAATTACAGGATTCTGTCTTCAGACAGGTGAAGGAAGTGAAGCCCATCATGGGGAGGATGCTCATGAAATGTGGAATGCAGTTCACACTGTCCCTGGGACAGTCTGAGCAACTAGGTAGGCATGTTTTTATTGCAGCAACTCAGGATATTTCATGGAATTACTACAGTTATTGAGCTAACTTTATTGCCATGCTACTTCATAACCTGCAGTCCCTTCATTCTCATCAAACCCACATGAGGCTAGGCTATAGGTTCATTTATCCTGTATTGTAGGCCAAATTACACTCAAGGCTCCCAGGGAAACAATCAGGGAGAGTTGCACAACTCTAGGACAAGCTGATAGGTAAGAAGCCAATGGAAAAGACTTGTTTGTCTTCTAATGAGGTTTGCATGGTCTCCAGAGCTTGCTTCAGCCTGAGAAGGAAAAGTATATTTTTCAGTATTTTTGTCCTTTAGGAAAAAAAAATCATGGAATATTACAGTAACTGAGGCTTGAACAGAGATTGTTTCAACCAAGAAATTTTGAAAAGCTTCAAGGATGGAAAATCCATCTTTAGACCCTAAAGGCCTTCATAATTGTATCTCTCTCTGCTTCATTATTTCTGTTTCCCATAACAAAGGTGGAAAAAATCTCTCTCTTGAAGTTCTTCATAACTCAGTATTAGCCAAAGAGTGCTGTACACTGTCAAAACCCTTTTTTTTTTTGGAAAGCACTGAATTCAAGGAAATAGTAATAATGATGTTAGACAAACAAAAACACATGTACATTCATGTCCTAGATTGCAAGGTAAGATGTATTCTATTTGCCATCTGTTAGAGGTGTGGCAATTATCTTCTGTTAATTGGGCAGTTTTCTTTATCTCTTCCATAAACCAATCCTCCCCCCGGGGAGACATCTGCTGTTGATGGCCTATTGGATGTCACTGCATGACTGATAAAAGTTACAGCATCCCATTGTGAGATGCTCTGCCCAGGGGGAGGAGCCAAGCATTCCTAACTGGATATAATCTGAGATTTTGGGACACCAGACTCAGCCTTTTCCACTGGATTCCCAAGAGGAACAGCTGGGTTTTTCCACTGGATCTTCAAAGGAAGATGACACCCTTCTACAGGATCACTGCTCCGACAGAACCACATCTGCCACTCCAGGAGGACTGCAGCCATTCCAATTTGGACTGCTACCAACACCCTGACCAAAAGGGTGTCAGGCTGTATTCTGATTCTGTCAGTGGTTTTTCTTTTGTATTATTGCATGTATTTTGTTTTCTTTTTCCCTTTTCCTAATAAATTGTATTTCTGACTTGGAGTCTCTCGCTGGTTTTGCTTTCAAAGCAGAACAATTCATAAGAACATGTGTCAAAATTTCTATTAGCCAAAGTATTCCTGGAGCTTTTATAGGCAGAAAGAGGTTTCAGTTTTTAAAAGACAAAGAACAAGCTGAACTGTTGGAAAAAACTTGGTGATTATAGAGTTCAACACAAACTTTTCTGCATAAAGTTTTTTGAAATGTAAAATTCTAAACAAATATTAAGATAAATTGAACCGTGAAACTGAGACATTGCTCTGTATCTCAAGTCAATCTCTCTCACTGTCTTAATTTCTTTGTTTTTATTTTTTTATTGTTAATGTTACAGATATTAATAATAATAAAAAACTTAAGAAAATACTTTTTCCTCTTGAAAAATTGTGAACTTTCAGAAGGATTTTAAAACTTTGGGATTCATCCTTTTGAATCTAAATTCAGAGAAGAGCATGAATCCAGAATTTTCCTTCATATAATCTTCGTTTTCAGATGCTTGGGGTTAGTCTTGGAAGCAAGTCATAAAAGAAATAAAAAGATCTCAAACTTTTAAGTCAAGTAGATTTTATTGGGGTAAAAAAAGAAATGGTAAATAATATTTGGCTTTCCTCTAACAACCCTTTATTTTTTTAGTTTGAATTTTTGAGAACTATTCAATTATTTTGAGTCTGCTGTATTTTATGATGTGCTGCCACACTGAAATTATATCAAGGTCATTGTTTATGATTGACATTATCACTTTCCTTCTTTGGCTTATTACATTTTTTGTGAGCAGGAAATCCTGATGCTGTCAAGTGAAGTGGCTACAGAATTTCTAGACTTATACTGCCATCCTCCTTAGGCAGAAAGTAAATAGTTCTTTCACTGTTGCACAATCTGACCAACATAGCTACATTAAACAGGCTCCTTTTTACCAAGAAAATGAATCCCTTCTCTCTTGCCATATTTCATAAATTCTGCAAATTTGCATTAAAGCAACCTATAAGCATTGAGAAATTATTAATATGGCAAAAGGAAGCCATTGTTGGCCACTCTTCATAATGAAGGACAGAGTTTAGATTAATTCTGATGGTTGTGATCTATTTCCAGGCCAGCATAGCAACTGTTACAATCCCTTTCTGCTGTTTTATATGGACACACTTTAATATAGACATTTCAATGAAGCCACTTCCTTTCTGGCTAATTTGAACCTCTTTATTTTGTAAAGCTGCGATATATATTTTGGAAAGCTTCCTAAGAAAAAGGATGCACAACCTTTCTTTAATTATTTGACATTGAATAACAGCTCTTTTCCTCTCCTTAAATGGCCCAAGAGGAAGAGTTTTGTGTTTCAAGGACTTTTATGAGAATCAAGTGGTCAATTTTCAAGTTTTAATTCTTTTCCACTGTTCCTTAGTGACTAGAAATCTGGCAGCTTGGAGTTTAAAATCCACTGCTCTAAGTTAGGTGCCTCAGCTCCCGAGGATTGTATAGGATAAATTAGCTGAAAGGATAAGGAATAAAGAGCTGCCAAAGATGAATGAATGTTACGGCAGGAATTTTTCCATTATACAAGGCTGAGTGGTTGAAATTTAGATGTCGAATGAAAGGAAATCTCTGTGATTATTGAATATCACTTGGTTTTCAATGTAAAAGTAAGTGAGAGCAAGGAAAAGCCCTACCAGAACTATAACTCCCTGAAAGAGAGAATAACATGAGAATGATAAAAGAGCACTTCATCCTGAATCACAGACAATCACTTCCAGAACAAAAAGAAAAGTCAGAAATAAGATGACATTTTTTTCCTCTACCAATTTATGGCTTCTCATTACCTCTGTATTTTCAGGAGCAGGTGTCCGTGAATCCTTTCAACTGGTGCTGAAAATTCCAGAGCTCCACCTAAAGAAAAATGTATGAGAGGGACACATTTTAATATACTTCAAAAGGAAATTGAAAGCACAGAAAGTTTGTAACAAAGACTATACATTTTAATTAGTTGTTTTGGAGAATATTTAAGCTGTTTGACTTCTTAAAAAGAAAACAAACCAGTTCAATACAAGACCAAAAATCCAAAGGAAATATAGAGGACCTCAACAAAACAATTAATATTGACTTAGTGATTTTACAAAGATTACAGTTAACTACCCTTCCGAAATAGTACATAACTTTTCTATGACTTAACTCCTGAAAAAGGCTTGTTCAGCAATGCCTCAACACACTGCAAGGAAAACAGCAGAAACGCACTGCCAGGGATGAGGGAGTAAGCATGCCTAAAGATCTTGGAGCTGGGTGGGAAGAAATTGTGCTGCAATTGACAAAGACAATGTCTCCCCTGGCAAGTAGCACAGCCCAACATGTTGAGGGAAACAAACTTTGTATGACATGTTATGTGTTTCAGGAGGGTCTCCAACGTGCTCCCCTGGGGTGTACATGCATTAGCAGCTATAGTGAAAGAGGTGCAAACCTAGAGTTTATCTTCCATTCTGGTTTTAGCCAGATGGAATCCAGTTTCTGTCTTCCATGAACGCTCTGTGATGTGAAACAGAAGATGGGAAGTATAAGACAAGGTTATTGTAAAATGCCTAGTCCTGATCTGAACTAAAAGGCTAATGTAGATACATCTAGAGTCCATCTTCACACAAGTAGATAAGAGATTGTCACTGTCTGGGCAGGACTCTGCTTCCAAATGTGCACTACATTATTGCTTCTTTGAGTCTGTTGGCCTGGCATGGAGGAAGACCTCAGCAAAAAAAAAAAAAAAAGCCAACATTAATTTCCTTCCTGCTATTGGAAGATAATAAGTCTCTTTTCAGGGCTGCAAAACTAGTTGAACTGGACAATCTCAGAGCAAATATGCCATTTGGGCACTATTTATTCAGAACCTAGATGAAGGGCTGACTGTCTAGATTGTTCTTCATGTTGGCTGTTAGGGTATGAATTGGTGGTTAGTGTGCAAACTGACACATGGCTCTTCAAAGTCAGAGAAAAATATTTTTTTCAATAGGCCACTGATTAGATGCGGCTGAGTCAGAAGGGTATGAGTCACCACTCAAATGACAAGTGTAAATTTAGAGCCGAGGGGAAGGGAGGAGGCTTTTAAAAGCAAACACATTGTTTGAAACTGAAGAAATTGAAGCCAGGTCTCCCCCACAGGATTTTGCTGGCATACCATGTATTGTCTAGAGGTGTTAGAAAATCACCCACAGAGCTGACACTGGTCTATTGGCAAAATCCACAGTGAAGACACAGGGATGCTTAAGGAAGAGTGTTTGTCACAAAGCTGTTGCTGTGCAAGGGAAGGATATAGCTATGCTGACGAACAGATAAACATCTTTGGATAAGATTGTGATGCATGTAAAGGTGCTCCTGTTTCAATAGGCCCCTCAGAAACTGAAAATCCCTATGTCTAGGTTCAAGATCCTGAATGGATTTAGGTATGAGCTAGCTCTCAGCTGCACAGTGTGTGTTTGAAAACAGGAAGATCTAGATGCTGAGGAACACTGCAGTCTCCGAATGGCAGCAAAGAGAATTGTTTAGACTGATGTTTTGGAGCTCACTGTCTCAGTTTCGCCCAAATATTGCTTTAGGTGCCCATCCATGTTCTCTAACATTGTTCCAAGAAAATGGGAGAAAAATGGTCTAGATAAAATAGTCAAAAGGTGGCTTTGCAGTAAAATATTCCAGAGTAAATATTAGTAGATCACGGCAAATTGGCACAACATGTCAAGTGAGATCTATCAGGGCACCCACCTGAATGCCAATGAATATTTTGATTAATGGGAAGGTTGATGGAACAGAATCTCTGACAAAGTGTGTAGACATCAAGGCACAAAGCAGACTGTAAACACCACTGAGGACAGGATTAGAATTCAAGATAATTACTTGAGAGTGGAAGAAAAGGGTTTGAAAACAATAACAACAAAAAAAAACCAACCTAAGAATCAGTGAATAGCAAAGACCAATCCAGTGAAAGATAAAAGCAACTCATAGATATAGATAGATAGATAGATAGATAGATAGATAGATAGATAGATAGATAGATAAAAAGACCAAAAAATGACAGAATGCCTTGGAGTATTAAAGTCTGTTGTGGACCACAAACAGTATGACAGGACTGAAATGCATTGTTGTTGTAAACAAAGCAAATCACCATACCAAATGAACAGGACTGTCTTCTCCAGAACTTATGAAGCAATTAATCTTTTTGTCTTTATGTAGCTCGGAGCACTAAACTTTATCAGAGATGCAGCCACATTAAGAAGAATAACAGGAATACTGAGATGTTTAGAAAATGTGATCTATCCATCAATGCAGAGGCAACTCAGGGGCTTTTTTTTTGAATAAAAAAGATGTATAGGAGAACATGATAAAAATTCACTATTGAAAATATAGTGAAAAGTATTGAAAATATAGTGAAAAGCATTGAAAATATAGTGAAAGGGTGGTAGAATAGAATAGAATAATTCCAGAGAGTGAAAGAAAATAAAAATTAATTTTCTGAAGGACAAGATATAGTTTAGTTATTATGGAGTGTATTCCTAACACAAAGATCAATAAGCATCAATAAGCTACCAAAATTGTGTCATTTTCATTGCTGAAGGTCTTAAAGATAATCTCAGGAAATCTTTGCCAGGGAGAAAAACGGGATTTTTAGTTCCCCTGAGAACCAGAACATGGAATAGCTCTCCTGTGAAAGTAACTTCCAACTTTGCTATAAAGAAAATTGACCTGACTCTTCTTGTAGGCAAGGAACAAAAGCACAAGGAGAAACAGGCACAGGTCCTAACAAGAGAATTTCCAGTTAGGTGCAAGAAAATATTTTCCCCCCGTGGACAATTCAATGCTGGAACAGGTTTTCCAAAGGGGCTGTAGAATACCCAAGTTTGGAAGTATTCAAAGTTCTACTGGACAAGGCCCTTGCTGCTGCTTTAAGCATGGGGTTAAACAAATGAGCCCCAGAGATCCCATCACAACTCTAGAATAGAATAGAATAGAATAGAATAATGGGGTTCTATGATGCCATGACTCTACTGTTAAACTTACACATGAAAAAGGAGTGTCATATCACCCTGAGTGTAATATGTGGCTTTTAGTCCAGAGAAAGAAAACTGAAATTTACATTACCTGCAGGCTGTCTGGGATGTCTCCTATAAAATAAAGTTAGTTATTTTCCATAATTGTCTTCAATCTACATAAATGAAAACCAATCTGCACTAAAATATCGAAAACCAATCTCCATTAAAATATCTTTCATCTCCTCACTGATTCCCTCTCCTTTCTCTTTGGATAACCAATTATTGATATTTTTAATCAGACAACAACACTGAAAAGAGCATTATCAAAAGCTGTCTTTGGGAAGTGACTTAATTGATTTACCTTTGATCCCTGTCATCAAGTAATTAGCTTAAAATTTTCAATGTCAAAATCACTGGGGGAAAAAAAATAAGAGAAATTACCTTTTATTCTATATTTTGGCAGAAATGTTAGCCCCACACTTGAACTGAAATTGACTACATTGCTATAAGGTAATTAGAAAAGCAGGAACCTCTTTCACTATAACTTAGTTCTCTAGTGTGCAGGATTAACTGTTTCCTTCATAGTTGCTATAAATTGTTCTTAGGGCACATAACTTGTTGTTTTCAATGAAGGATGAGAATATTGCTGTCTATCAGCTAGAATAAAAATCTGCTCTTTGTTTTTTAAGGTTGCTTTAGACTTATGTGAGGGTAGGTCCAGATGGCATTTGGTCCAGAGTGATTTCAAGCAAAGCATTGGGTGAATTTCAGTTCTGACTACTTGCACAGCAGGTGATGGGTAGGTCGGCAGGCAGTCAGGTGTGACAGCAACAAGCTTCCAAATCTACCAGAAGGCCCTCTGCAGACTTTTGACCAAAGAATTGAGAACAGCACCAGTCATTTAGGAGGGTGGTCCATTTTCCCTTCACTGAATCTGTAGAAAGCCAGTCAATCTTATGTAAGCACTGCATTCCAGCAAAATGGGGCTTTTAAAAGCCCCCAGGAACAGACACAGACGTGCAGAGAAACAGTGATGGAAGAGACACTTGAAAACAGGCTCTGAAAACTTTTAGGAAAACTATAGAGCAAGATGCCTGCATATGTAAATATATATTTTTATAAGCAGTTTGGAAATATCTGGTGGATCACAGCACAGAGAACAGGAGGAAGGTTCATAGAGACAAGAGGATTTCCATATAACAATGAGCAGCACTGGAGTTTCAGAGCAGAGGAAGGACAAGTTAAATGAATTAACTTGGATTTCCAGCAGTTCTCTGAGGACTGCCTGAAGAAGTTAAATAAGTCCTCTTCAGGTGGCCTCTTTCCCAGGAGAACTGCAGTCAGTGGTAAGTGAAAATACTCAGGGAATTTCATTGTATTCTGAGTGCAGATCTTGAGATAAAAGAGTTCCTAGCACCTTCACAGACTTTGGCACAAGCTTTTACACAGATACAGGTTTTGGGCCAATTTGTGAATGCAACAGGAAACATTTCATGTGCTCCTTAATACACGCCCATCACCTACCTGTTCAAAATGCAGGGAAGCAAACTGAGCTACCTTGAGGGCCCCATCACTCAGAAATCTATCCTTGTGCTTCCACAACTTGCATTGTTCTGAGCTCAGCACTTTTCTATGAGCCATTTTGACTTAGTCTGGCAGAGAACTAAACCAGAAGAAAACACCTGCTCCTGGGTGAACAAATTCAAGCAACTCAGAGTGGGTTCATCTGCTCAGGGTCAGTGCCAGGGCAGCAAAACAAATGACAGCAGAGGTCCAGGAGAGATGGAGGATGACAAAGGAACTCTTTGTAGGGAGCTGAGTGACAATTCCACTGCTTAACAGATCTTAGACATCTTTTTTTGGAGGGCAGTGGCTCCTAGGTAACTTTTTCCCTCCAGAAACTGTAAAGACAGCATAGAGTAACCAGCTCAGAGTTAGACATCAAGTTTTTAGATGTTCACTTGAGTATATATAAGCCACTTGCACCAGGATACATCCCCATCCTTCAGGTGACATAAGAGGTTCAGTATTGCATAGATGATGCTTGCAAGAATGTCCCTAAAAGGGTGGGGTATAGAAGTAGTCTGAATTCTGTCTGCTTTTAAAGTACTCAAACCATGAGGCTCCTGTACTTACTCTGAGAACCAAACATGCAGTAGTGTGGACACACAGACATACAGAGGGTAAGTGGTATTGAAATTTGGCACACTGGGGCTTGAAAAACTAGAGTTCATCTCATTTGTACAGCAGAACTCTGGCTGCCTTTTTTAATCCATTCCTCACAGTCAGTTTACTCACAGGTACTTAAGTGAGAACCGTCTCAGCCCAGCAAATTGTGTGAATAAGCTTTTCTTTTGCCATGATCTATACTGGAGAGTAAAATCTCTTCAATCAACTGCAAAAAATCTACCAGACACAAATGTGAGCGCTGGAAAAAAACAATAAAACTATGAGAAAATGTGAAATATAAACTAATTCTCAGCTTAGAGGCTGCATGTTTTTTACAATCTTTATCTCCTTAAGCTACACAATAGCTCTCTGAAGAGAAGCAGTTTTCAAATGAAAACTGTTTGTCCTCTATTGAATCAAAACAACTTTGTGGTAGGAAAGTGACTTCAGGAAACAGTAAGTGATGTTATAGTCACTACAGACACAAGAAGATGGCTTCAGAATGCAATCAGCTGAGCAGGAGAGTGTGAGTGTCACCCACATAAGTAGGTAGCCAGGCAGGTAGTATCCTGCTTTTTTTTTAATAGGAAATTCTCCTGTGCTTTTTATCACACTTGGAGGACAGCATCTCCCACTGTATTAACAGGTTATGGTGAGGCCTTGACACATTTCCTACCCAGAAGGAACATTGCTGACTCACTGGTGTCCCAGAGCAAACTTATTTTAGCCTAACAGTGCTTATTCTTGGAGCAGAGCAGAGGGTGATCTGCTATAAAGCCTATGCCTGTTATTACCAAAACAAGCAAACAGGAAGGCAGGAATTAGAAAACCTTTTAAGTCGTCAGGCAGCACTAAGTGGTAATGTCTTCTCCATTTGAACTTAGCCTACCTATATCACTGCAGATATATTAGGAATAATTCTATAATTTGGACGCCTGCAATGGGAAATAATCACAATTAAAAATAAATTCTGCCTCCTTAAAACACAAAAATTACTTGTCTGCCAGTGTGTTCATTCCCTTTTTTTCTAGATTTCCTATTGACCTGGTACCATTCACTTGGCAGGTTGCATCTGGGATGTGGAGGCCAGACTTAATATTTGAGCAAGCAGAAAATACTTTATTCACTTGCCAAAACAGATGAAGGACTTCCACTCAAACAAAACAGGAAACACAAGTTAAGAACATAGGAAAGATAAGTTAATTTTTTCAGGACTGGAGGGGTGAGTATTTCAAGGATGGGGGTTGTCTCTCTGCCCTTCATCTTCACAAGTAGCAAATTTAACACCAAGAATTGACATAATTCATGATCAGACTTACCACACATTAGGTTATATCTGTAATGATGGTAATGCACCTTGTAAGTCAAAAACAAGCAGACCAGAAAACCTAGCACATTTTACCACCCATAGGTTTAGAGGCTTTCGTCAAGTCCACCTTATAGTCTGCCTCCTTTAATTGCTCAAAACTGACTGCTAGAGCACAGTTCTGGCTGGAAATAAAATATATTACACAGTGATTTCAGTTCATGGTCGGTAGCCATGGAAACTCCAAGCAATAAGGCTTAAAAAAGGAAATGGCCGTAAAGGGCAAAAATGCGTATCTTGAATCCAGGCAAGTGGGATACAGAGGAGTTTTTTCTTCAGAAGGAAATTTTTAGTTTCTGTTTTAAGGTAATTAACTTCTTCCTTTGATTCACAGAGACTAACCCTCATACATTTTTTTATATAATGTGATGTTCGTGGCATGTTCTGTCTTTCTCAAACTCAATCCTGATCTTCTTCACCTGCTGCACATCCTCTAAAGCTAGCTTCAGTACCCCTGCCTGTAATGGTTTTGAAATGTGGTTTCAATATTTTCAAACTTTTTGGATCACAACTTTTATTAGTTCAAATTGATAGTGCATTTTTTTGCTCTGTGGGCGACATTAAAAGTCCAAGAAAATCAAATGGACAAACAGCTGCTTTTCAAAGAACTGCATAAATGAAGTATAAACAAGCCAGCAATCTGTAAGGCCTGTCAGTTTCTGTAATAGGAAATAGATATCATTAACTTTCTTAGGCGATCATCATACAGAAGCCTAAATATTGGATTTTATTTTTGTTGTTCTATCCAAAAGCCAGCTGCTACTACAGAAGAAAATTATACTGGTCTGACATGATTTGCTCTCAGGAAATCCAAGTCTGTTGCTGCTGCCCATCTCCAGTTATTTTTTCACAGCTTCTAATAATTTCATTTTTTGTTTGTTTTTTCTTTTTTTCCCCCCAGTGATTGAAGTAAAACTGACAATAGAATAATTACTGTGTTATGTCTTATATCCTTTTTTGTTCTCTTTACAAAAGACTAAATCCATTTTCCCTAGATGCACAAAGTTGTCACCACTTCCAAGAGGCTTCCTTCCTTTAGGTGTTCATGCATTATCTTAAGATAAAGTTTGTCAGATTAGGTGAGCTAAAAACATCTGATTTAGCTAGCTTACTCTCTAATTTGAAATTTCCATATTGCACTCAGAGGACTTACCCCTTATTTTTGTCCATAAGTGTATTAGGTCACAGCTGACCTTTTTGGTGAAGACTGTCTCTGAATCATATAAACAATTTGCCTTCTTGGCATTCTTTGTTATATACTTTTCCTGTCCATTAGCTAGCAGAAAAGTATAGAGTTTTGTTTGTCTTCCTCTTCCTTTTAATGCAGTGCTTGAAAGTTCTGAGAATTCCAAGTCATCCCTGATGCTTCTTCGTGGCACTGTTCACGTTGTTTTTACTGATGTTGTTTTTACTTACTCAGTTTATCTTTTTATATCCATCCTTAATGCTCTGATCTAGTTTCTGTTTTCTAGCCTCTCTTCTTGGTTTAGATGTCAATGAAGAGTTCACAGTTTAACTAACCTGATCTCCTAGTACATTTTTTATCCTCCTCTGTTGGGACAGGATTGTGCTTCTGCCTTTAGTAATATTTCCTTGAAGAACTGCCAGGACTCTTAAAAGCCTCTGATAATGCATTGACATTTCCAGAAATGCTTTGCAATCCCAAAGATGAATAACATACTTTTCGAGAGAGTTTTATGTTTCCATCATAAATGCGACATTAAGCATGGAAAAAAAGCTCAGACACCATGGTTTCAGGAAAGGTGAAGCAAATAACTTCCAGTTAGGTGTCCCCGTTAAAGCCTTCCAAAACCATCCTTACCTAAAGTACCTTTTAGCACATATTCACCAATGAAGTTCTACTCTCAACAGATGTATCCTTAGAGAAAAAATTGAATTTCCTTCCAGGAAGAGAAAGACAATTAAAGAATAAGAAATATTTATTTTTTAAAGATAAGCTGAAACTCAAAATCTTTTACTTTTCCTTAGTCTTTTGTTTGCTTTTGTTTTTTTGATTGTTTTGACTTTTTTCCTCAATCTAATCTACATATTTATAATCAACTGATCATTTTATTAATTATTTTGTGAAAAACTGTATGAAGTTTGTTAAGTTTTCTTTTCATTTGACATTTCTTCCATTCTGTAAATGCTGTGCTTAAAGAATATCCTTGCTGTAAAATGACAGTGGCTCTTCTACTGGTCATTATAATACTGTCACACTGAAAAGACAGGCACATCTTAATTGTGATTTTCCTTGTAATATACAGTCATAACAAACATGTCAGAGAATAGATTTTAGTGAAATTTATTTGGTATCTTAAGTAGTCACTGCAAAAATTCTTCACGTTATTATATCTTGCTTCTTCAACAGTATTGATTAAAAGGAGATGTTATTTCACCAGACAGGGTAGTCTTTGATTTCAGTCTCTAAACCAATCCATAGCTATCAGTATATCTGATTTACAACTCCTTCCACTTTAGAACATGATCATTCACATAAGTTACTGAATTTATTTACAGCACATTTATAAATCACACTCACAGGACATTCAAGGAATAGGAGGCCAAACGAGCAGGGTAGGGCAGAGTCATGAATAAAAGTAGAGTCTTTTCTCTGTTCTTTCTGTCACCAGAAAATTCCCCTATAGACTGTAAACATGTAGAACATTCCCTCTGGAAGTACACAAGGGCTGTAGGGTATTATTCTAATGCAACTTAAGTGTTCAAACTCACAAAATTTCCTCATGAACCACTGAGGGCTCAAAAGACCCTATGGAAGTTTTCTTGCCTTACAAAAGGGGTGAGGATCTAAACACTACTGCTCTAACTGAAGTTAGACTGCACGAATTCTTGATCGGAAGGCAAGTTTGCAACCTACCTTCCTCATCTGGAATGCATTTTTCAGGATGCTGGATATTAAGAATGCTTCACATAAAAGTATTTTTGAAACTAATAAATAATTCCAGTTATTAAAAAAAAAAAAAAAAACAAAAAACATTACAGGGAACATTTCAACAGCAAGACTGAGAACACTAGAAAAAGTTATGTCATAAACAGTCTTGAATAGCAAAGTATGAGTAATATCTGGAGCTGTGAACACAGCAGGCCTTTGCATAAATGGAAAGAAAATAATAATAATCAATAGGGAAGTGAGAGAAGTGAAGGCAAAGACATAATGAAATGAAGAATAAATTTTGAGCAGTGATGTACTGTGATATTGTGTATTGTGGAATGGCTTTAAACTGAAAGGCAGTCGGTTTAGATTAAACATTAGGAAGAAATACTTTACTGTGAGGGTGGTGAGGCACTGGAACAGGCTGCCCAGAGAAGCTGCAGGTGTCCTATCCCTGGCAGTGATCCAGACCAGGCTGGATGGGGCTCTGAGCACCCTAGTGGAAGGTGTCCCTGCCCATGGCAGGGGGGTTGGAGCTGGATGATCAGGGGAGTTGGAACTGGATGATCTTTAAGTCTCTTCCAACTCAAACCATTTTATGATTCTATGATTATGCTGACCAATAGAAGAGTGAACTACACTGACTTGAGAGAACAAGACCAGTAGAAATTAGTGGTGATCTGAAATGCATGTTGCTAAAACTTGTTGACCACAAATCACGTCTTTACTTTGTAAAGCTGGACTTCAGTGTTGCAACTTTCCATCTTGTACATGGAAAGACAGACAGACACCAAAACTCTACCCTGTGTTTTTAACCTTTTTATGTGTTGATAATTTTTGGACTGCAAACTGTTCACCGGTGAAATCAATACCTGTTTCACAAGATGGTCTGACAGCAGAGCTTCCCCATGTGTAGTTGTACTATTTAATTCTGCAGAGTATCCTGGAATAGTTTATTTGAAAGATGTTTTATGTAAATAATGATACAATTGATTTCACAGAGTCACTCTTGGACAGATCTGTGTTCAGAGGCAGGAAACTCCCTGTAGACATCACATCTCCCAGGCCTAACTGTGGCTGTGTTTTGAAGAAAAGTTTCAGTGATCTTAGGGGATTTTTATCTGACAGGCAGACTGCAAATGCTGCTGTATAATATCTGGCTTTAAAATAAAGACTGAATATGTGGGGCAATCAATAGCAGAAGTTAGATTCCCCAGTGGAAACCTAACAGCAAACCAAGACTCATTGCTCCCTTAATTCCAAAACAGTCTGTATTAGTCTCATAAACCAAACCATAAATTCTAGAAACACAATCCTAAACCCATGGCTGTGTACGTGAGAGGTAACTATGACTTTCCTGGCCATTTTTAATAGGTTTTTTCTTTTAGTAATTTTTGTATTCTAATACATCCACATACATCTTCAGACTTTACTTCCCTCACACTTCACCCTTATATGCAAAGCTCTGACTGGATTAAACCTCACAGAAAATAAGTCTACAGTTATGCCAGCTGAAGATATTGGGCCCTAAAAGGAAAAAAGACAAAATCAAATTAGAGTAGATTTGTAAGTCAGAAAGTCTGGGTAAAACTTCTCTCCCTGGATTGCTGAAATGCCACAAAGAATTCAAAACAATGACATTTCCTCAACGAGGTACAGAGGTTAACTAAGTTGTTTCTTAGTATCATAGAATCATAGAATGGTTTAAGTTGAAAGATGTTTAAAGATCTAGTTCCAAATTCCTTATCTTGGCAAGGACATCTTCCACTACACCAGGTTGCTCAAAGACTCATCCAACCTTGGACACTTCTAGGATTGAGGCATCCACAGCTTCTCTGGGCAATCTGTGCCAGTGTCCCATCATTCTTATGATGAAGAATTTCTTCTTTATTTCGTTTCTAAACCTACCATCTTTCAGTTTAAATCTGTTGTCCCTTGCCCTGTCACTACAAGGCATGGTAAAAATTCTCTCTTCATCTTTCTTTTAAGTCCTCTTTATGTACTGAAAGGCCACAATAAGGTGCCCCCAGAGCCCTTCCATTTCCAGGCTAAACAACTCCATGTCTCTTCTAAAGTAAAGAAGCTTCATAATGTCTTTGTATGAACAGCATAAGCACAACTTTTTATCACATTGGGTCAGCAAGCACCAAAGCCCAAACCAAAACCCAGATCCACTCTTCACTTTCAAGCAACCTCTTTTTCATCTCAAGTTCTCAACTCCAACCACTGCTCCATGCTGTGGTGTGTGACAGGGTGTCGGCTGGAAGACCTTACTCCCATCCACAAAGATGGACGTGGCTTTTCAGGTGACATGGAGCACTTCAAATGGTCCATGTGCCCCAGTGCACTCCACAGCAGGGAGAGGAGGAGGGAGGGAATAACATCCTTCCTTTTGTATGGCCAACGTGGGAGTTCAGCAGGTTATCCCTAAGTGCTGAGTTACAACCATGGTTTTGTATAAGCAATACTTTGTATTGGTTCACTGACTGCCCAAACACTCTTACACCTTCAGGGTGAGAGACTCTGCCAGTTCAGAGACTAACCAGTCAAAAGGGAGAGTTACAGGGTAGTTTCAAGTGGAAAAAAATGAGTTTGGGTAGCATGAAAAATCCTATGGAATTCTGTAGTGGCAGAATGAGAAGGAAAACAGAATTAGGGAGCAGGGCTGTAGCACTGAAAACTATAAATGATGAAGTGACATTGTAGAACCGCAGGCTCAGGGAGTCTGACACAGGCACTGGGATCAGAGGGGCAATTCTGCAAGCCTGTTTCAGTCCCCAGGATAGCCTTGTGATGCAGTGTGCACCACAAAACCTCAGCTGAGGAGGCCACTGTGCTGACATTGTGATGCTTTTTACCCCTCTGCCAGGCAGTTGCATCCTGGTGTTTGTGGGGAAGCAGGATGAGGTCAAGACATGGGTGATGACATTCAGAGGTGACAGATTTCACTCTTGCTCCTTGCTGCCTTGGGGCTTTGTTTCAGCTTCTCCACTGCTTTGGGACTCACACCCACCTCATCAGGGGCCTGCAGGCACCCACCAGGCAGCTGAGACCTGCGTGTCAGACCACAAAGAAGGGCAGATGTTCAGCTCGTGCGAGTCAGTTGTAGTAAGATGGGGCAAAGGAACAGGTCAATGAGTGGCAAGATCATACAGGCTGTCAATTTGTGATTCTTGTACTCCACACCTGAGCCTTGACCCGTGTGCACCAGAGGAGTGCTGCTGCAGGAGGAGCTGCATGTCACCTGTGCACAGAGCTCCCTGTAGGTGCCACCGGGGCACGTCCCACACGCTACAGGTCTGACAGCCACCTCCTCTGACCGTGCCACAGCTGCTGCCCTAGCCCCAGCCAATGCAACTAACCTTGCCCCCATAACCTCCTGGGCAGTCAGATAATCCCCAGGCACCTCTCCTTTGGTGTCCTTTTGGAACTGAATGTGGTTTGAGCACAACCCGCAAAATGAAAAGCATAGTTCCTCCTCTGCTAATGCAAGTTTTTTCATTTTGTGCCCCAGATTGCAAAAATACTTTGTGTTTTTAAAGAGAATGAAAGTAATAAATAAATCCACAAACAAAATGTGCCTTGTATACAAAATAACAATCAGGAAGCAATATATTGGGTGAATGAAAATATTGCGTTTCACCAGAAATTACTTGTTTCATTCTGATTTTGACTAACTCACATTATATGAAATGAGAAATTGCTAAAGAAAGGTAATTTGAAAATAGGAAAGATCAACACCAAATATTACACTGTATCAAAAGGTTTTCTCCCTGGTTGTTATTTTAAGAAAACCTTTGTTAAACCTATTTCAGCATTTACAAAGATAGAACACTAATTATAATGTTGCAACTTCAAGAATTCATTGCATGAATAACAGCCATTCTACAAGTAGTGGAGTGCAGACAAGCTGATAAATTTTACTCCAGAGCAGGAAGCCACATTGCTCCATTACTTGGCCCCCACCACACCTTGTAGATGTGAACAAATTCTCACAGCATAAGCTCTGTGCTCAGTCTTCTATGCCGAATTTTTCCCAAATAGAGGGAAAATACGTTTGGTTACATGCCTAGCACACATTTGGATGTCACAGGTAAGAAAGATTCATTATATCCAAAGTTGGGAGCAAAGAATTGAGAAGATGTTCAGGTTTTAGAGATTTAAATCAGACATTTAGAGGAGTGTAAAAGAAGAAAATATGAAAGCAAAGAAATAGAGTCAATAGATTGCCATTTTGCTTTCTAACTTCAGGTGATAGGATGAATGTTGTCTTGTGGGGAAAAGGAAGGTAACATTTGGCTTTGTGGCCACTTATCTGACACTCTATACCACAAACATTTTAGCCCTGTGCCTATCAGTAGTGTCCTCTCTGAAGCACTGGGTCATTCTGCCTTTAGGAATAAAGGAAAGTTCTCTGTCAGTTGGTGAAGGTTTGCACTTTCATTCAGGTCTGAAGTAGGACCTGCAGCTGATTTTATTAAGGACATGTGGTCTTTCAGAGATAGCTAAATCTTCCTCAAGGAGGTAGACAGTTCAAAGCTCCTGTTGAGAGGTTTGATGTGGAAGATTATGGAGTAGTTAGAGCTGTAAGTAAGCCACAGTATCCCCTGGAGAGCAGGTTTCCTTTCAGTGAAGAAGTCCTTCAGAGCTGATTGAATAGGAGCCCAGAACAATGGTTTATCTCTCTATTCAAACCTTCAAAATTTACTTTGTGGCTGCCTGAAGCCAGTTTATTAGTAGTAGTGCACCTGTACTAAGCTTTCATTGCTATCTGTTGGAGCTTCTTTCTTCAACATTTTCATGGCATTTTTTAATAAATCCACAACTGAAAGAAAATTAACTTCTAAAGAAACAACATAGGAAGTAAACAATTTTTTTTTATTTATCCTTGACAGAAAACCTATCATGCCCTAAAGCTGAACACTCCACTTTTCTTCCCATTATACGGCATTTCCTCACCTTTTCATCAGTCACTGCTGTGGCTTTGTTAAAATATGAGGTCTATGGGGCTTTGCTGCTGCCCTTGCACACACTTAGCTCCTGTGATGTTCTGGGTTTGTCAGCACAAAAATCACAAAAACCCCCACATGGAAAACACATTATTGACTTTGCAAATCAGTTATTAAAAGCCGTGGAAATACCAGGATTAAAATTTGCCCCACTGTGCTCGTGCTTATGTAAGAGAATCTAATATAAACACGTTCTCCTCTCCTATCTTCCCTCTCCTCTTCCTTCTTCCAGATATAGAGGGATTTTCAAGAGATGAGAGAGTCCAGTTATCCACCCCCTATGACAGATGGAAGAGTTGTTAGCCCAGTTTTGGTATCCCACTAATGACAAAGATGGCAGATCCCACCATGCCACTCTACCACTTCCCCCTCCTCAGCTGGTCAGGGGAGGGAGGGAGAATGAGATGGAAGTAGGTTGAGAAAAGTGAAAAATTGGCATGCACAAGCAGAAGAAAACTATCAAGTTTTTATTCTCTACTTTTCACCAGCAAAAAATGTCCAGCCACTTCCCAGGAAGCAGGGCTTCAGCACATGTGGTGATTTCTTGGGCAGAAAAACAGCTTGTCCCTTTGGTCTGTTGGGGTCAGCTGTGGCAGCTGTGTCCCCTCACAAGATGTTGCCCACCTGCAGCCTACTGATGGGGAGTGGAATTGTGGGGAGACAGCCGGATGCTGTGCCAGCACTGCTCAGCAGCAGCCAAAACACTGGTGTGTTATCAACACCTTTCCAGCAACCAGTGAAAAGCACAGCACTGAGGGCTGCTGTGGGGAAAATTAACTCCATCCCAGCCAGACTCAATACAGGCACAGAGATCAAACAGAAAATTATCAGTTGACCCAGGGTAGCCAGTTTAATGTATCTCCAACCTGCTATTACAACAAGCAAGAAAAATAACTTTTTTTTTTTTACATCATAGGTTCATGTGTTTCTCTCTGTAGCTTCAGCTCAACTGTAGTGCTGGCTGAAAGATCTCCAAAGCAGGTAGTGTTCTCCCAAATCTTATTCCCTGGTTCTATGGCAGAAAAAAGATAGAAATCCTTTTCACTTCTGATAACGCTGCTCCGCCTTTTTTTTTTCTTATATTCTAAATTACTTTAAAAATGTAAATATTTTGGCTGAAATTTAAAAGAAAATATAATCAACCTGAGGACTCCCACAACAAGAAACTTCAGCCCAAGGGAACGTTTGACTAAGTCTTGTCTGATTGTATTTTAATCTTACAGCGTTTCCAGCAAGGCTGACAACAGGTGGGGCTAGAAGCCTTCCCAGCAATGTGACAGTGCCTACTTTTGGACAGTTATGGAACAAGAAAAAAAATCAATTTTGCAGTACAGATATGAGCTCATCCTTCAGAGTCATTTATCTTGCCAAGGAGGGCAGCAACCGCACTACCCTATCCCAGAGTCTGTTACCCTGTCAGTAATGACAGACAGCAAACCAGTCACTCCATTAGGCAGCCAGAAATGCCTTGTTTGGCAACAGCTCTCTTCTCATTGTGAAGGAAAATGACATGCAAATGGCAGTCTGCTGAAAATTTCTGCTTTGCTTTGGGGTCTCCTGAGAAGCAGGTGAGCAGCCACACATCACTTCACCATAGCATCATCCATTTGGTAAGCAGGCAAAGTTGTCCCAGGCACAAAAAGAAATGATGTCGTCAGCAAATGTAACAACACCTCAGCATCTGAAAAATGATATTTCTGACTATGCAGAGCTCCTTCCAGAGGGATGTCAGATGAGGTAAAGGATTCTCATTCCTGAAACCATACAGAAACCAAAAGTTATGTCCAACCTTGCAAACGCATAACGGTTGGCTTTCTCTACTTGCATTCTATTTTCTCCCTTCTTATAAAAATACTTCTGTTTGAGAAGGATTCAGGTGAGTCTCTCATCCTTTCCCAGCTGGATATGTAATAAAATTAGAGACATAGCTACAGAACTATTTCCTTTCTCAGCAAGTCTGCTGCACACGCTGATTGGTTCTCAGCCCAGGGCAGCCTCCTGGTTGCTTCAGTTTTTGAACAGGAATAAAAGTGCATACAAAATAGGAGAAGATCATAGGATTTCATTTTATATAAGTTCAGTCTCAAACAATTCAATAGATACCAGTTATAGAGATAGATGAGGCTTTTCTGTATATTCCAGTTCAATGCTCCACTTGTTGCAGTGCTGCACAGGAACTGAGCACAGTCATAATTCATTTTGTTCCCATTCCCCTCCTGTTCCATATCCCTGTGGATAATCTTCCAAGTTCCCTTAGATCTACTAAAGAACAAAGAGCTTTCCAGGTCAGGTGCTGCAGTATCTAATGTGTGGAAAATGTCAAAAAAAGAAGCTTACCTTACACATTTTCCCACAGAAAATGATATATTAGGAGAAAGTTAGCTCAGCATAAGAGCCCAAACATCCAGCACCCTGAACCAGAAGAACTCTAATTCAAAATGATCACATAGGGCCAGGATGATGCTGCTACAGACAAGTCCCACAGTTCAAGGAATAAGCACTTCTGTCCCTTTAACCCTCTCAGCTCTGAATCCTTTCAAGAGAGGGGTAGACAATTCTTATAAAGAGCCAAACTGAACTCTGTTGATTTTGATGTATTCAGTATAGACCTAGATAATATATTATTAATATATAGGTGTATAATAAATATTTTTTTAAAAAATAATGAGGTATCCATGGTTTTCCATTATATAATAGTCTGCTGGTTGGAGCAAACTTCCCAAAAAAGTGTAAGCCTGACTCATTTCTTTCCTGTCCCCAAGGGAATTTCAAGATGCAGTTTCACCATTCTGGTAAGCACCTTCAGACAGAAAGTATTCCACAGTCTGAATAAAGCAGAGTCACCAGCTTTCCAACAAAGCTCTGTCAAAAAATGCAGAACAGAATTCAGAATTTATTGGTGCTTTCCAAAGGGACTCTCCAGGAAAGAGTTATCCAAAGCTCTCTTGTTTCTTTTTGTGACCCAACCAGAGTTTTTCTTCCTACAAGATTTCCTTCTTTCTCCCTCTGTTTTCTCTGCGTGTGTGTGTAGGGATCTTTGTGGTTTGTCAGGTTTTTTTAAAAGCTGATTAAAAGCAACGGTTGCTTCCAAGAATTTTTCCCCTTAAGCACTGAAACTGTGTTTAAAATGCAGCTAAACAGATATTGCTAACATGGTAGAGGTCACTTGCACACAGAACAGTGGGAGCTGTCTGACTCACTGTGCTAGTTAAAGTATGTCTAACTAGTGCCAATCGCCGTCCATAATGTGACCCGAATTGTGATAGAAAATGCCTAAAAAAGTCGAGAACTTGTTCTTGAATATTGAATAGTATGACAACAGAATTAAAAGTACTGAAAAGCAATGAAAACAACTCCTTGATAAAGATTTTTTTCCTGCTTTACTCTTAGCCCATGGTATTATTTGTGTTTATCTTCAAAACTGGCTTCCATTCACACACAAGAATCACTAGAATAAAATCTCTGGCTTTTTCTCTGGAGGCCAGAGATTGACTAATTGTAGCTGAGGACTTGAAACTTTTGAGGTTCCCAGTTTCATTCCTCAGAGCAATAGGACAAGTCAATAAAGCTTATTCATTTCATTTTCAGTCCCTTTGCACAGACTTATATCCATCCCCCAGAATATATCTAGTGGAGTTGCAGTAGTAATTGCTGTGAAGAGAAACTCTTATAAGAAAACATATCTACTTATGCATTTTTTCTACACTGCATAAAAAGAAATTAAATAATCAAAAGAATGTTTTAGTGAATATGAGGCTGGAACATCTTTCACATAGTAATTATTTAATTCCGTAGGGATTCCTCACATAAAAAAGACCTTCTGTGGGGGTGAACCACAGCGTTTTATGAATTTTATTATGTTTCTGATTTCTTAATTTTGGAATTTCTTTTCAGATATTATTATGAAGAGTTGTAGAGTCAGTGTAAAAATAACTGAGCAAGGATTAATTTATGCAATTAAGAAACTAAAATTATCTATTACTGTGGTTGCTTTAATTTCTCAACAATTCTTTTAGCAGTTGTTTACTCTGCTAAAATAACTCTGAACTCCCATAGCTTTTGAAAGATTAAAGTTTCAGTCAGCATCAATTAGGGTAGTTCCCCAGAGGCAAAAAGCAGTGCTCATATATATGTCACTGTAAAGACTTGAAATAAGGCATCAAATAAAAAAAGGTAAAATCTTCACTATAAGAAACAAGTTGCAATTCCAGTTAGGGTCAATGACTGCAGGTACAGATATCACAAAAGAAAAATTAGCTACACTTTCAATTTATGTTGTGAGTATGGAAGTCAGAACTAGCATTCTTTTGGGCATAACAGATAAATAAATTTAAACAATGCAGAAAATGTGAAATTATACTTGTAGATTTCAGAGATCAGTGCTCTCTTGGAATTTTTGGAGTTGTGGAACTTTAAGAAGCTAAGAAATGGAAATCAACTTTCCTGAGAGTTGTTCTGGATTTTGAGTTTAAACAGTATTACAATATATTATTCAGAATACTCTCCAAGGTGGTGTGTTTTAGTGGCAAGTGGTACTCACCAAGTTCTTTCATAGAAGTAGTACCTGATAGAAGTAGTATTCCAAAGAAATTTTACAGAACTAGCCAGCGTGCAAGAAAAGCTAAATAAAGGTCAGCAGAGTGTCTGGCTGTCTGTGTTTTCATTTATCACTGGGTTACATCATCCCAGAGAGCCATTCATGGAGACTGAAACATTCATACATTATCTGTGATCTCCCTATAAATAGAAATATTAATTAAAAGATGTAATGACATAAGTAGATTGCATTCTAAGCATATTAGTTGAATATGTAATAGTGTTATATGGAAGCAACATATCATCCAGCTGCTCTTGGTCATAATCCACAACATTTTGTACATGATTACATATATTTGCAATTGGTTAAAAAATAAACAGTGGGTATGAGTTAATAATTTTCCTTGTGAATCTTATAGGAAAATGACATTTCAGTGTAATATAAGACAACCTTTCTGTCTGATGTATAGTAGCACATATGAAAAGAAAAATTTTTGAACATTTTGGCCTCATCAGTTCTTAGGTCATTCAGGTTAGAAAGTGTCTCGTAAGGTCTGTAATCCAACCATGTGTTCAATTGCCACTTGTTCAAAGCAGTCAACTATGAGATTTGATATGTTAAAGAAAGCTCAGAAAACACAAAAAATACTTATATCATATTCCTGATTACTGTTATTCTTACTTGATCCTTCCCTAAGATTTGTGGTCATGGGTCTCTTTGGCATGTGAAGTCCCATTGACTTCACTCACATATATAATCTGTAATGTGAAAGCCGGTGAAAAAATATTTAATATCACATTAGTTACCTGAAATCCAATATCTTAAACACATCCTTCAACCCTTTATATAACACTCTCAATCCTGATTCCAAATGAAAAGGCTCATTGACACAAACTTTGTTAGCTGTTAGTAAGAGAAAGCATAAGTAACTGTTATGAAATATTGGATAATTCATGATACTCCCACGCTTCACTTGAAATAATTATTTCTGGTTTCTCCCACAGATGCATGGAGAACACAACACGTATTTTTAAATGTACTTATACTGGTGGTTTGCATTTACTCATTTTGCTTTTGTCTCTTAAATCATCATTCTTTTTTCTTTTTCAAGCGTCGAGGAGAAAAAAGTCAACTATTCCCTTCCTTACAAACCATCACTGTGTTATATTTTTTAAGCAACATTGCTTATATTTAGAACCAGGCTAGATTCTGATATTTAACAGGATTGCTGTCAATCTGCAGGAGCTCACTGTCTGCTGGTTACAGATAATCATGCTCTGGTTTCCAAACCTCTAGTATAACATTAAATCTTGTTGTCAAATTACCTCCTGGCAACCACAGTTTTAAGGACATAATAACAAATTCTGTGGAAATATGAAACAGGCATGCTGATCAGCCATAGTAATTCTCTTCTCAGTTCTCCTGACCACGCACTCAAGGGCACCTTTTAATTGTTTCAAGAACACGAGAGCAAGCTTTAACTTCTGCAGTTTCACATCAAACAGCAGCTCACCTTTCATATGTCCACTGTTTTCCCATATAATGATTAATTTTGCATTTTCTGAGTCAATGTATTGGCCTGTTCCTGTCCTCCACTCCTCTACATAACTGCAACCTTTTCAAAGTGATTCACTTTTTCTCAGACAACAGAAATCTGCAAGTGTCTTGTTTATCATCTCTTTTAATAGCTGAGGATGTGAGCTCTTTACAGCTGCATCTTTTCCTGTATTTGGAAATCACTTTCCACTGTGGCATAATCAAAACTGGTATGAGAAAATACTTTTTCCTGCAGTAAAAGCATAATTCACGAAACCTGTACCTGAAGGAAGTTGCTCAATACAGGAATTGAATTTAATTTGGAAGAAGACTGAACACTTTGTATTGCTAACAGATAGTTTTAATAGCTCATATCAATGCACTTCTGGAAGAAATATTAGCCTTCATGATGCAGCTCTTAAACCAACTTTTAATTCTTCTACATCAGGACCAGGAAGGATTTATTACCTCTGTTTATGACAAAACTTGTATGTTTTCCTTTGAAGCATCTATGACTGACATAAAAATTATTGCACCTTACAGCAACTGTGTGGCCTTGCATGGCAACTTCTCTGTTCTTTAACAATATCATCAGTCTTTGAGGGGAAAAAGCCCTCATATTGTTCCTGAAATTCTTCCCTTAAGAACTCCACTGTCCAGGAAAGCATGCATTGGTAGAAATAGGCATTGATAGAGCACCATGATTTTCCCCAAAAGCTAATCCTCCGGTTTTGTGTCAGAACTCCATTTCTCAGAGAGGGTCAAGGTGCAAAACAACAGAGTATTTGAAGAAGAAAGGTGGAAAATAATGTTGTGTATCCAATCCCTCTTCATCTGAATATAAAACACATTATTTCAGGACAGAATAATAGGTTTGCAGCAGAACTTCTTAGGTTTAAGGAAAAAAAGTAGGCCTGCTTGGAACGTTTCAGGCACATGTCAGAAATCAGATTAAAGGGCATCCCACCTGGAATATATGAGCTTTGCTCTATGACCACACACATTAATTCTCTTCAATTAACTTTGCCAAGAAACCTTATAAGCTAAGAAGCCAGTAAGTCACTGTGCTGGTTTTGATCAATAGAGAGTTAATTTTCTTCACAGTAGCCAGTACAGGGCTATGTTTTGGATTTGTGGTGAAAAGAGAGTTGATAATCCAGGGATGTTTCCATTATTTTTAGGTGGTTCTTAGACAGAATCAGAGACTTTTCTGCTTCTCACACCACCCCACCAGCGAGGAGGATGGGGGTACACAAGGACTTGGGAGGGGACACAATCAGGACAGCTGATCCCAGCTGACCAAAGGGATCTGGCACCATGCTCAGCAGTAAAAGCTGGGGCAAGAAGGAAGAGAGGGACATCCAGAGTGATGGCATTTGCCTCCCCAAATCACTGCTATGCTTGATGGAGCTCTGCTTTCCTGGAGATGGCTGCCCATTGGAAATGGCAAATGAATTCTTTTTTTTTTCTTTGCTTGTGCATGTGAATTTTGCTCTACCTATTAAACTGTCAATGTATCTCAACCCATAGGTTTTCCCACTTTTTCTCTTCTAATTCTGTCACCCATTCCACCAAGGGGAAGTGAGGAAGCGGCTCACTGCTCTTAGTTCCTGGCTGGGGTCAAACCTGACACACACATGCAAATTGTCAGTGAGAAAATAATTGGTCCAAAAAAGTTTTCCAAGCATGTGAGCAACCCCACTGTCATGAAAATTCAGCAGGTGTTTAATGGCAAAAATACTGAAAATGGCAAGTGTGTGTATAGAGACATTGCTTTGACTGGGTGGCCGTATTTCATATTAACAAGTAGTGGGGAAAAAAAAAGTTATAATTACAGTGCTGCAAGTAAAATTTCTCACCTCAGCACTTAGAAAAATAATGTTTCGTGATATGATCAGATTAGCTACACAAGTCTCTCAGACCTTACCTTGACTGACGTAAGAGTACTTTTTGGAGGACACCAAACAGGTACAGGACAGTAAAGAGAAGACTGATACATGACTAGGACACAGTTAATACATGCCCTGGATCACAAAATCTCAGAATTGTTACTTGACCTACTATGTGTAGCTATCTGACAAACATGGGCATTATTTCCTTCAATTCTTATCATAGGAACACAGTGCAAACAGTTTCATAGATGAAAAGTTATAAATTTCAAGTCTACTGAGAAAAGATCGTTTTCCTCGAACAAGACATTAGGAAAAAGGCACCCTGAAACCCCTTTTTACTATCAGAACTGTGTTCTACCTAAAATATTAATGAAAATACTACAAAAAAAGTACCCACCTTAAAAAAATAAAGGCTGACTGTGTCTATCAACTGATATAAATCAATGGATTTAGAGAAACCACAGGGAAATATTTTCCAATTTTTGAAATGGTGAAATGCTGGAATTATGCTTGCAGAGCCTATGAAATCTCCATCATGAGTATTTTTAATAAGTGTTGCACAACCATCTGCCTGCCACTAATTCAGAGATAAATGAACTGTCCTTGGGGAAAAGGTAGGATATATCATCTTTTGAGGCTCATTGCAGCTCTGAATTTGTAGTGTTCCAGAATTACTCAGAAGGTTTGGTTCTTTTCTGCAAAAGAAGATGTAAGATAATCCCCATTCTGTACTCTACAGTCCTTTTGATAAGAAAGTAAAAATGCTATGAAATTGTTTATGTTGACTTTTAGTAGAAGCAATAAAGTAAGATCAATTATTTAAACTATATCTGAGATTTCCAAATACTTAAAAATTTGGTGTGCACTGTATGAAAAATTAGGTCATTATTTAAATTGTGGCCAAAAAAACCCCAAACTCCAACATGTCACTATAAATCTGATCCAGGTGGACAGATGGAAATAATACTATTAAATACTTTATTGCCAGAGGTCATGTAATCAGCAGCCAGTGAAACAAAAACCTTGAAGAGATGAGAGACAAACACATTTCATGCTCTGCAGGTGGTGTAGGCAGACATATTGCTTCCTGATTAAATCAAATAATTATTTTCTTGATTTGATATCTACAGAATTATTCCTGATAACTTTTGAATGTAATTTGTTTTAAATCCCAAAGGTTAACCTTATAACAGCCTATGTGGAGAACAATCAAAAACTCTGCAGATGAGGTGAAAGTGACTTTTTTAATAATAGGAACTTTTTTTTCCTATTATTCAAACTCATAAAGTTTTGTGTGCAAGAACATTGGAAGTTTGAATGAGAAGTGGCTACTGGGCATTTCAGGTCTTACTCCTAATGGATATAATTTGCTGAAGAAGGGAATTCAATGGTAGTAAACTCATCTGTATTTTGCTAATCCACACAAAAATTCAACAATTGTTTTCTAGTGTCTTAAATGTCTTCTCAAATGCTGAAATATATTAACTTTGCTAATTAAAAAATGTATCACTGTACATTTTTAAAACAGCTATGAAATACTTTTACAAATGCTGCTGATAGTAAATCCCATAGTTGAATATTTTCTTTATTCACCTGATTTTCTTCATATTGTAAGCCTCTCACACTTTAACTGTTCAGACTCAAAAGTTTTGTACCAGGTTCTGCCTCAGTCCTGATTTTGTTGGAAAGGTTTCCATTAAAAGGATGGAATAATTGCTGTAGCTAGAGGAAATATGTTAGGCTTACATTAGGTTTTTAAAATTCATGACTGTTTACTGAAAATATGCAGGTTGTCTGTATATTGAAGTACTTGAGATTTGACAAGAATCCTCGTGGTGTCAGGAATGTGCTCTTTTTTAATCCCATGAAATCCACCCAATTCAGACTAAACCAGAGGATTTTGAAAAGTCTAAGTGTGGTCATTAGAGATTTCTTACATTCTGGCAGTTTCCAGAGACACCATCTGCTCTAATTATGTTTCACCCATTCCCAGCTTCTACAAGCCAGCCAGACATGCCATGTATCATTCCCACAGAGCGACAGTGTGTTGTGCCTTAGGGGTGTGATATGTGTGTGGGAGCAAAAACATTTACCTGCAATGCTCTTCTTGTCTGCTGAGGACTGTTGGATGGAACTCAATCCAGTAATATACTGAGCCAGCTATGATTTGCACAATCTCTTTCTCCCCACCAGAACAAGTTAAAACTAAAAATCTGGCCCAAGACTCACAGTCCTTTTGAATAGTTTGAATTTATCCTTTGGTGTGAACGTTTTGTACCACCGGGGCAAAGAATGTGTAATGTGTTGTTGTGATAGCAGGGCTCTGGTAAATTACTGGTTCCTGGCCATAATTCCCTAGAGAAAGCTCATAGGTGCATCCCTTAGCTGAGACTGTCAAGGTAACAAGACAAAATAGGTAGTGAAACCACAACTAGTCCCCAAAAGGAGAGTGTGTGTATCCTCCTGAAGCTAGGTCTAACATTCTGCAGAAAAGAGAAAGACCGTAAAAAAATAAACTAAAACATTAGAAATCGCCTGATCTGAAGTTTATCTTTGGAATTTTATTCTACTTAACTTTCTTCCTGTATTGTGGCATTCATTTGTAATAAACCCTATAAATTTCTCCTAAATGAAGGGTGAGAATTGGAGGATTTTCAGCAAGAACTAAACCAACTGTGATAGCTTTGCAGATGTAGATTAGACCAGAGATGGCCAAAGAATGGCCAATAAGCCAAATGTAGCCTCCCATCCCAGTTCATGCACCATTTTGACCCATTTTCTCCATGCTGCCTTCACTTTCAAGAGGCCCAGGAAGCACTCAAAAGCAGACACATCTAACTGCAGGGGAGGAAATGTTTGCAGTTCATGATTTACCTTCCAGTTAGTGAACAGTTATCCCAAGGTGACAGCTTTACATGGCTCACACTGCATAAAGCTCAGCTGAACTGTGCAGCCTCCAGAACCCCAGCCTTGCTGACAATACAGATCCGGCCAAGACAAGCTGTATCACATTGGCCACAACACTTTCTTCACTAGCCTGCTTCTTCCCTGCTAACATCTTTCTCAAAATTTCTTTTCTCCCAGTGTGGCAGCTACAGACACTCCCATTTTGAAGTCCAGGGCTATTTGGAGCATGAACAAGTTCTCACTCACTTTACACCATTTCAAGAAGTCATTGCAATATCTTTCATTCTGCATCCTGTCTCTGTTGAGCAGCGGCATAAACAGTGATGGGAGTGAGGAATTAGGGCTATAAAATATTTCTCTTTGTTAAAAGAACCTCTTAGGGCCAGGACAAATTTCACTTAAATTAAAGGTTTAAAGTTGCCACAGGGCCAAGGGCTCTTCCTGGGGCCGGCTGGCAGGGCCAAGGGAGGGACCCTTCTAGGGTAGCCTTTGGGCATCTGGGACACTTCACATCACTCACTGATTCAGGGCAGGGAAATTAATAGAGCTCAGCATGTCTAAGTGTCTGAGTTAGTCATTCTAGGATTGTCTTTATCATCAAAGAGGCAGCTTCAGATGGAAATACAACTGGCCTCCTTTAGGGTTAGAAAATCTGAGGTCAGGATATCTCAATTTCTCCATACTGACCCTGAAGGAACCCTAAGACTGACAGTGTCAGGCTGAGACATCCAGCTCCTAGGCATCAAAGTGATCTCAGCAGGGCTCCCTACAAATTTGACATTACCAGCTATGCCATTTGGCTTCCAGCTACACCCTCAGGAGTGTGGAACCCTACTGGAAGCCCTGCAAAATATTTCCAAAGCTGTGTAGGTGTCCTGGGGATGCCAAGGTGTGCAATGACATTGGGTGGCTCTGTTTGCACTCCCCTTGAATTAAATAACATGATCCCCATTCTAAGATTATAGCTTTCTTTGAATTTTAATATATTTTTCTCTTTTCCTATAAAATCATTTAAACTAATATTTTATGCCTTGCAATTTTTCTTCTTTAAATCTTTAAGAGGTCACAAAAATAATTTTACATCAAGTAAAAACTAGTTCTATACAGCTTATACAGTCCCCATTTTTGTCTGATTGTATGAAAATAGAAGGCAAACATACATAAATCTGTAGACATAGATGTCTCTTGTTATCATGAAACTATTTCTAAGCTCAATATTATTCTGTTGCCTGGAGTGGCCCAGAAATAACTTTGTAAGCTATTCTATTCTGAGATGATTTTCAATTTTTTGATTATCTGGTTAAGAAACACAGGTGCTCATCACACATATGGAAAGCTGAAAACTGCCCTTGGTGTGATGACCTATTTTCCAGCTCTTCAATCAATCAAATCCAAATCCCTACCTAAAATTTTTCTCAGTCTTTTTTGAAGCACGTTTTTCCCTTTTTTCTTTATTAATCTCCCACTTGTACCAAACTCAGTTAACTATCTGCCTAATTGAAAAAAAAAGTGGAACATAATCTCCTTCTCATGAGCTAACACTTTCCAGGTTTTCTGTTAATTGTGCACTGCTTTTAAAATATTGAGTGGGATATGAGTGGGACAAGGTCTACGGCAACATGGAAAATCTGATATGCAGTACAGCAATAGTTTACAAATATTTTAGTCCACTCATAAAACAGATAAAATTGCAACATTAATGTGCTGTTCCTTTAAAGTTAATAAACTTCTGAGGGCAGGATTTTACAAAGTTAGAAAGTTTTCTGAATTTCTGGAACTGCGCAAGTAACACCAACAACCAGAGCACACACAGGTTTTTGTTTTACACCTCATACATATTTCTGAAATCTGGATTAAGTTATGCAGATGTTTCTACTCACCGAAGAAACATGTAATAATTATTTCATGAAATTGTCTTGAGGGTGATTTTGAAACTGCTGCCTCAAAATATTTTCAAAGTACAGAAACAGACATGCTGTCAATACCACAGCATGGAAGCAAAGAAATATGGTGTATGATGCAAAAAATATGAAATTTAAATTTAGAATTAATAGACTGGGGTATTTGGATGATAATGGGAAACTAAAACCATGCTGCCAGGCTCCAAAATTTGAATAAATCAGCATAATTCAAAAATTTTATATCATATTATAAGTATTATTAAATTACTGATTTAAGTCAAGGACTGAATTTCTTCAGGTGCCAGAATTACCCCAGTTACTTTATTAAAAACAAATAACTGTAAGGACTTGGGATTGTTCAGTCTGGAGAGGAATAGGCTCCAGGGAGATCTTATAGCAGACTTACAGTACTTAAAGGGAGCCTATTAATAAGGGCATGTAGTGGTAGCACAAGGGAGAATGGCTTCGAACTGAAGGAGGGTTGGTTCAGAATAGATATTAGAGAGACATTCTTTGCTGTGAGGGTGGTGAGGCACTGGAAGAGATTGTCCAGAGAAGCTGTGGATGCCCCATCCTCAGGAATGTTCCCCAGGGAGCAGCAGCCTGGGGGCTTCCTTGGGCTTTGCTAGGGGTTAATGAGCAACACTTCAGCTAGAAGCTGAGAGAAAATATGATGAAAATATTGTAACAATCATTAACAGACTGGTTTCCTTAAACCACTTTGGCAGCTTTTAGTTGCTTCTTTTATCACAAAATGGGATCCCAGTTCACAGAAAGGAAACATAAAACTGGAAATTCTTGCCATCTTTGTGTCCTCCAATGTGGCGTTAAAACTCATCAACATTGGGAACTGGAATTACAGTAACATGGAAAACACAGTTCTACCTGTTAATGCGGAGTCTGTGCTGTGTAGATTCAACAAGGCAAACATAAGAACATCACAGGTGTTCCTGTGAGCAGTGTATATTGCTTTCCCATCCAAACAACCACAGGCAGCCTTCAGTGGAAGAGCATGGAAACTGCCTGAATGTATGTAAGTCATTGAGACATACTTTCAATCCACAGAAGAAATTCTGATGGCTGTAATGAATCCAGCCCAGTAACTAGTATCGTGATCTGCTCAATCAATATTGTTCATATCCTTAATAGTCCTTCAATTTCTAAATTCCATAGCTTTATGACATTCTTTCTAGAAGGCTGAGCTCTTTCAAGCTTTAATTTTGCCCACAGTGAACTGCTATTTTCTTTGGTAAGTAGATAAAAAACCAGCCACAGAACAACAATACAAGAATGAAATTACAATTCTTAGTTAAGGATTACTGATATGATCACTTTTTTATCCCCACAACCTTAAAGATTGAAGTTGAAAGATTAAATTAATTTTGAAATGTGCACTATGAAGGGCTTTCTTTTGAAGAAATGTTCTTTCAATTAAAAACACTACAAAGAACACGTATGCTATATATGCATTTTAGCTAAGCTTACATGAGCTTATGTAACTTAGTTGAACAATAGAATCAACATCCTCAAGGATACTCAGGCATCTAACTCCGTATCTTTGAGCGTTTGAGACTTAGCTTTTTAAGTCTTTAAATCACTGACCTATAAATACAATCACTTTCAAAACATGTCAGGTTAAATTTCTACTCTTGGTACTCAGTTTATGATAAGAATTAAGGAAGGCCGCAAATTTTTTCCCATGCCTTACAGAAAATGTCTTTCAAAACGATCTCTATGGTCATAACTTTAGTAGTAACCTATATCTATAAAAGAGTACAACCAGAGTCTCTAAGCACCCTCCATGGATCCATATTTTCTTTATCGATCTAGATTGGCAGCTACTTTTTCCTATATCCCTGCAGAATAACTGGGGTCAGCGCCCTTGAATAATTCCCAGTTCCTCACAGAGCCTGTGGTGTAGCTTCTCTCACAGGCTGTTTATTGAGGAGTTCTTGCCCCATTATCATCTAAGCATGCACAAGTTTATTTTCACAAGATATTGGATGCTTGCAAGAATTTAAATTCGGCACACTGATAATTTAAGGTGTTTCTTTGATGGTATAAGACAGTAATTCCTTCCATTCTGCGTATTTAATAGTTGCTTGATCACACCTTATCTACTCTCTCTTGGCTTATCCAATGAGAAAAATGGACGAAAAGGAATTCTTTATCTTTTTTTTTGGCAGGGTTCCTCAAAAGTTTAGACGGCTTCTTAGCAGTTACCAGTATGGTTTTTGAGAACAGAGAAAGGATCAGCTCTTACTGATACAGATCTGCTTTCCAGCTCCTTTCTTAAATACTCACCCATTTTAGCCACAGCCATTGTTATGTTAACAGCCATTGCAACTAGCACAAAAGACTATTTCCGTCAGGTAGAATATTCATTGTGATATTGCTCTTCAGAAATTTTCCTCACAAGAAGATTCTAAAATGTTATTGAATATTCCTGAAGTAAATAAAATTGAATTCTTTCTCAGTTCTTTCAATAGATTCATTCTTTTGTGGTTGTTGCCACTGCTACAATGGATAGCTGAATTTTAGGGAAAATTTATGAGGAAAGAAGGTTTGGTTAGGTTTGGTTTGGTTTGGTTTGGTTTGGTTTGGTTTGGTTTGGTTTGGTTTATGAAGGGGAAGTAGTTATACCCACCAATTCTTAAAAAAACACAAAAAGCCAAAAATGTGTGCATGTTGTTTGCACCTGACATTTAAGAACCAGCAAGAAACTGCATATAAATGGCTCAAGAGACAATGAGAAAATAAACTCTCTTTTACTAAGTTACCTCTCTAAATACTGCATGCTGAGAAGCTGTTTGGTAGAAAGGGAGGAAGGAAAAGTGGAAACATATATCCTCTAAATATTGCTGTTATCCCCCCACAAGGGAACTACATTCAGAGTCTTCTCAGAACAATTCATGTATCACAGGTAACATTTAAGCGTTTGGGTCATTCCTGCAATGTAGGCCCCTTTCTGAAGAATACCTAAAGGTGGAATGCCACACGCCCCAAAAACCAAGTGCTGGGTCTTGCTCCTACATCCCCCTGACCAGAGCAGAGCAGTTGTTATTTCCCTTCTGCTGCTCCTCCCACTATGAAAGGCCATTGCTGCATTCGGACAGAATAGTGTGTTCTAGGATGAACTCATCCACACGAATTTGCAAAGGACCCTTTGCCTAACATAGAGAAGGGAAGTCACAATTCTAAACACATTATCACACCATAGGCAGCCCTCAGGATCTGAAGCAGGGTATGGAAATAAACTGCAGGAACAATAAACTAGCAGTAAGAGACATTTAGCCTGCTTCAGAAATGTTACATTAAATTTGTCAAATTAGGCAATGGCAGCATAGAATGATGGCATCCTTGCAGCCATTTATGATATTTTTTGACTTTAATAGAAGACAGAACTTGCAATGAACCTCCCAGGACCCTGCTTTTAGTTTGAAAAATAATAGCTGTGTTGCTGTTGTTGGGTTTCAGTTTAGTACAGGTGAGTCATTGCTCAGCCAAAGATAATAGTTGAACTAAGAAGATATTTCCTCTGGACTCTTTTTCATGGAATTCAGAGTACTCAGTATGAAAAACCCCACATCTAGGACATCTGCCCTGACTTGATGGAAGATTATGTTAATCGTCAATATTAACATATCACAGGTTATCTTTTCCACTGAATTTAAATGAATCACTGACTGATAACACTTAGTATCACTAAGCTTTGCAGGGTGACAAAAATGTAGGTTCTGGACTTCGTTTCTCTTAAATTTCTTGTATCATCCTTGAGGAGTGTCCCTTCTTGGACACCTACTAGCCTGATGGACTGGTATCTGGACATGACTACTTCAGGTCTGACTTTTACACTCAGGTAGATTGTACATGCATCCAGAACCACACAAAGACCAGAAGACTTTTCCCACTGGTATCTTCTCAGTCTTCCAGTTCACCCTCTCAGTCCCTTACCAAAGGAGTACCAGTAATACCAACCTATCAATTTGCCCCACCCATAAGCTCATTTTATGTACCAAGAAGTGAATATGCACACTGGTTCACTCATTATCTCTCTAGCACCACAAATGAAGACATGTTTCTGTCTCTCCATTCTTGGCTTGTGAGTAGGACATACTTTTTTTTAGTCACTCCACTTTTCCAGGGTTTCTTTTTTTTCTTTAGAGAGAGAATTTTCATTTCTTTTTGTCATTCATAGTAATATTTGAAGCTTTCCTGTCTGGTGCCCTCAGCACTATTTAGTCTTTGTTATCATTGCAGTGGAGTGGAGAAGAGAGAAGCTCTATGTGGATGGCAATGCTTCTGACTTTTCAAAGACTGATGCTTTTGTGTCTCATGTAAGAGATGTTAAACATGGCTTAGTCAATGAAACTGCACAGTGTATCAGGCAGTTTGTCCACCCTTTCTTTTCCAATTTATTTTACCACATGAGAAATAGAGACCCTCAGACACAAGTCAGCCCAAAAATGAGGAATCTCCTCTGCTAACAAGCACTATATTACTGACTAAGTTAAAGAAAAGTATAGAATTGGGTTTTTTATAGGAATGTACCAATGAGGAGATAACCCTGACCTACATCTACAACCCCCAAGAAAGG
This sequence comes from Ploceus nigricollis, assembly GCA_013399945.1. Taxonomy (NCBI): domain Eukaryota; kingdom Metazoa; phylum Chordata; class Aves; order Passeriformes; family Ploceidae; genus Ploceus; species Ploceus nigricollis. The sequence goes on from VXBC01013090.1 coordinate 615,469, forward strand.
TCAAGAGGATCTGTGAATGATAACTAGAGTAATCATTTCAAAGCCTTCAGCTGGAAGAGGCGGCCCATGGTCACCCCATTGCTGCTGTGCACCTATAAAGATGCAAGGGGGTTTTTTTCTACTGCATTTATATAAAGTAAGCAAAGACTGTGTGCTTCTCCAGTTATGATTTGCAGTTGACATAGCATTACATAAACATCTGCCCACACACTCTGGCTCACCTCAGCTGTAGTGATTTATACTTTACAGCATGGAGCTCAGTCTGCTTCATCGCTGCCCCTAGACAGCCATGTGCTGGTGTAAGTATTGCTTTGGAATTGAAGCTAGAAACCAAAGGCTGAGTGACTTTTGGGCTTATCCCCACATGAGCTGATTCCTCAGGCAGCAAACATCCTTTGCTTCAGCAAAATACTTCTGCCAATGACCAGATCCTCCAGGACAAAGCTTGAAGTTGTCACAATCAGCACACGCAGTAGATATAAGTTCACTCATTTAGTCTTCTATGTTAAACTTTATTTTATATTAATTTTATTTAATAGTAGCTTGTATTTCTGTAAGCATCTGCAATTTCTACCTTCAGAAGTAGTTCTTAACTCTGCCCTTTCAAAATATGTGGTTCTCTACTACCCATGATTACCTCAGAAAAACTTACAATTATGTGGCACATCACAACCTTGTTTTTTCATTAAAGGACTTCAAGAAAATGAATGGTTCATAAAATTATTCCAGTGATCCATGATCTTCCCTTGTCTTGTCTTCAGGATATGTTTCTAGAAGCAGCAAAAAAGGAAGCTCTGAAAACTTTCCCATTAAGGAAAAAAAAATCAACCAAAACACAAAACCACCTCAGTCCTTTCTACCTACCTAAACACTAATTACTGCAACTGTGATATTAAAGCATTCTCAAAATAATTTCTTTCTGACACACACTCTGCTGACGTACAATAAAAGCTTTTAAAAATATCTCGCTCACCTTTCATACTCATTCACATAGAAACCTCAGCTTTGTTGAATTTCTAAATGTTAATTCACAGCTCTTCATTCATCAGTTATAATCTTTTTTTTTATATTAGTAACTGTCATGTAATTTACAGGGCTTTAAATGTCAGCTTCACTCAGCTATTTGCATACACAGCTGCTGATATTTCTTGAATATCTTCATAAACATGTGGAAAAAAGTCCCGCTTAGATTATTCCGAGAGTATGGACGTACCTCAGTAACTATGATGTCCTGAAAGTATAAGAAAAGGAAGATGGTTTTGCTAATGGACACAAACAAATTCATATAGTTTTGTATTGGTTTTTTCAAAAACATACATATTGCAATTAATTTCCAATTTTCCATATATTCATTAGGTACTTCAAGTTTATTCAGAAATAAAAAAGCAGGAAAGTTCAGGAGCAGCATACATCTGCGTCTGAAATTAGGGTTTTCTTAACATTTTTCTATAAATGGAAGTATCTGTTAATCTGGATCCAATCTCAACTGATTTAGGGAGATGTGTTTATACACTAGCAATTAGGGGATTTTATAGCAGCAGGATTCAACAGTTTAAAGACGTCCAGAGTTTCTGAGCAGTAAGTATGGATTCTTAGAAAATGGCATTGGTGCCCTGAAGACAACACATTCACTGATATTACAATTAGAACTCATTTGAGAGTGTCAGATATGAGGTCCATGCACACCTGGCTCCCCATTATTGCAGCCCCAGGCAAGCAAACAAGATGAAAAATGTTTAAACGAGCCTATGTATTGGAACTGGATTGGTATCACCCACTTGTAGCATAGGAAAAAAAAAAAGAAAACTTGCATGCAGTTGGGAGAAGAGTAAAATAAACAGCAATGTGTCCTCTGTTTCACTTCCTAAAACCAGCCAGACTTCAAGAATTTTGCATGAACTTTTGTACCTTCCACATTTTTAGCCTCTGTCTTCTTTCTCTCCAGATGACTTTCATACTTTGCATCAAAACATAGGAATCAAACTGAACTTTAGGAACTCAGAGGTAGATATATGGTCTGTAGATTTGATACTGGAATAATGGAAGGGTCAGACTCCCTGACTGCCACTCTGTACCCATGGGCAGCTAGCTCATACTTAACTGAATTGTTTAGTGAGGCTAACAGTAACCTCAGTTTCTACCAGGACAACTCCAAAGTGATCACAGTCCTAGATTTGGCAGAGCTTCCAGCTTTTGAAGGAGTGATTCTACAACACATATACTCTAGAAGGACTTACCACTTTCACTGTACCACCAACACTCAAGAGCAGGAACTCTGTTTCCTGACTTTCTTCACAGTAACTGTTCCACATAAGCAGACCCCTTTCATATGAGTGATGGTGCAGCACCAAAGACCGTTACTGAGCAATAATTCACACCTACAGAAAGTTCTGCCAATCCAGAAAATATTTCTTTGGAAGTGAGTATTATATAAATACATATTTCTCTGTTGACATGTTTGAATTTTTTATGTGCCACGCCTAACTGAAGGACAGAGCAGTCCCCTTTCTGTTCCCACCCATAGATGACACCAAGACCCAACTCTTCTACAGTCTCAAACTGCTGCTCTTTAGACAAAGAGCTTTATGAAGATTTAGGCCAGATAATTTACCAGTGCTTTTGACAGCAGTATCAATATCAGATTTCACTTGTTTGACAATTTGGACACCAATTCACTGAAGCATTATAAAACACACAAAATCATCCAGTAACAACACAACATGGTCTGGGAAAGGCTCTCATGAAGGGTTTCTTAGGCTGCAGCCTCCACAAAGGCTCACAGACACCCATAACCTTGGACTTCCTCTGATCTTTCCTTTCCATTTGTTCCTCCTCCCATTACTTTAGCTGAAATGACTCCATCCCTCCTGATGCAATCATCTTTCCATAGCTACATCCCCCAGTTTTGCTTTTGACAACAGCACCTGTGCTCTCCTTTGAGTGCACTCCAAAGTCTTTCCTGCTACTCTTGCTAATTAAGAGGTTTCTAAATTGGAGTGATGGAAGTGGGTGGAACTGTCATGGTTTAACTCCAGCTGGCAAATAAGCACCACCCAGCCACTCACTCACTTTCACCCAGTGGGATGGAGGAGAGAATTGGAGAGAATAGTGAGAAAACTTATGGGTTAAAATAAATACAGTTTAATAGGTAAAGCAAAAATTGTGCACACAAGTCAAGCAAAGCAAGGAATCCATTCATTGCTTTTCCATCAGCAGATAGGTGCTCAGCTATTCTCTAGGAAAGCAGGGTTCAATTACTTGTAACTGGGACTTGGGAAGGCAAAATGCTGTTAACTCTGAATGTTCCCTCCTCTTCTTTCCCCAGCCTTTATTTCTGAGCATGACATCACAAGGTCTGGGATATCTCTTTGGTCAGTTGTGTCAGCTGTCCCAGCTGTGTCCTCTTCAGCTCCATGTGCACCCTCAGCCTCCTCAGTGGCAGGGCAGTGTACGAAGAAGAAAAGGCCTTGACTCTGTGTAAACACTGATCAGCCATAGCTAAAACATCTGTGCATGATCAACACTGTTTCCAGAAAAAATCCAAAACATTACTCCATATAAGCTACTGTGGAAACAAAAAACTCTAGCCCAGACAAAACCAGCACATTCTCCACCCCTTATTCCATACCATTTACATGATATTCAGGTCCCACACATACTCATCCTCATCAGCCACCACTTTCCTTCCCATCCTTTGATATAATATGCAGACAACATTGCTTCAGTCTGTTAGTGTATATTTTGCAGGGCCACCTGCAAAATGCCCATTGAGTTAATTTAGTCCATGACTTTGGGCCCCGTATGTTATGGGGGGACTCAGGGCAGGAGAGGTGGTGTGTTACGTGGAGTTACTGGACACCAAAGCAGCTCAGGTCAGGTCACTGCTGCACTTGCACCTCCTTGTAAGACTTGTGCTCCTTTGGTTCAGGTGGTTCCTGCCACTGCAAATTCTGTAATATGCAGCTCAGGTGTTTTGAGGTGCTCCAGCCTGGCTTCCTGAGGCACTGAAGTCTCAAGGTGTGGATAAATCCATGCTGCAGCAGGGTGCTTCAAGTTGTACCTTCCTTAGCATACACTTATCCTTGGGCCACAATCCCTCTGGAGGTACCCTTGCTGTGGCACAAATGCAACCACAGCCACAGGTGCTTTGAGATGTACCTGCTCTGGTGTGGACCTATCCACGACCCCAGGTGTTGCCTCTATCCCAGTCACAACCAGCACAAGGAGCTAGAATGTTGTAAGCTACCTAGGGAAAGAAGCATGAAAACAAATCTAGACATACATACAATGATGCAGCTACAATATTTCATCAATGCTATGTTTACTATATAACACTGAAAAGAAAAAATTAATTCTGTTGACTCATGACCAAGAAAATAGATAGAAGATTTCCCCCATCTCTTTGTTTAGAAATGTTGGTCCCATTACACCAGGATGCTGTTCTCTTCCTCTTGTCTTCCTACAACACCAATCACCCTTAATCCCAACCAGTCATGGGCAGGACTCTCATCTCAGATCTATGAGAAATTCTGAGCAAAACCAGAAACAAGAACTTCACTGATGTTCCTTAACAAAATCAAGGCAGAAAAATAAAAGACAGCTGCTCCTTTTATGAGAGCTAGGACTGCTGTGGAATGTAGGACAATTAGATGTGCTAATTTGTACTAATATCTTCTCCAAGTGCTTTACCTGGTGCTTCTACCTTGCAAGGATAGTGGGGCCAGAGAGTCTGAATGTGCAGTACTGCAGTTTCCTGCAGTTACTTTACCTGACACAGTCTTGGCAGTGTTATTTCTTCTTATTCAGCTTCAATAACAATCACAGGTAACAAAGCAGTTGCCTTATGTATTTTATTCTTTGCTGGTTTGTGGATTTGGGTTTTTTTGGGGCTGTTTGTTTGTGGGGTTTTTGTTTGTTTTATTTGGTTGGTGGTTGTTTATGTTGTGGTTTCATGCATTTCTTTTAGTTTTGTCATTTTGCTGTTTTGTTTTAATCTGACTGGGTTACACTGCCCTATAAGTTCTCTAATTTTTTTAGGCACTTAAGCACTATTCTCTCTTCCTTTAAAATCAGTTTTGGAGGAGCAAAAGGTAATAAGTGATTTTATATTTGCTATATTACAAGTTTTGGTTTGGGTTTTTTGTTGGTTTTTGTTTGGTTTTTTTGGGTTCTTTTTTGAGAAAAGATTATTTTGGCATGTCAAACTGAAACCATTTTAATGGAAAGAGAAATGAAAAACTGCCTGCAAAGGACAGCTGAAGAATTAAAGTTCAACCTGTTAAAAATATATTCTGACAGGTATTTTCTGGCTGTTAATACTGACTTGATTTAATAACAACACTCTGTGGGGACCTGACAAAACTGTTGATGGAAAGCAGGCAGGGAGGCTGGTGTGACCTGTCTTACCTTCCAGGCTCCTTAGCTCTAAGGATAGACAGATTTTTGGTTACCAGCCTCATTGGGAAGGGAGTAGTCAAAAGTTCTGACAAGCTGACTGGCTTCCTGGGCTCCTTCTTTGGCCAAGAGTCAGTTCCCTGCTCACAAATTTTTTCAAAAATGTTGGTTTACATGAGCTCTCCTAAGGCAAAATGCTAAAACCTCTCTATCCCATAGAATATTTATAATTTTCAAAGTGTTGTTCCAAATCAAAATGTAAATAAATTGAAAATAGAAAAGGTTCTTTGTGTATCTAATCACACACAGTTCCTCAGACTAGCAATCTAAATAAAATTATTGTTCAACCACTGAAGTCTGAAAGACACATTATTCCCTGTTTACTGTTTGTGATGCCCTGGGTGGTTAAATTGGGCCATGCTGCAGCTAGTAAGAATGTAGGCATTGCCTTTTAATGGGGCTGAGACTTCACTTCCTTATGTAGGTAAAACATTTTCTTCATAGCATAGCTCCAGCTACATACAGGCCACTGAAGAGACCATCTGCGTAAGACTTGCCAGTGATTCCCATGCTCAGCCAGTGGCAATTTTTCTAATGACTTCAGTAAATGTTGAGGATTTCACAAGAAAGAGGAGAAAAATGGTTAAATGTCTGAAAAGACTAATATGGGAAAAGAAGGAAGCTCAAAATGCATACAGCTTAGCTAAGCAGTGACTCAGAGGGATCTGATTGCCATCCTCAGATATTTCAGAGAGGTTAAACACATGGGTGGGGAGGAACTACTCAGGATAACAAGGGAAAGGAAGCAATATGATTGCAGACAATTTGGATTGAGCTGGAGGCATATCTTCTCAATAGTATGACTGGTTAAACTGTGAAACAATTTGCAAGTGAGACGGTGGTGGTCTCAGTGTTTTGGTCACTTACTGCCAGATGGGGAATCCACCTGCTGATGAATAATCCTGTTGTGGAAGTAGATAGACTTGACAGATTTTTTTATGAATTGTTTCTACTATGGTTTCAAGTTTCTGGGATCTGAGGACGTAAAATGTAGAAGCAGGTGAAGAAGGTAGAGGCTGGTACACTTTTACTGCTGTTTGTTACTTCAAGAAAGCAGTATCTCTATGTAACCAGTTACTGGTTGGGACAACTTCCAGTATTAGGCCTGAACAGATCCAGAGCAGCCCTGCTGAGAGGGACTGGGGGTGCTGGTGGGTGAGAGGCTGGACATGACCCAGCAACGCGCACTCACAGCCCAGAAAGGCAATTGTGTCCTGGGCTGCATCCAAAGCAGCGTGGGCAGCAGGGAGGGGATTCTGCCCTTCTGCTCTGCTCTGCTCTGGTGAGACCCCACCTGTAGTGCTGCATCAGCTCTGGGATCCCAGCACAGGAAGGACATGGACCTATTAGAGCAAATCCAGAGGGAGCCACCAAGATGATTGAAGGGATGGCTCACCTCTGCTATAAGGAAAGACTGAGAGAATTAGTTTTTTTCAGCCTGGAAAGAGAAGTCTTCTGGGACACCTAATTGCAGCCTCCCAGTACCTGAAGGGAGCCTACAAGAAAAATGGAGGGAGATTTTAGAAGGGTGTGTAGGGACAGGACATAGGGGAATGGTTTCAAACTGGAAGAGATTAGGCTTAGATTAGACGTTAGGAAAAAAATCTTTACTGTGAGGGTGTTGAGGCAACAGAACTGCTTTCCCAGAGAAGGTGTAAATGTCCCATCCCAAGAAATAGAATCATAGAATCACAGGATCATAGAACCATAGAATATCCTGAGTTGGAAGGGACCCATCAGGATCACTGTGCCCAACTCCTGGCCCTGTGCAGGATACACCAAGAGTCACACCAGGTGCCTAAGAGCATTGTCCAAACACTCCTTAAACTCTGTCAGGCTTGCTGCTGTGGCCACTTCTCTGGGAAGCCTGTTCCAGTGCCAACCATCCCCTGGGTGATAAGCCTTTTCCTGATATCCAGCCTAGACCTCCCCTGACTCAGTTTCATGCCATTCCCTGAAGTCCTGTCTCTTGTCACAAAAGTGAAGAGACCAGTGCTTACCCCTCCACTTCCCCTCGTGAGGAGAGGTGTTTAAGCCCAGATTGGATGGAGCTCTGGACAACTTGTTCTAGTGAAAAGTTTCTTTGTCCATGGCAGGGGGATTGGAACTAGATGATCCTGAAGGTCCCTTCCAACCTCAGCCATCCTATGATTCTATTATTTTAATTTTTTATTCTGTGCCATTGTTCTTTTTATTTTAATTTTTTATTCTGTGTCATTGTTCTTTTTAAAATCAACCTATTATTTCACTCCCTCCAATCTAAAATTTCCTTAAGTTTAATAGAATTCTCAAAATGGAACTAATAGAAGCATAAACCATGTGTATCTGTTCTTGCTAAAAACGAACAACCATTATGCCAAACTGATAATATTTAAATAGGCTTACAGAATGGTGTAGTTACATGAGTACTAAAAAGTATATATGCATATTTTTTCCTGTTCTGTCCTTGGGTAATGACAATATTGACAACTTACATTTCTATAGTACTCTTCTGAAAGGAGACCAATTGCTGCACAAACTGGTTTCACAGACAACACACAAGAGACATTTTAGTCATAGGTGTTAGGTGGTAGCTAAAGACTGAAGAGAGGAATAGGATTAGAAGTCTGGATTTCTATGGCTTGGAGAGAAAGATGCCTCCAGATGAAACAGCAACATCATTTAGGCCAGGGCTGAGCACATTTCTTACATCAGTCATGGCTTTTGGGACCATGAACAGCATCACCATCCCAGCTTTGCAGGAGCAAATGGGAGATTTTGAAATGCAATGTGTGTTATATTAAATGTGTACTCCTTAAAGAAAGAAAGGAAAATGCTGTCCCAACTTAGGATTCAAAAATGTGTGCTTGAAAGAGAACTTCAAATACTGGAATCAACCAGCTTAAAGAGAGTTTTCTAGGGTATGTGGTAATGGACAGTAAAGGAAGCGATGCTTAGACAGAGACATGATTTATACCTCAGAGAAGATACGTGTCCTGACACATTCATATTACCTAAAACCTTCTCTGACTAATGCAAGCAGAAATAAATATCACAATTGCACCAGGGTTTCAAATTTGCGAGCCAGCATGTTCCATATACTCTTCTTTAACTGCCCATACCTTTTCTAGCCCATCAACCCACATCTAAGCCACAGCAGAACACAGAAATGTCCATGAAGTCAGGGCTAGGTTTTAAGAAACTGTAAATTTTACTCATGCACTGACGTCCCTCTTCAAAAGTCTGATGTCTGTGGTCATGAAAGGCTTTCAAAAGCACCTACTCTGAAGTTTGGAAAAAGTTTATAATACAAAGTGTGCTTACAGCTCAGCACTTATGAAAAACGTGAGAAAATCAGGGCAAAACCTGTCATTTGTATAATTCATGTTAATTGCAATTCACACTGTTGGATAAGTGCTTGATATTAAACAACACAACAAGGATAGGTGAGACTAATATAACAGGATTCCTGGAATAAATAATTCCCCAGCAAGACAGTGAAGGAGATATGCTCTGTCCCAGCCTTTTTGTCTCAGCCATCCTGTAGTAAAGAGCAACACAAAAGAGGTCAAGAAAGAGAATGAGGACAGAGGTACTGAAAAAAGCATTGAGCATCCCTGCAGATGTGCAAAAACACAGGGACCAAGTAATCAGGGGAGAGACAGAGGAGCAGAAATGAAGTAGAGGTGAAGTACAGCTCAGTCAAGTTGCAGCTGATTGTGCAGATTGCTAGTGGAAGTGCAAAGTAAGCAGCCATGGTAAAGAAAGGGTTACAATAGTTGAACTGAAAGGATGAAAGGTGAGACAAAGATTTTAGAAGTAAACTCAGAAAGATTGCAACAATATTGGCCCAAATTCCATGCTTCCTAGAAAAAAAAAAAAGTACTTTAGAATCACAGAATGTTTTGGTTGGAAAAGACCTTAAAGATCATCTAATTTGAACCCTTCTGTCATGGGCAGGGACACTTTGCACTAGACCAGGTTGCTCAGAGCTCCATCCATCCTGGCCTTGAACACTTCCAGGGATGGGGCAGCCATGACTTCTTTGGGCAGCCTGTTCCACTGCCTCACCCCTCTCACAGTAAAGAATTTCCTTCTAACGTTTAATCTAAACCTACTCTCTTTTAAGTTTAAAATCATTCCCCTTTGTCCTTGTAAAAAGCCCCTGCTGCAGATTTCTTGTAAGCTCCCTTTTGGATCTGGAAGGCTGCCCTAAGGCCTCCCTGGACTCTCCTTTTCTCCAGGCTGAACAACCCCAGCTCTTTCAGAGGACAGGTGCTCCAGCCCTCTGAGCACCTCTGTGGCCTTCCTCTGTACCTGCTCCAACAGGTCAATGTCTTTGTTATGTTGGGAGCCCAGAGCTGGATGCAGCACTGCAGGTGGGGTCTCACAAAGGCAGAGAGGAGAAGCAGAATCCCCTCCCTCTACTTGCTGGCAACACTGCTTTGGATGCAGCCCAGGGTATGGTTGGTTTTTGGGATATGAGTGCATATTTCCGGGTTGTGTTGACTTCACTTTTTGTATGATGGGCTAAAAAAAGCAAAAGATCTTTCTGTTTTGCTAGCCATACTGCTCTCACTCCTTAAAAATAAATTTCTGAGTGCTGGGTCCATCAGCCTCTGCATGAAGTTGGCTTCTGATACAGGGAAACTCTTGTTAGGGAAACAATTTACAACCTCATGTTATTGGCAGAAGTGATTTGGAATAGCTTATTTACTTCTTTCGTGCCTTTACTTGCCTTTTGTGCTCAGGCTCCCCCTGTGATGTCTTTGCAGCTGCAGCCACAGCACATTGCTGCCCACATCAGGCAGCAGCACCCCCTGAGGATCTGATTGTCTGGGGGGGACCAGCCATGTCAGGTTGCCCAACAGGCTTGACTTTCTAAAGGGCCATGACACAGCTGCACCTGGAGCATCACTTATGTGTAATACTTTTGATATATTAACATTTCAAAAGATCAGGTCTAGTGATGTTGCAGAAATGTGGAGGGAAAATCTGAAGTTTGCCACAGAAAACCACAAAGTAACAGGAAAGAGGAGCAGCAGCATTGCATCAGCCTTTCTACTGGCTAAAATCTGCAGTGTAACTCCAGTGTGCATTTGGCCCACTGGATAGAAAGTGGTCTACACTCTGACTCTTGTATTTCTACCACGTACTTGGATAAAAGCACTCTGTATAGCTTTCCACCCACTCTTCCTGAGGGAAAGGTGTTTTGTTGTAGCAGGAGCAACATGCAATGGGATCTGCTCTGTACCTCTCACCAACAAAAGCCAAAGACGAATGTGACCCTCAGAGGGTTTTCACACTTTGTAATCAACCAAATGTGAAAAGGGCTGGAAGCCCTCAGCCATGAAAAGAATAAGGAGAAACCTATCTGACAGATGCCTTTGTTGCATATAGCTTTTCATTTTAGGCTTCCTTTAATCCACTATAGCATCCTATAAAATATATCTCCATTCTACTGTCTCTTTTAAGGGAAGTCTCTTGATGATTTTTTTGTTCGCTATTTCTGCTCAATTGGATTGTATCATATTTTTGCTCTTCAAATTTTCTCTCCTCCTCAGGCTTTCAGTCTCATATCTTCTTTATCTATACCCATCAATCTCTTTTCTTTTACCTACCCATTGTCTTAAATTCTGTCTTTGAAACAAAGACGGCAATTCAGTCTTTTCAAGTCCTCAGGCCTATGAAAATATGTACAAATTCACTCCCTGACCCTGGGTGTCTTTTGTGTTATCATTCAATTTGCAAAAAAGAATTCAAGATGTATAAAAATTAGTTTAAATGGTAAATATTACTGTATTTTTGGAAGCTCTAAAGCAAAGCCATGAGAGCCCTGAGAAAAATGAAAGACTTATCTTTGAGAGCAGCCCTGCCTGAGATTAAAAATTAGACTTAAGTTAGCAATATGTGATTGCAACCAAGAAAGCAAATCATACCCTGAGCTACATCAAAATAAGCAATGATTTTCCCCCTCTACCTCTCTCTCATGAGAATTTATTCTATGATTCTGTGATTCAAAGTAAAGATATTTGCTGACGGTAGAGTGAACATTATTAAATATCTTAAAGAATATTAAGATATTTAATAATATCTTAATAGGGTTTCTGCTACTCCTTTCTTAAACTGAGTAGCTGTCTTGTCTTACAAGGTCTAGCTTAGCTCCTTTTGGGGAATCTTATGATTTATGGAAGATGCATGTGAGACAATGCAGACCATTAGTGTATATATAGTAACCACCCCATAGAATAAAAGCATCTCCACTGTTGTTAAGCTATGTCCCCACTTATCAGCTCTGATTCATACAGCACTATCAGACATTTAGGGATTCCTGGCTGGTATCAGTTTTCAAATGCCTGGACCAACTGTTACTTGATTTTCATATAGTTTTCCATCTGAATTCCTATACTAATACAATTAAAGTCGGAAAGTAGCCACTCTAGGCCTTCTCCTTCAGTTAGCAGAACCAAAGAGGCAATCAGAAAGTGGAACAGAAGTCACAAAAAAACCGCTAAAACATAAATAACAAAGAAAAAAACCCAGCATTTTTTTCAATTTCTTACTGACTCTCATAAGAAAAATGTTGGTTTTTTTGTATCTGAAGTATAACAGGCATTAGCAGTCAAACAGATTCTTTGAATTTAATTAATGGAAAGCCCTACAGTAAAGGAGAATAACTTCCAGTTGACCCAACATAAGAACAGCCTTCTTCATGAGCATTTGAGATAAAGCCTTGCTGTTCATGCAAATTACTATCTGAATAACAAAAATGTTTTATGCATGTGTATGATGGTAATAGCAAACTTCAAAACAAAACCTCAAAACAATTTTACTGTGAAGCTGTTACAGCTTGTTTTGAATACAGAGAGTTGAAGATTTCCATTAAAAAGCAAGATGCTTCATTCTGCTCTAGCTATTCTGTACATACTGGTTGGGTCTTTTTTTTTTTTCATTTGCTTTTCTTCTTTTGTTAGAGTTAGACCCAAAATCATAACATTTTAATCTCAAAATAAATCTTCAGAAAATGTGTGGGTTTGTTAAAAGTAGTGTCAACATGCCATGTGGGAAAGGATAATCTGTTTCTGCATAAATATTTGGCATAATACTCCTACATGGTGAAGGCTAGCGCAACTGGGCAAAGGGAAAGGGAGATGGAGGGGAGCATATAACTAAAAATTTCACTCAGAATATTCCTTTTTTCCCCTCTCAAACTGAATGCGAACCAAAACGTTATGAATGTACTGAGAAATGTAGATATTTTCAGGTTTCTGAAAGAGCAGAATCATCAGTGTCAGATGATGAGGGGCAGCTCTTAAAGGCTTTCCAGTCATCTCAAGTGAAAACATTACAAGTGTGTGCTTTGGAGCAACCTGAGATCATAAGATGTTACAACAACATTAAGTGTCTGAAGTTACCACAGTCACATATTTTTAAGCTTACTCAAAACTTTTTTCCCTTGATGAATGTATCCTGTGACACTGTTTCCTTCCTCAATAGCTTCAGCTTCTGTGGAGCTGCAACATCTCAATCCTGAACCATTCTCTACCACAATAAATGCAAATGGGCAACTGGGTTCCACTGAAGAACCTGCCACTGGTTTTGGCCCAAAGCAAAATTAATTGGTGTTCTTCCTTGACTCTGTGTTATGATAATAGAGTATCTGGATTATTTTTCTGCCAAATAGATGTTTTAATGCAACAAAATCAAATATCAGAAAACTAGACATCATGATATAAGGACTTTCATCAACTTCTTGGACTATTTCAAGAACTCATTTCTGAAAGTAATTTGCCACTATCTGGATACTCAGAAATATGAAAGACTCTACATAATAATTTCAACAATTTTGGACGCATAAGACAGTTTCAGTAGGAGCAAATGAAAAATACTTCTCACCACTACTTCCAACTCTTCTTCACTGATGAGGAACTCAGACTGTCTGGTTTCATGTGGAGAAGCAAAGGTTTGCTGCAATATAATGAAGATAAATCTTCCTGGAAAGAAGGACCTGAAAAAAAAAAACCAAAAAACAAAAACCAAACAAACACCCTCCCCAAAAATCAAAACCCCAAACAAAGAAACAAAAAACCAAGAACAACAAAATAATCAGTGATTTCCATTGAATGTTTTGAAGGGCTTGTGAAAAGAACTACGTGTATTTTGTTCTTAACTGCTATCTTCTCAATCAAATCGAATGTCAGACCTGAAATATGTAGCTGATTTCAAGATTAACTAAAAAAAGAAAAGGTAATATCACCTGCACCTCAAAATGCGAAATGAAAAATATTTGCGTCTGCAAAACATACTTAAAGACTACATTTCAAACTAGTTTCTATGACTACCAACAATGTGCTTCAGGATATTTGCTTTAAAATGTCATCATCCTGCCATCGTGTGCCAATTTGAGGTACTGCTCACTAAGTGTGTATTTAATTTTGAAATCATGACTCAGTTTTATAATTTGGACATTCTATCTCTAGAAAAATGCATGCTGCAATATAAACATCGGGTTTCAAACATTTGTAATTATAAAATTGCTATTATGCTGAATGACAATGATTAATGCGTATATAAAAAGTGATGCAATGAATGGTTTTGCCTCTTTTACTTCAGAGCCAATGCTAAATAATATAAAACAGTTGGGAAACCAACAGTTAAACTGATGACATCAGTAATGTTAGCACTTCACATGCAGAAAAAAGAACAATTTCAGTGTTGGACTTTTCCTCCTTTGTCCTGGTCTCACTCAATTCCAAACTGTGCAGAAAGTGGCTCACCTTGCCCCCACTGCCATATTAAGTCAGCTGTATCAGGTGTGCCACATCAGATTACTCTGTTTTAGCAGACTACATACAGCACAAGATGGGAAAAGGAGGGAAGTCTGCTCTTCTTTCTGCTTAGGCTGCAGAACCCAAATCTCTTTCAGTGTCTGGGTGCATAACCAGCTCTGTATCAGAGGTGGGAGGCTGGTGTGTAGTGGGTATGCACCAGCCTCTCTCTCCTCTTCCACAGGAAGATATTTGAGCACACACCCTTAAATCCCAATAACTAAGCACAGACACAATGGGGTTTTTTTCCTTTTGTACCACTGAACAGCTGTACAACTTCATCTATATAAGGTAACACCTCCTCAGCTTCTATTCCAGCCTTGATGTTGAAACCTTTCATGCCACATAAAGAGGTAGCAACTTCTTTTCTCATCTACTTCTTCAGTACTAGACTATGTTGAGTTTGCATGACCCTTCTAATCCGCCTACTGACAGATGCCAGTTTGCTGTGTAAATGCATCGCCAACATGAAAATGAATTCACACAGCACTGATCTGTACTCCTGAGGGTGCTGGTTTTGGCCATGATAGAGTTAATTTTATTCACGGTAACAACTACAGGGCTTTTTGATTTCTGGTGAAAATAGATTTGACAATGCAAAGATGTTTTTGTTATTTCTGAAAAGTGCTTACACAGCAACAGGGAATTTTCTGCTTCTCACACTGCCTGGCCAGTGAGGAGGCTGGAGGTGCACAAAGAGTTGGGAGGGGACATAGCTGGGACAGCTGACCCCAACTGACCAAAGCCATTTGTCTTCCCAATTCACTGTTATGTGCAATGGAGCCCTGCTCCACTGGAGATGGTTGAGAACATCTGCCTGCCCATGCAAAGTGCTGAATGAATTCCCTGTTTTGCTTTGCTTCCATATGTGGCTTTTACTTCACCTGTTAGACTGCCTTTATCTCAGCCCAGAAATTTTCTCACTTTTAGTCTTGGGATTCTTTCCCCCATCCCACCAGTGGAAAGGGAGTAAGCTTAGTTGCCAGGTGAAGTTAAACCACTACACCAAGCCACTAAATATATCACTTTAATGAACAATGTAGATTTAAAAACGAAAACCAACCCCCCAGCAAANAACCCCCCCCCAAAAAAAAAAAAAAAAAAAAAAAAAAAAAAAAAAAAAAAAAAAACCACAAACAAAAAAAAGCACCCAAAACAAAACTGATGAAAAAGCCCTCATAACTTTCATAAAACCTCAAATTCAGAAGGTGTGACTGAAAATAAATCACATAAACTGTCCAGCCAGCTGTTACAGATGAAGCAAAACATTCCTTAGAAAATTATTTAAAATCTCCACAAGGAATCTGGACTATCCCTGCTCCAGCTGAGGTGGGTTGTAACTGCTACATATCCATGTATAACCTTGTCCAATCAAATAACTCAGAAATGGGAAGCTCTGCAGCCTCCAGAGCAGAGCAACTCAATACTACTTGGGCTGGTAAAATGTTTTACATCTGTCTGCCATCCTACCATTGCTCATACTTAGGACCTTTCCGTGGCAGTTAGCCACTGGCAAGCTCAGTACGAAGTTTTCTCACCAAAAGCAGCTGTTTCTTCATTTAGTCTTCTGCCCTTATTCCCCTTATGGTCAGAAATGAGCTGCCACTCATCCCTGGCTCTGTAATTGGATGATTTAACAAACTTCCTTCAAGATATCAGCAGGTCTTGGTCTAATGACTTTAACTTGTTCAGCAGAATTCCCTCATCCTCTCTGAAACTTCCAATCAAACAACTAAAGAGAAAATACTACAAATCTGGACACATAGAGCTAACCCTCAAACAGATCCCAAACAGATCCAGTCAGCACAAGCCACTCACAAACTCTCTGATCTAGAGCCAGGGTTCTGGACTGAACATAGCCTGGCTTTAGGCCAAGGCATGGTAGAATGTCCATCCTCAACCCTGGCCTTATCTGAGAGCATTTAGTACTGCTGACTGTAGTGGGGGCAGGAGACTCGGGAAATTCTTCAAAATGCACTCCATGCAGGAATGGAAGGAGCTGAAATTCTCCTCAATGGGGTCCTGGAGAACTGTGCTGGCAAGCCACAGCTTCATCAACTGACCCAGGGCATTCTCATGCAGTATCTAAACACAGGCATCAGAAGGAATCTGGGGTACAAACAGCAACATTTCCAAACTTCTCCTTGTCCTCCACCACATACAACAATGCCATTCATTGAGTTGACTGGATTAATAGATGATTAACAGCTACCTAAATCTGAGGAAGAGTATTAGCTGAGCCAGTAGAGGGAAGCAAGCATAATGGGAAATTTGTAGCTACGGAGTGAAAAAAGTTTTGCTGAAGTAGAAGCTGACTTTGAGTGTACAGGCCTTTTCCAATAAGATACACACCTGAAAAGACAATGTGAATTTTCCACCACAGCATCCAGGAGCAAGGTTTTTGGTCAAATCTCCAAAGCAAGACCAGTTAATGCTCTGCATCAGTAGATGCTGACCCAGCCTCAAGGCCTGCCTTCAACACTTACTGCCCAAACTGCCCTGGGACAGTAATACCCTGCACAATTCCCAGCATGCTAACATGCTGCACAATCACATGTAACTGCCTGTGAATCATGGGGTGAATTATATTCAGGAAATATATTCCTACAACTAACATAACTGCCCCCCCCCAAAAAAAGCCCAAAAAAACCGCCAAAAAACCAAATCCCAAATTAGTCTGGAAGCTTTGGAGAGCAAGAAAAATGTCTACAGTTTTGACATTGTTCTTAACTTCTAAAGAACTGGAAAACAATTTCCTGTAGGCATGATCCATGATTGCAAAAATAGTTTGAAGGGAATTTTTGTTTCCATTTTTAAATATCTGTCAGGAAACCAGCCTCAGCTCAGTGGCATCAGTGAGCTGCTTCAACCCCCTACACTCCAAGCCCTCCTGATGAGCTTAGCAAGCAACATGAGCTTCTTTCCTTTTATCTACACCAACAAATCCTTACCGCTGGAACTACAAAACACTTCCAACCTTCAGCCAAATTAAAAACACCCAGATATTTTGATTTTTATCTTGAGGGATGACACATACAAAAAGTCACCTGAACATTCTGAATTCAAGCTGAAATGTGAAGCTCCATTTCACATGCAATTAG
This sequence comes from Ploceus nigricollis, assembly GCA_013399945.1. Lineage (NCBI taxonomy): Eukaryota > Metazoa > Chordata > Aves > Passeriformes > Ploceidae > Ploceus > Ploceus nigricollis. The sequence continues at coordinate 632,831 of VXBC01013090.1, forward strand.
TGCTGTTGGAAATACACATTAGCTTTTTTTTTGCTTTTGGAGGTCACAGATTATCTTTGTTGCAATTTATCCTTTACTCCAGAGATATGCCATTCTGTGAGATAATACACATAAACTTTATTTAATCAGCTGACAACTCCCACTGTAGCTAAAATTCCACTGAGAAAAACAAAACCAAACCAAAACAAAAACTCAAAACAAAACTGCCTTAGCTCTACAGCACATTATCAACACTTCCCAGTAAAATGATCAAGGAACAAAAACCATTTGACCTTTGTGGATAAAAACACCAAACTTTTGATACTGGCATCACTCTGTTTCTCTGCAACTGCTTGAACAATGGTATCCCTACTCTCTGACCTGCTGTCTAAGTCTTATTTGATTTTCTGCTGGCTCTGTGCTATTTTTCCATTCTGCGTTAATAGGAACTTTAAGGTGTTTTTTTCTGGAATCATATTTAAATGTGGTTTTGTTGGCACTCTTGCTTGAGGCTGATGCATACTGACTGCTACTCTTTGTTTTTTCAATCCTCACAGTAGTTCATATTGCTTTAGTTTGTGGGGTGGTTTGACATTTCTGGATTGCTGGGTGCCCACCAAGCTACTCTGTCACTGCCCTCCTCAGATGGACAGGGAAGAGAATACATAACAAAAGGCTCATGAGTTGACAAAAGAGCAGGGAGAGATCACTCACCAGTTACTATCATGGGCAGAACACACCTTAGGGAAATTGGTCTAATTTATTACTAATCAAATCAGAATACGACAATGAGAAGTAAAACAGATCTTAAAAACACCTTCCCCACATCCCTCCCTCTTTCCTGGGCTAAACTTTATTCCCGATTCTTTACTTGCTCCCTGCCAACAGTGCAGGGAGAGAGGGAATGGGTGTTACAGTCAGTTCACCACATTTTGGTTTTGCCACTGCTTCCTCCTCAGGGAGAGGACTTTGCCTGCTCCAATATGAGGCCTCTCCATGGGAGACACTGCTCCACAAACTTCTCCACTGTGAGTCCTTCCTACAGGCTACAGTTCTTCACAAACTGCCCCTGTGTGGGTGCCTTTCCATGGGGTGCAGTCCCTCAAGAAGAGCCTTCTTCAAGCATGAGTCCTGTGGGATCACAAGTCCTGCCAGCAAACCAGATCCACATGGGCTATTCTCTCAAGGGGTCCACAGATCCTGCCAGAAGCCTGTTCCAGCACAGGCCTCCCCCAGGGTCACAGCCACCTTCAGGAATCCACCTGCTGTGGCGTGGGGTCCTCCACAGTTTTCAGGTGCATTTTGCTCCACTGTGGACCTCCTTGTTTTGAGTACAACCCATATTTGAGACTTAGTACATTGGAAAGCAGAGAGGGAGGGCAATACTTGCACAGTCTGAAATCTGGAGAACCAAAGAGAGTTGTACCAGATGCCCACAAGCTGTAAAGCCAGAAGACTTCTTGGTGACAAGGTGGATACTCCCTGCAGCTATGGACTGCGTTCACTTGAAGCTCAAAAAGAAGAGAAGATGTACATTTGAAGGAATACTGTGATATATGACTTTTTATTCATATTCACTGAGACAAGATGAATTTAAAGGGAACTCAGAACTCCCAGTGGAGGCCACAAACCGTGGGCAAACAATAAAAACTGCTGAAGTCCTAGGCTTATGTAGGTCAAGTAGAACTACATGGTAAAACTGGTCTATCATTGCATGTACATATCTGCAAGAAATTAGAGAACCCAACTTTTCTGATTTATTCAGATAATTTTTTTTTTGGCTGAAAGACTGAATAATGTGTTACAAATAATTCAAAATCAAACCCAGTGAATGAGCCCACCACACTGCACACTTGAATACACTGTGCAAGACATGCACAGCAGTACAGAGGAACACAGCCTGGGGCACCATCAGAGTCCTACTAACTTTTACTACCATAGCATCTCTGGTACTTGGAGTATAACACAGATAAAGTGCAAAAACTCTCATGTATATTAAGGAAATAAGGATGGAAATGATTGATTTTGTGAAAACACCATTTCCCAGACACTCTACAAGAATTACTGCAAGTGTAGCTTTTCTTGTTGCTGGGATCATTTCCGTTATAGTATTTGACATAAAGAATAATTTATGAGAGCTATAATATGCATACATGAGTGCAGTTGTATAACAGCATTTGCTGAGCATTTTCCTTTGTTGTGCTAATGGAGTTTTTGGCTTTCTTCTATTTTCATTGTCAAGTCACTCAGCTAAGACAGTCACAGCAGTCATTTACAGGGACTAAGTTTACACAGCAGTATGTGTCACGATGCAAGGGACCCTATCTAGTGACAGCTGCAAGGGGAATTTCTGTAAGCAGAATGCAATCAGTGAATAGAAACATACCCAGCATTTCGAGCAATAATGGTTATATGGTTTCCCTGTGATTTACAGTGACCTATTTTATTTCTGATTATAGTTGCTTAGAGCAGCAGTTTCAATGATACAATGACACTGATGCTGTCACCTGGTGCTTCCCAGCCTCAGGGTGCTCCTAGAGCACTCCTCACACCCCCGCAGAACAGGTCTGCAGATCTCTATGTGGGTTTGGGGCACAACTCTTGCTTTGTCCTTTGCGGCAAAAAGCCAGTTTCAACAGCAATGCTTCCAGGATAAGCTATGCAAAGATTTGGTGACCATCATAACAGCAGTTTATCTGTGCCTGTGTGAGAGGTGATGACCAAGACATGCTGTCCTGGATGACCAGTGATGCTCAGTACCCCCTGGCTTCTCTCTCCAAAGTTATTTTGCACTAGACCTGCAAACTCTGCAGCGGCTGAGTTCCGTTCTGCCAGCAGGATAATGGCTGCGCAGTACTTAGACTGCTGCACAGTCCCAGCAGTGCCAAGGGCCCTACAGTCCTTTTGCCAGGCTGATGGATAATGACAATGCAAGTGAGAGGGAGCCTTGGCACTACTCATCTTCAGGTAACTCAGAACCTGCCACCTGTTCCAGGAGGTTGGTCTTCTCCTAATGTTAATAAAGAGAGGGGCAAACCTTTCTAAAATGCAATCTGGAAGAGGAGCCAAAAATATATACATGTCCCTGCCATGTCCCTGCTTATGTCCCTGCCCGCTCCTGTTCACTTTGTACAGAAGTCTACAGTATTTTACCTTCACCAGCACCTTTGTGTCTGAGGTAACACTGAGTCATTCTGAGGTAATGCTGGCCTTTCTTGTGGATGAAATGAGGCCCTTGTTCTAGCAAGCCTTGTTACAACAACATCATGCACTTCCATATTCCCTCCAAAAACAGCCTAATCTGCCTTGCATCCAAATATCCAAGTCTCCAGATGTAATGCTTCCACTCATATTCTTCAGTACTCATAACTATATATATATATTTGGGATGAATATTCAACACTGTAATCTTGGCATTCCCCAGACTAGTTTAGGGATGACAAATATAACTTTTGATCACACTCTGTTCATGTGGAAAAGTTGGAACAGCTGCTGCTATTTCAGTTCTCACAGGCATGGAGTTAAATTACCTACAAATGGACACGGCAAGTATAAACCAGAAGGCAGAAAGCCCTGGGAGGTGTGCTGTGCCACCTGCCTCCCCACAGACACAAGGGATTGCAAGGGGATACCTGAAAGACAAGCTACAAAGCTGCCCTCTGTAGTGCTTACATTGGGGGAAACACCTCCCTCTCACCCCTTTAGGGTTGGAACAAAGGTTTCTGGAGCACCTTCATGCTTTTTGTTTGTTGTTTTGTTTTATGTATCTTTAAGGACTAAAGAAGTAGAGATGAAAATCTTATCCAAGAAGATTATTTGACCATATGAAGAACTCAAGGTCAAAATGGGGTGAAATAGATAAACCTTGCTGTAACAATTTTGAAATATTATTCATACGGGTTAAAGAATGGGAAAGCAAAACACATTCATCTTGGCATTTAGAGTTTTATTCTGTTCTCCCAATTTCCTTGACAAATCTCCTGGTCCTACCTTATAAACTGTAAGTCTGCATAACAATATAAGCTAAACTCCAGCAGCTGGGCAAAGAAGTAAAAATTCTTCCATAGAGTCAGTGAGCTCATTTTTAATGGTATGTGGGATATTTTATTTCTGGAAAAGTAATTTATTTTGTTAGCAAAAATATGAAGATAAGGTCTTAGAAATACCCGCACAAAGCTACCTTCTCACTTCTGCCCTTTTCCACTTTCCCACTGGCTTCTCTCCTGGCAGTCAGCAAAAATATCACAGTATTTATACAGCCAGCAGCACTATAGGCAATGCAAAATGAATTGCTATAAAGGAACAGAGAAAAACCTGAAAAAGGAAGTAAATAGGACCCTTGGGAAAAAATTAAAGCAGACAACAATTTTAGAAAAGGGCACATTATAAAGAAAATAATACTACGCTGTAAGACAAGAAAAGACAAGACTTTTTGGAGAATTGAAAGAAAAGTTATTTGCTAAAAAATAATTTGTGTCTTGAAGAAATTATTGATTATTAATAGAGAGTTGGAAAGTAAAGATGGAAGAAACTTAGGAGGTCATTTAGCTTAGTTCCTTTATTCCCCAGTATTTTGAGCTGTCCGAGCTCTTTCAGCACAAGAACTGCCTTTGAGATGAACTTCTAAGATTTTCTCTGCTAGAGATGTTCATGCAACACATCTGAACAGAATTAAAGAGATATCCGAAACTAAGCTGAAGATTTCATCCCAGGTGAGATTTAATTTAGGGTTGCATATGTTCTATCAAGCAGGCCAGAATAAATATAACAATTAAGTAAAACAATATTTAGTCCAGTTTTACACACTAACTGTAATATTATTGCTCTAATTACTGTCAATTTGTATCATCCTACATTGACTGCTAAAGAGTGACCTTCAGCTTGTTATTTTTGCAGATCACTGAAAGAGCTTGATTGCAAAGGTAAGAAGACTTGTATCTCACTACACAGCTTCCATTTTCCCATATTTCTTTGAGATGACAGCAGCTAACTCAACCTGGAAAAATGAACAGGAATACAATTCATACAAATGTCAACCAGGTATTGTTTCAGCACATTTCTGCAGCATCAGTGTTAAGAGCCATGCATTGTAAATGTTCTGCAAATCACTGGACTGTGAAACTACTTGGAAAGCAAACCTTGAAATTTTGCTTATGAAACATTTACACTGATAAATTTAATTTAGTATGTCTTTCAGGTAACAAGAAATGTACATTAAAGTTTTGAAACAATGGCCAGTGCAGCGGAAATGACAAAATCAACAACATAAATCTTATTGACAGTTTCCTATCCGTCATAATTCTCTGCTCGTTTTAGGTCTATTTCTCCATTTTGTGGAGATTGATATTTAGAAAATAACTTAAAGCTTTAATTCCACAGAATATATAGACAGCACAAACTGTTTTCAGGGATGTAGTTATTCTGTCAGGGAAGATATCAGTGGTTGGTTTAAAGTGTTTAAACACTGCCCATATTTATTCTTGCAGCAGAGAACAGAAGGCAGCAACATAAATACTTGCATAAACATGAATCAGTAGAGACATGAATTTTTTTAAAAAGCAATCTTTAGAGGCAGGTAGTCTTTTGCTTTACCTGATGTTTTCCACTCTTTAACCAAAGAATGCATTCCAGAAATCTATATTAGATTCTGATCCTGCAAATACTCGCAATATGTTTAAGGTCAAGCACCTTGTTTCACTGATTAGTCAATTTAGTTCTGTGTAGAATGAAATTGCACGATGGGAATCCTTCCCAGTGCTCATCTTGCTGTTCTCTCAGGCTTTGATACAGAGATGAGACAAAACCAAGTGCAATACAGCTCTAAGTCAGCATGTTCCCACTGGAGGTCAAGAAAGAAAATAATTTTTGTTCTTATGAGTAAAAGCGAAATTACTCTAAAAGTACTCTTAACTCATACTACTATTTTAGACCCCCCAAAGACTTACTACAGAAGATGAGAAGAGAAACTTTCGGGTTTCCTGTTTATCTTGGTGTCCTAAATTGATCACTATCCCAAAAAACCATGGGGAAAATTTTTAATAACATAAAAAAGTTCTCTTATAGACTGGAAGTGCTTTTAAAAGTTGCAATCTGTAGTTTAAAGAAACTGGAGCAGACTGATCAGATAAAAAAGACATCTATACTAACACCCAGATTCCAGAGGCACCAGACGGCAGTGAGCTGGAACAATGTTTTTGACTCTGTGACATCCAAGTACCATTCTCAAAAATGCATGACCTTTAATTAAGAGAAGGCAAATGTGTTTAAATTTACTACATAATGATGCAGAAGTTCTCAGTCTGAAAATAAAAAAATTGAAAATCACTACTCTGAAAATGTACAGGCAAAAATATATCAATCATAGATTCCAAGTTTGACAGAAGCAGTGGCTCTCTGAATCACTACTTGAAAAAAAGTTAATGTTTTGATTTAGACCTCACTCCAAAAGTCAAACAAGTGTTCATATATGAAAACTTCTTTCTCCTAACTTGCCTGACTTACATAGATACAAATATATTTGTCACTGAATTGCCTAATCCCCTGCCTGCTTAAATCTACCATGGTTTCCTCTTGAGCCTCCTTGGTTCAGATTTCCAAAGGATTATTCTAAGAGGTAATAAAAGGAGATGTCATAAAGAAGATGTCATACTCCCCATCCTTATTTGTTCCCTAGATGATGACCATTGCATTATGGCATTGAGAAAACTGTGTAACACCAAGATGCCTTCGTCCATAGGCAGAGCTAAAAACTCAGCTGAACAAGCTTTGTTCTGCATTACTGCCAATATATAGAATGCATCATGAGCATTCCTGCTATTACCTGGGCAGAATATTAAGAAATATTTTACTGGGTTTGGTCTTCCTGGGATGGAAAAGCAGCTGGTCTGGAGCTATGTTTTGGATTTGTGGTAAAAGCAGTGTTGACAGCACGCCAATGCTTTGGCTGTGGCTGAGTGGTGCTTACACAGTGCTAAGGCTTTTCTGCTTCTCATGCTGCCCTGACAGTGAGTAGGCTGGTGGTGGGCACAAGTCTGAGAGAGGACACAGACAGGACAACTGACCCTGACTGGCCAAAGGGATATCCCATGCCATATATGATGCTGTGTGTTTGTCTTCCCAAGTCATTGTTACACATGATGGAGCCCTGCGCTCCTGGAGACGGATGAACATCTGAGGGCCCATGGGAAGTGGGAAATTAATTCCTTGCTTTGCTTTGCTTTTGGGCATAACTTTAGCTTTACCTCTTAGTCTGTCCTTTTCTGAATTCACAGTTTTAATACTGAATTGAATACTGTGTGTAGTTTTGGTCAACAGAGTGTAAGAAAGACATTAAGCTACTAGAGAGTGTCCAAAGGAGGGCAATAAAGATGGTGAAAGGCCTTGAGGGGATGCTGAATGAAGAGCAGCTGAGGTCACTTGTTCTGTTCAGCCTGGAGTAGAGGAGACTCAGGCGAGACCTCATTGCATTCTGCAACTTCTTTGTGAGGGGAAGAGGAGGGACAGACACTGATCTCCTCTGGGGTGACGAGTGACAGGACCCAAGATGGTCTGAAGTTGTCTCAGAGGAGGTTTAGATTGGATTTTAGAGGGTGGTTGGGCACTGGAGCAGCTCCCAGGGAAGTGGTCACAGCACCAAGCTTGGCAGAGTAAAAGAAGCATTTGGACAATGTTCTGGGCACATGATGTGACTCTTGGGATGGTCCTGTGCAGAGCCAGGAGCTGGACTCAATGATCCTTGTGGTCCTTCCACTCAGCTTATTCTGTGATTCTCAACCCTGTTGTGGGGGGAACATGTGAGCTCCTGGATGGGACTTGGCTGCCTGCTGGCATCAAACCATGACAAACATTCATGTTGCAGTGATGCTTGAGCTTTTTCTTTCTCATCCTGGTAAAGATCCATACACTCACAGGTATTTCAGCTCCTGACTCACAGTACAGTTGAGTCATATATTGGAAACTAGACACCATTTAAAATCTGAGCCTTGGGCTCTTACTACTTTATACATAAACCAAGAAAATCTACTGAGGACATAAGATACTTTGTTAATTGAAATTTTGGTTTCAAAGCTTTTAAAATTAATATGAGCAAGATAGAAATGCCTGGTTTGATCTCCAGGTGAAGTAATTTTCAAAAACCTATTCCTCTCCCAAGCATTTGGCATATCCATACTGAAAAACACTCACAGATATTCTGACTTTAAAAGCCACCTGAAGACAGAAACAGTACTTTGTTTTGCTGCTCCCTGCAAGAAAATCTTTGACGTTTATCCTGACAGAGCTGGAATAGCATTGCTGAAATCCTGCTGATTGGAGAATGCAAACAGTGAAGCTGTACTGGCTGGAGACTCACAAGAGCTGAACAGAAGAGATTGAAAACAGAAAAAAGGCAATTTTAAAGCTCTATCCTGAAGTAAAAGACCAAAGTTACATACTTAAAGACTAAACTTGGAAAAAAGTTAAATTACTGACATGGAGAACATGTGAAACGGACAAATCAGCCACTGGATTCCTACAGTGTGTAAAAATATTAATGGGTAAGGTTTTTGAGAGAGTAAGTATCACGAGTTTGAAATTAAGTTCTGATATGTTGTTTTAATCCACAGTGAAAGTCATCTTATGCTTTTCAAAGCAATAAACATAAGTCATATATGTAAAAAAGAAGATAACGAAGATGCATGATATTGGTTTGACCTACACCACTTTGAATGAGAAGTGCTAAAAAAGAAACAAATAAACAACAAAAAATCAGACAACAAGTAAAACAAAAAACCCAACAACATACAAAACAAAAACAAAAACACCCAAACAAACAAAAATCCAAAACAAACCAAACAAAAACCAAAACTAACAAGCAAACACCACAAAAAAAACCAAAAAACCCCAAACAAAACCACAAAAACAAATCCAAGAACAAAAAAAACCAATCCAAAACCAGAAATATTCCCAGATGACAGCTGGGAAAGGCTCTCACAATACTATCCAAAACAGTATCCAATGTACAGATGTGTTTTAAAAAAATCAAAAAACAACAAAATCTGGGCCAAATCTAGATACCACCTTGCTGGTGGAAAGAAAAAGTGCTGTAGTTTGAGAAAAAAACAAAAAAAACTCACAGTGATAAAAGTTATATGTCTACTGGCAATTATTAAACAGCATCAAGAAAAATTTCCAGGCAATGGAATTCAATTTTTTTTAACATTTAGCCATTAGGAAAGTTGCAAGCATTATTTTACTTGGACCAACTAGCACTTTCACAAACAATTTACAGGCACATCTCAGAAGTTAACTCCTACTATGATTATTCCCTGCAGGCAGATTGGATGCAATTATCCCTTTTTTGGAGATTAAACTAGTTTAACAGTTGGACATGGAATATTCTGTGCTAGTTGGTCTCAGTGTTGGAGAACATTCCCAGACATGTTTATTTTATGAATACCAACATAGCCAAATATTGCAGGTTATGGGTAGCTGAAGATGAAATTATTACAAGAATGTGACCTGCAGAGATTTAAAAGCAGTTGATAAACAACAGGAGCATATGAACTGATAAGCTGCCCAAGCGATGGAAGAGACACAAGGGACTCTACAAAATGTTTTCTCCTGCAAGGGCAACTTCTTGGCAAACCATACATTTAGCTACAACATTGATTTTCTCACTGCAGCTAGAAGGCAACAGATTAGGTTGTATTTGTGGAAATAGAAGGGGAAAACTAAGTCTCCTAATGACCAAAAAAGAAAATTTGTATTTATCACATGGAAGAAAGGCATTACAATCCTCTTGAAAATGCTTAGAAAAATACTTTTTTTTTGTTTAAATTATTGTATTATTCCTACTCTCCTTTTTACATATGAGAAGTTTTTTCTTCCATATGTGCTTAATTCCTGGGTAATTTCTGTCCCGAGTGACTAGGAAATCTGTGTCTATGAGATTGCACAAACTGCCAAGCAATATATCTGCTTAGTAAAGTTTCAGGACAGCTTGCTCTGTTAGAGACATTGGTTCTATTTAGAGTAGACTAGTGAAACATAAACAGCACAACATATTTAGTTAGCACATCAAAGAGTTCCTGCTTGTGATGATGGAGGTCTAACCTTGGATTGCTGAAAGCTATTGGCAGAAAAGACAGGGTTCAGGAATGTAGGTAGAAATTAGGTTGAATCAGTCAGATTAAAGAGGAGACAGGACTGGTTCCATTTCCAGTGGCACATTTACTCTTGTGTTGTCAGCAGGTGAGCCCAGAAACAGGATCTCACATCTTTGATGTTGATTAAAAAGTTTACTCTACAGATCTCAAAGCTCCAGACAGCAAATGATGGGATTCACTGAATCAGGTGTGAGTTATGTCTAGCACACATCTGGGCCAAGTCACCATAGGATCCTTCCACAGCCCTGCAGAGAGCAGGGAGCTAGGCAGGAATAGCAAGAACAGGTCAGGGACTGCCTCATTATCTCCTGAAGGAAACACCTTTTATACGATCAGATGAACTGTACTTGAATTTCCGCTGCTGGGACTCTGCTGGGAACCAAAACAACCAGACAATTAAAGTTAGGTGAGCTCAGCCAGAGTAATGGTGTGGAGGGTCACTGCAGTGTACCCTCATGGAATGCCCAGCTGAGCCCAGGGCTACCAGTCAGACCCTAGAACATGCTTCATACTGCCCAGAAACAACATAAGGGCTAGACACACCCCTTTTTAGCATAGGCTTATTTTAACTAGTACTAATCTAAACCCCTAACCTGCAGCCAGAAAAGTAGACAAATAGACTGATAGTCCTGATCAGTGTGAGCACTGGATGTTGCAGACACCTGAAGCAGTTTCAGACATTTGGAAAACAAAAATATTCCTGGCTTTATGAAGGATATGTGTTTTACATAAGAAATTTCTCACCTATAAGCACAAAGACACCCCATTTCTTCAGGCACTGGAGTTTGCCGTGTATGCACACAACATGCCCAGGTAATACTGAAATGTGGATCTGACCTCCCAAAGTGGTTGCTTCACCTGCATTAAGTCTAGAGATATTTGAAACCAACAAACATCTTACAGGAACAATTAGTACCTGCACACGGCATGTGCAGAAAGGTCAGAAAAGGGCTGGAGAGATAATACAGAACTATGCCTGCAGGTAGTACCACATGCACCTTGTGCCACAGAGCACACACCATGAGCTTTGACAGCAGGAAATCAGGCAGGCTGGGCCAGTGGTTTGCATTTCCCCTTCATATTCCCGTGACTATTTAAAACAATGTGAGAGGTGTTAGTACCATCGATGTGCATTCTGCTGTACACATGGCTGACACTGCTCATTATGTGCTTTTTGTGTCACAGCCAAAACTCAAAATACTTTTGTTTGTAAAAACTCAACAAAACATGGAACTGTAAAGCTTCATCATCTGAATCACACAGCACTTATTAAATATGTTTGTGGGTCGTCACACAGGAAGACTGCATAATACTGCAAGGAAAAACAAGCTAGAGAAAGCAGATGCCTTAACAGCTACTAATTAGAATCTAATTACTCTTTCAATTGCCTTTACTCAGCACTCTAGGTCCCCAAGCCACTACTGACAGACATCAGCTGTCCATGTGGCATCCTCATCTGGCACAAACCCTATTGAGTGCGAAATCAAACGAGACAGTGCAACCCCAGCGTTAGCAGTGAGCCTTTCAAACTCCCTGCAGTAGCAAGGAGTGCTGAATATTTCATAGCACGCATTTAGAGCGAGTATCTCCTTCTTGAGGCAGTACAAATACCATATTTCTGCAGGATTGCAGTGCTGCAGCACTGTAGGCCAATGATTACCTTCTATGTACAAACACAGACGGCCAAATCACAGTCATGCTGGACTAAACATGGATTCCCCCATCCTTTTACATGAGTTTAGATCCCTGCTGTTACAAGTAATTTTGTCATAGGTTGATATCTAGCATCAATCCCTTCCTTACTTAGAAACCTTAGAGAAGGTTCCTTGCATGCTGAAGGAATGAAACATAAATACAGCCCTTATTCCTCCAGAGAGAGTTTTCTTCTATATATTCTAAGGAATTGAAAATCACCAAATCCCTGTAATCTAGAGATCTCTGTGTACCTGTTATTATTTTTCATTATTCTTGCAGTGCCTGGAGTCCTCCCACAGCTACAGAATCCCTCCAGAGTAGGTTGTAGATGTTTATGCTGTGAGCAAGACCACAAACTGCCACAAGCACACAGCATAAGTGCATAAGAGAACAGAAATAATCTCTCTTTACAGATGAGGAACAAAAACTGAGAGAGACTTCCCCCAAAACATGAGACTCAACCTCAGATTTCCTTCTTTCAGCACAGCATTTATTCTGGGTCCACCCGTCTTTCCCCAGAAGGATGGGCCTCCTTGCTTGTAGATAAACCCATCTTAGTTTTGTGGGAATGTGCATTTTTGAAGCACCCTCAGCAGTAAGACCTTTTGAGACATAAAGAATTAGTCAGCATTAAAAAGAGTATCTGAGTGTGGCTTTATCATGAGAATTATCATGGGAGTGTGTCAGAGGCTGAATGTTATAATTTATGGCTTAAACATCTTCATGAATGTGGAAAACGCTAATCACTTGTTTTAAAATTTTAAAAGTTTAATAGTAATAAAATAGTTATTAAAAAAACAGTAACAAAAATTAGAGCAATAAGAATTTGGACAATCAGAGTTAGGACAATAAAGGACAATAAAAAGCAAAGAACTACGGACGGTCCGGATGTTTTTGGGCACTAAGGCGCAAAAAACATGCCTCACGAACAAAGGATTAACCCTTAAAAGCAGTAGCCTGTTGCATATTCATATATCTCATACATGATGCATAAATTCCTTTCAAACTAGGGATTTTTCTGGTTTTTGTCAGCTTTTCCCCCTTAATCCTGGTGGCTCCTTAAAGACGGAGAGGAGGTAGAAGGATGTTTATCTTTTCCGATAAGGAGGCTGTAACTCTTGCTGTTATCTCTGTGCGAAGACTTTCTTGATTATCTCATCTATTCCTTGTGCTGGTCACAAAAATGTATCTTACATCACATAGCTTCTATTTTAATATTATGCTATAGCCTAAAACTATATTTAACACACTACTGAAAATCATTAATACAACATTACTAAAAAAGAATTAATACAACATTACTTTCAAACATAACACATATAGTATTCGTTTTAATATTTGTGAAGAGCCAATCATATAATACACATTTTTCACATGAAGAACATTTGCTTATTATAGCAAAGCTGTATAAAAGCTGCAGAGAAGACCACCACATCCTGAATAGGCCATCTGACTGTGGCCCTGAACTCTGAAGATAATATAATGCCTCAGGTCTGGGCTGAGGGAAGAAGAATACATTCACAGAGGTATCAAACTTAGCACCTTCAGGGTGGAGACCAGAGCCCCAGGGCTATCAGCTGCCAGGTTCGCACAGACCCTCAAACCAAAGGATGGAGGGAGGAGAAGAGGTTTTGGGTGTGTGGTGAAAAAGCCTCTGCTCACAGGCAGTGAACACCCACCCTCTGCTCTGTGCAGAGCTCAGCTGTGGGGCCCCTTCACCCCGGGACAAGCTGCCTCCACATCAAGGACAGAGGGATGTCGTGGCCCATCCTAGGCTCCCCCAAAGGGGTCCCCAGACCCTGCACCAGAGCACTGCAATGGATCCACAGTGGTGCAAGGGTCACTGTCAAGCTTGCCCTCCCCAGGGGAGGCCCGTGGGCGTTTCCACCCGGCCAAAACATACATTAACCCATGGGATTCTATAGCTTTTGGTGGGGGACTCAGCACCAAGAAGACCAGATGGAGGGAAGCCATGCATTGTCATTAGGACCCCCAGAAAGGTGATATGTTTCCACCTAACCCCTGTCACTCTCTCCCTGTCCCCCACACCCGCCATGCACAACCCTCCCTCCTTTCCTTCCTTTCCTTCCTTCCTCCCTCCCTCCCTCTTTCTCTCTCTTTGTTTCTCTCTCTCTTTCATCTGCTACAGACCACAAGGCCAATAATTGTCTTCCTGCATAAATCCCTCTTTGGGAAGAGGTGGTCAGGGAGACTACAAACTGTGTACTATTACAACTCCCCATCCTGAGCACACGAATCAATCTCTCCTGTTAAGTAGCCAAACTCTGTTATCAAGATGAGGAAGCTCCTAACAAGACACAGAGTTTTATTTTTAATTCTAAAGAGAGGTGATTACTTATGTGCACACAAATAGGTCAAGCTAATATAATGAACACAGATAAAATATAAAGCGGTTTTCTATCCCAAAGCAAACCCTTTAATAAACCCCCACTATCAGTCTTGAATCAGGTTATTTTCTTGTTACAGGCAAATGTGGATGTGGCAGTGGACCAGATCTTTGCCTTTTCTCCTGTTTCAAGTGAAAAGCCAGACAAACAGCATTACAAAATGAAAACAAACTGCCAGAGGAGAAGCAGCTCAACTGAAGAGATGGGAACAACTCCTGCTGTCATGAGAGTTTTAAAAGATTCCTAATCCTCAGAAATCACTGTCCCTTTCAAAAAAAAAAAGCAAAAACAAAAACAAAACAAAAACAAAAAAACCCAAACAAAAAACCCCCCAAAAAAACCAAAAAATCAAAACCAGATATTGACCTTGCCAATACAAAGAATCCATTTTGAGAATAGGAAAAGGGGAAAGAGAAAGATGTTCAAAATAAGTGATGTACAAACAGTTGCCTGCCTGCTTCCATGCCACCTAAAAACTTCCTTATACTTTCAGTGAACATTTTTCTTTAGTGTATTCTGATCTAGACTATAACATACTGTTCTTCATGAGATGAGCAGAGGGATTCACTTTCTGCAACCTACAACGTAACACCATATATTTTCAAAATTTCATAAGTACTTTCCTCCATGGAATATTATTCTGATAGTAAAATGAATAAAAATGTTTAATTTAACGTACCATTTAAGAAATTACTTTTCTTAGGGGGATACTGCACTTCTTTGTTAAGCCTTTGTTCTGTGAAGATGCAGGAACTTACCTTGCTATACAGACCTCTCTGCTGTATTCAGACCTCAATTATTTTTAAGCAAAACTTTGAAATTTTCCAGAAATGCTACCTGGAATTTCCTCCATGTATTCAAAGGAGAGGATAGATGAAGGAAGAGACAGAGGATTATTTTCTATTACTCTTTTTTATTAATTTGTAATATTGACTAAATATGTGTTGATTTTATTTGCCACCTCTGAAGATGATTGTAAAGGGAAACTTTTAAGCAGTTTTCCTGCATTCTATTAGAATTTTGAGATCTAAAACCCTTGAGCACATGAATACACTTGGAAAATGAGGGGCTTTTTTTGTTAACCAGAGCAAGGGGAGGATGTCAGATACAGTGGGGGAGGTCTCTCTCATCCATCCAGTTTGAAATATTTAGCATACTGAGTTTTTCATCTAAGCATATTCTTAAGCCTTTAAGAAAGCTGGAGATTACTTAAGAGCTAGAGATTTAATGCATCTATATGTGAACATACTGATATAAAACCTTAAATTTATATAAGATTAAATTATACTGTAATTATAAAATACAACTAGTTTTGCTTTTATCTTCTCCAGTTCCAGTATCTTACAATGAGATAATCATCTAGTTCCAGAGTGGGTGCCATCTGTATTTTAATTTATTATTAAATCCTGAAACTGTTAAGCATACATCAGAAGACACAAATCTAAATATAACACAGAGTTCTTGGAATCAATGTGAAGTTAATATTGTAATAATATTGACACAAAATAATAAACCTTTCTTATTGCTACTAATTTTTTATTGCAAAATTTCAGCCTTTCCAAATGGCAGCTGAAGAATAGTCATGCAAGCTGCAGACTTCTGAATTAGCAGCATGGCTTCTTGGTGTTCCTCCCTGCAACGAACTAGTGCAGCATCTCAGAGTTAGTTTCACAAAATCACTTTCAGAGACCAGACTTTCCGGCTGGTTTTGCAAGGACAAGATTTTGAGAAGTGGTTTTTGACCTGCAAGCACACAGACACAGCATCCCACGAAACCCTGTGTGCAAATTTGTTTTATAGATTGAAACTGCACTATTGCTGAGGTTTGTTCAGATTAAGAAGAAATGGACTCTGAAATCCAAAATGTCTGTGTGCCTGAGATCACAAAGCTGTGAGCCTATTTAATCTGCAGTCATATATATATATATATATACATATATTCATATTCATATATACGTGTGTATATATATATGAGCAACCAATTTCCTGACCTCTTTGTTCCATGCCTCCTCTCTCTTCCTATACGTAGTACAAAGAGTACAAGCAAAATCTGTCAGCACTATCTTTCTTCAGAATCATCTCAGACATGCTGAGTGATCTCTAGAGCAAAGTGAAACCATATATAGCAAGCAGTGCTTTTGCTTTGAATTACATTGCAACTCCAGCTAACAACCTCCACATGATTTAGGCTGAGTAATTTAAGATGATGGTAGGGAGCAGGTCTGGTTCACTGTCCAATATTTCAATACAGTCACAGCCTTCACTTGTGATTTATTTTAGTGTACTTCTGAGCTGGTTCTGCAGTCTGCATTTAGATGACAACATCTAGGTAGATTAGGGTTCAGCAAGATTACAAGAAAAGTACATAAAATTCTAATTATTTTGTTCCAAACTAGAGGGAAGCATGCCTGAGGCAACTTAACAAGACACTGTACCTCTCCAAGAGGCATGACATTTATCACAGTATCTTGATTCATCACGAGTGAAAAACCCTAAAAGCAGACAAGTTCAGAAATCAGTGGGAATTGGGATCAGGGAATTGCTGCTTTGCAGAAGATACCACAACACTCCCATTCTAATCCTCTTGTGCCTCTCCAAACACTGGACTGAGTAATACAAATGCAGCAGGTCACAAATGGCCCCTTAAAAGCACTGGAAAACATCAGAAGTGATCAGTGGAATTGGTTGCTGAAATGCTTTGGAGACCCTTAGCACATGGCTTCAGACATCTTTTAGGCACAAAGCTACTTTAGAGAAACTGCTTTCTGGGTGTCTAATACTTATTATACATAACAGGACTTCTTTAAGAAGTTCAGACAAATTATTTCCTTCTCTTGTGTTGGCAGCATTTACTGTTGCCCTGCTACTGTTAAATACCCACTACCATTACAAAACAGGAAAAATAAAACAGTTGCCAAGGCAGCATAAATCTGAAAATGACTCACAGTAATTTCACTGTACTTAAAACATTAATTTGCAAGTGTTTGGACATTTGTCTTAATTGTCATTATTGTAGATACCTCTAGAAAGAAAAACACTCTGCTCTAAATAGCTGATATTCTGGTATCATTTCTACCAATATTACTTTAAGCTGACTCTTTGAAAAGTACACTTTAATAATAACTATGGCATTTAAGAGAAAATCTTGGAATCAAACCATATACAATATAGATACTTAATTTAACATTTAAATACAACAATTCAAAAATGCAAGTTTTGGGCATCTGTCTAAGAAGCTACTGCATGAAATGGCAAAAATGCATATTCAGCAGCAGAATAAAAACAAAATTAGTCTGAGATGTCACTTGGGATTTCATATTCTCCTTTGTTCTCCAGCTGTA
This sequence comes from Ploceus nigricollis, assembly GCA_013399945.1. Taxonomy (NCBI): domain Eukaryota; kingdom Metazoa; phylum Chordata; class Aves; order Passeriformes; family Ploceidae; genus Ploceus; species Ploceus nigricollis. The sequence continues at coordinate 650,399 of VXBC01013090.1, forward strand.
ACTTAGCCAAGTCAGCGTTTGGAGATGCCTTTCTCCTCATCCATGATCTTCATGCACAAATAATTCTTTTGCAACATAAATATGCACAGTGCATGTACGTCATTACAATCACAGAGAAACAACAAATCCAAGGAATTGTGCATTTCTTCAACCTGCAGGGCTGAATGTAAGAACATGACCTTTTGCACCTCTGCTCTCTGCCCAAATTTCCTCCTTGCTGTACCCAAGCCCCCAGCACCAGCCTCCCACCAGCATCTCCTGCTCATTCTTGCTGGGCTCTTGCATAGCCGAAGTGCCTCTGGGGGAGTTGTAGCCCCCAGCTTCCATTCAACTGCTGTCTTCGACTACCTAATGGGCAGGAAGAGAAGACAGAGCCAGAATCTTCCCAGAGGTGTGCAGTAACAGAAGGGATGGACACAAACTGCAACACAAGAAATTCCAACCAAGCATGAAGAAAAACTCTTTCACCATAAGGTTGGTCAAGGATCGGGCCAGGTCGCCCAGGTCTCTGGATCCTCCACCCTTGGAGATATTTAAGCCTCAACCAGATGTTGCCCTCAGGAGAGCAGATCTAACTGGATATGACCTCAGCAAGGGCTAGACTAGATATCCTTTCCAATCTTCATTACTCTATAATGCCAAAACCTGGAGGCAAACTGCTCTTCTGGAGCTTCAGCTGGTCAAAATGATCTCATTTGTTCAAGGCAGAAGTTCCTAACTTGGTTATGTTAATTCTTAAATATAGGGGAAAATAAGAGGTAGGGTTTTTTTTTTTTTTTTTAGGTGAAAACTCATCTCTTATTTAGGTAAGTGTAATCACACAGTACACCTGTAAAGGGCTTCCGTCAGAGGTATCTCAAACATTGTAAATATCATTATGGCCAATGATATCCATTACCAGAAAGTGCAGGTGCATTTCCCAGCTTTCCTTATCAAGTTCTAAGCTGGTTAGAGCTGCTGCCAAGGGGGAGGGATTATTTGCTCAGGCTTATGCCATGTTATCACAGCTACACATTTGGCCAATTCTGAGACACTGAAGTGGCTCATACACAACATGGAGCATAGGAAGAGAATACCAGATACTTCTGCTCTACACATAACTCCAAAAACTGAATACTCAAGGACTTTTCCCCAAGAGAATATAATCCATGTCATACAAATGCTTGACTACTTTTTTACCTCTGTTTATCAAAGCAGATATAATGAAAAAAAGCAGATTTGTACCAACATACCTGCCACTTAAAAAAGCAAATTTCTTCCTTGTCTCAAGGTTAATATTCAGTAATCTGTACGAGTCTGCATTTTCTGCATTGTTAATACATTCTGCTGTGACTCCCTTTCCTTTTCCTATTCGGGTTTTAACAAGTAAAAAGGATTTAAAAAATACATTTAATCCATTCTTTATGGAATGACTCACTGAAAAGGAGAGAATAAAGTCGTCTAATTATAGCTGCCAGGGTTTTTACCTATTGCTAAGTATACTAATATTCTTTTCACTAATTGCAACTTTCCCCTTCCTCCTCTAAATTTGAAATTCTCAAACTGCTTCTTTATGGAAACATTTTTGAAACTCATTACTACAAGACTTTTCTCCATTGCAAATGCCAGGGCTCTGAGGAGACCAGAGTTATTTCTCCAGACCCTGCCATTTTCCCACCTCCAAGCTTGTTTGAAAGAACACTACCATACCCAACTTAATTAAAGGAAGCACCCATTGCAAGAAGAATGTCTGTCATTAGACTGAGCAAAATAGGTGGAAAAAAGACAGATAGATTCCCAGCTGAAAGGAGACAAGCTATCTAAAAAAATCTGCTCAATGGTGGGCCAGCATGTATACATAGCAGAGTCCTCTATTTGCCTACAAACCAAATGATAACTGCACAGAACCTGAGAAACTGCTGTGACTGCTGTGGGGGCAGGGGGAAGGAGGCATGCTGTAGTCAGAGAAATATATTTCAACTCACTGCACCAAAACCAACTGTGCTCTGGCTAAAACCTGGGAAGACACACATCATGTTACAACCACTGCAGCCTGTCCAAAGAACACAACACAAATGCAACACAAAATGCTTGTAAAGCACCAATCTATATGACCTTGGAGCTGCATATGTGCATATGGCTATGGTTTCCACAGCTGTGAAATCCTAAAATTTAGTGCCACATGAGAATGGTTGGAAATCAGCAATGCTGTCCAATGTCAGCTGCAAGGAAATCCCTGCACGGCTACCACAGCACTGGTCCCTCACGAGCTCACTGACTGCAGAACCTCACACAGGAGCTGCTGAAAGTGGAAGAGATTACTACAGCTGTCGGAACAGAAAAAACATAATTTTGTACCTCAATTTACATCTATGGGAGAATATATAGAATATTAATTTACTGGTATGAATTTCACCAGTTCCGAAGCTTTCTTGGGTGGCAGTGTTTGGGGGCTTTTTTGAAATTACCATTTATTTTGGTTTGGTTTTGTCATTTCTTTCTCTTTTTCTTTAGATCACAGGGAAAGGAAGTTACTCGTAGTGGTTTGGGGATGAAAGACAGAGGCAACCTCTGGCTTCAGCTCAGCAATCTCTGCCTCCCCAGCTGGTGGAAAAGCAAATGGCAAGTGCAGAGCTCTTCCTCCCTCAGCCACCACCTGTGCCAGGCAAAGCAAAGCAAGGCAAAAAGGAAGCCTTTCAGGCAGGCAAACCATCTGCCATGTGCTGCTGCTGCATAAGACATCAAAAGGGCAGCAAGAAATGTTCCACTTTTGATGAGATCTAGCCATTACTTCTGGTTTGCACCTCTCTAGCTCAAATTAAAAAAGCAGGCCCTGGAGGCAGAGGTGTGCATCCAGCAGCTCTCCAGCATCTGAGAAACACTCTTCATTTGAGTGTTTACTCCAGCTTCGTCTGAGGCACTATCCCCCATGGCTGTAAAAGACACCTGAAACAGTCCTAAAAAGTCAAGGTTTAAAGCTTCATACTGTTGCCATTTCAGTGTTATTTACTTCCAGTAGTACCACTCCCACACCTCTCCACCCACAAAAATCCAGCCAAAAACAACCCTCTATCATCTGTGTACTTCATAATCAATTCAAGCAAATTTTTACTCCCTCACAAAAATCAGAGAATTCATTAGTCTATTCCCCTCACCACCTACCATTTCTCACATTAAATGGCGAACACTTGCGATCTTAAGCAATCAAGTTTCTAAAGCACAGTGAAAATTTATTAGAACAGTTCATCACCGCAGGCCTTCCGTCCTTCGTNAGGGAAACACCTCACATTCAGCAAAGGGAGCTCACGCACACGCAGGAACACCACTCGGTACACAGATTTGTATCCCAGGTGGTCTTACCCTGTTATTAGGACAAACTAAACCTTTCTAATTTATAGAAAAGTCAGCAGAAGATTATTTCAGAAGTTAAGAGGTCTAAAAGTCAAAGCATGCTAGATTTCTCTAGAAAAGAAAATGCTGACCTGCCTCTAGGTGAGGCTACCCAGCTGCCCAGCCCTGGAAAGAAGCAGAAGTTGCCAAAGGATTTGGCAATTACAAAACCAAGGCACTTAGGTGTATTCAAAGGTCTGGTAACATTATGGTTAATTTAACTCTTCAAACTGTGTCCACTGTAGCCAGATGATTATTTCTCCCCTTCAGGTTGAACAGCTTGTAACTCTCTGAATTCCTCCTCCTGCAGAGGAGGGATGGGAAGCAAGGCACTGCAGTCACCAATGCCAAACGGGGCTGGGCTGCAGATTGCATGATGTAAAAAGTCTTGTCACACTAACTGATCCAAGTTTTACATCCTTTTCACCAAAGCCAGTCCTTTATTACCTCGACTGACATAAGCTTATGCGGGCTACATCTTGGAAACACTGTCTCCCAAAAACGATGGCACCTAATATTCAAGTCTCAGGATCAGTCAGAACAAACCCTTCCGCTATCCTGCTAATGACCTTTGTTCTAAAACAAAGCAAAACCCCCAGTACATTAAGCCTGTTCTGCTGATTTCTAAATTAGAAGGAAAGTTAGAGGACTTTTCACTCTCACAACAGCAAATCTGGCCCAGCTAATTTCCCAAATGAATCAAGAATCCAGAGCCAACCAACTATACATTAGTCACTTGGCTAGCAAGGAGGATTTAACTTACACTAATGAACTTAGGACTTCATTAAAATGTAATTTTAAGTTTAGCTATACACCAGGATAATATACTGTAGTAGGAAAGGGACAGGATTGACACCAAAGACTCAGCTCCTTGCTACTTATCACTAATAAATTAATATAAATTAAAAATCAATACAGTAGGATAGTGCAAGACAAATGCTAATGTCCATGAAGAGAGAATTTGTTAAACTCATTACCCGTGTGCTGCCAGGTACATCACTAATTCTCCAGGACTGGAGAGGACAGAGACAAGCTGCTTTGCACAGCACAGCCAGAATTAGCATCAGCTCCCCTTCTGCAATCGATTCGCATCCCCTCATGCCCAAACCATCATCTTACAATGACAGGACTAGTACCAACTCGGAATTACTGTGAGAAAGCCTGTCACAGAGCTACCCAAGTTCTTTACTTGTGCCATGAAAAATGACCACAGTGTGAACGGGAACACTTTTATATTTCATTTTACGCATCGTATCCTAGATTATTTGCAAGACAACTGATGACTCCAGTTATCTCAGTCAGTCAAAATCCAAATTTTATCAGCCTCAGGTGGAAAGCTGAAAATGAACGCAAAGGATCCAGTATGGGACAAAAGCCACACAATCTAAGAGCTTTCCATTCTTCGAACTTGACCTAAGCAATGTTTGCTCAAGTTATTGTGCAAAAATCAGTACAAAAATAGTATATAAAGCTCTGGGACGAAAAAAGGTTTTTCTCACAGATGCTTAGTCTAAAGTTAAATTTTGACAAATTTACTGCACAGTTGCCCTTACCACAAGGCAGAAGAAAAACCGGTGCCATGCAGCTGAGATTCTTTCTTTATGACCTGCCCTTTAGGTATCTTTCATACACAAAAAGCAGAAATGTCACCATCATGACAACTCAGAAAATATTCTTGAAGGTGACTTGCCACATACTCTTTAAACAAGATTCATACCTTTGTGGGTTTTAACTAGACTAGGTAGGGAGCCCATCTTAAAAAATAATAATTACATCACTTTTGCTACTGTTATGTTCAGAAATATCAATCCTCTTGCAGTTTTGTAGCATGTTTCTCATAAGCACATGTATGCTTATTCTTGTATCAAAAAGGCAGCTGCAAATACCAAACCTTTAAAGTATCACCCTTAATTAAGCATGTATTTAATTAAACAAAAGTAAAAATCAAGTCTGTTTCCCTTGTCAGTAACTCCCCACCCATGGAATTCAGCCTTAAAGTCTAACTTGTTTCTCCTTTGATGCAGACAATTATCTTTGTATGGCTGCATAAAGATGAGACTCCACTGCACCTTCTTTCCAACTCCATCATAGCAACTTAAACATTTAATACATATTCCTTTAAAGAAATTTGAGTGAATTTATTGTATAAAATTATGATTGGCATGGTACAGAAAAGTTCCTTTTAATGCACATTTCCCATTAACTTGTACACAAATATTACAAGTATCAAGCAAAATGCAAAAGTCTTAAGAACTAATTCCATACTACAAAAGTGTTCACATAGTGAAGTTACTCTGGTTACAAAATGTCATGGAAATAAAAGCACTTCAAAATACATATTTGGGAAATGTTTCAAATAATCAACGCAACCTTAAGTTAGTTAAAAAATGCAAAGAAAGAGCTACCCTCTTCAAAGCACTATTGTTCATTTGGCAAGATAGAGCAAAGTTCAGATCAGTTCACTGAAGGACTGTTCTTCAGAAGAAACAAACAAAAAAAAAACCCTTTAGTTAAGAAAGGATTCAATTATTCAATTATACTATGATGACAAATAACGCCATCAAAAAGTTATCTGGCTCTCTTGTTTTCACACAGGAGCTGTCAGAGGCAGAGATGTGTAAATGAACACTTCCAGGTAGATACAGATTGCCTTTTCAAAAACCAACCAATCAATCAAAACTAAATCCAAAACCAAATGAAACAAAAAAAAAAAAAAA
>VXBC01013090.1:656563-667466 GCA_013399945.1 Ploceus nigricollis
CAAGCAAAAAAAAAAAAAAAAATACAAGCCCCTAAACAACAGAAAGGAGACAATCTGAACTTTGTTGCTTTCATTGAACTAGTTCAGTTCTTTAGGTCGCAGGACCCAAGAACACCAATCTGCAAAGGATAAGTATTTCAGGAACAAAATGGAACTCCCACTACGAAGGAACGCGCAGATGTTCGGTTACGCGAGTGCTGCACATCCTCTCAGTAAGGCTGTTAGAGGCTCTCACATCTCTGCTTCCCAATGGCCTTGAAGACCCACTATTCTCAAGACAAAAATGCTTGGACCTTACAACCAACCTTACAAAAAGGAAGCACAGTCATACTGTTAGAAAATAACACAAAATTTTGAAGACTGAAAGCATCCTTAAAAACCCATACAAAATAACTACAAAAGAAGCCATACTTTACATTATTTTTGTATCAGATGACTTGCGTGTGTTTGAGCCATTGAACATTGGTATGTATATCGACATGAAACTCACACATACAGAACATTGTGTTCAGGCATTATTGTTGTTTTTCTTTTAGACACACACACAAGTTACCGTCAGCTTATCCAGTCTATTTAATTCAGTGAAAAACAGTCCACAGCAGGCGTAAAAGGAGCAGTATTCAATATAGTGTTGTCTTGCAAAAATGGAGTCAGAATTCCTGAGTCTCAGACATTGCTGTCCTCTCCATTACTGGATTATTTCTTTTTCCAAGGAGAACCTCTAGTTTTCGTTTCTTCACTCTAATGAAATTTGTAATAGATTGCATCTTTTAAAAAATGTAAAACTAGTAAAAAAGATGTGCCAACCAAAGTGAATTTTTAAAGCTTTTTTAAGGGAAAGGGGATTCACTTACAAAATAAAGGCCACCTTCTTGTAAAATTAGTACTGCTAATATCCCATCCTTCTGTTTAGAGCAGAGATCTAGCTCCCTGTTCTAGAAGCCTTACCACATGCACTCATGTGAGCTGAATAATTTCATCCTTTTAACAATTAAAAATATCATATATAGGACTAACGTGGAACATTCCTATGTTACAATCACCAAGGTGGCAAAACCAATTAAGTGTCATTCAAATAGTCATTGCAATCTAACTTCTGCATTTTCCCTTGCACTTTGCATATTACACAGTGTAACTTAAAATGTAATTTAAGAGCACTTCAGTCCCACAATGTAGGATTTAAGCTTGTGTGAATACATTTGCATGGCTCTGCAACATTTGTAATGACTTAGAAAAATACATTCAACCAAAACTTTATATAGGGTTCTATTTTTTTTGAAATCAAAAATGAAGAAAAAGCCAAATGGTCCCATCATTAGCTAAATAATACACTCCAAGTTCTGGAAGCAATTCCAAAGCAAAAGCACATTCAAGAATAACATACATTGAATTGTATACTTTCTCATTCATCTTTATCAGTAATAAAATTCTACTGTATATAATTATTTAGCCTTATAAATAATGCTAAGCAGAAAAATATTTATCTCTGTGCTACTTTTTTGTTTATAGAAGCATTTCTCAGTTTATAGGAGCAAAGGAAAAAAAAACCTACTTAAAGTGCAGATTACAGGCCATGACAGGCATAATAAATGACCAAAGGTGCAGCCAAATTTGCATTTACATCTTAAGTTACTTTGCCATCTTCCTTGTCTCGCTAGAAGTCACCCCATGTGCAATTAAAGAGCTGGTCGGTTGGTTTGTGCCACAGTACAACCTGTAATCACTTGTAAATTTTGAAAAATCTATTTCAATTGTCCATAGATATTTCTAGGCAAGGTTCAAGATATTTCTAGCTTAGGTTCACAAAGCCTTATTTAATCATTAATACTTGAAATCACACAATATTGACACCCCCTCCAGAGAATGTTACTGTCCTCTTGTTGCAGTATGTGGTTGAGCCATTGATGCTTGGCTGAGTGTCTTTAACAAGCGATGTCTTCATTTCCATTTCACACGCTACAATAGCTGCATTGAGTTCCACTTGAGCCCGATGAACGACATAAAATGAGAGTCCTATGCTTATGACAATCTGTAAATAAAACAAGAGTGTTGTAGGCTCCATAGGCTGTGGGAATGAAAACAAAGCAACTGATCTGAATGAAACAAAAAGTTGTCAATGTAAAGATTCATGAAGGCATCCGTTGACTCAAAGCTTCACAGGCAAGACACTGGAAGGGAGATGAACTTAGCCCCTGAGTACCTCTAAACCTACACGTGCTAACAATGTAACCAGCATATCAGAACTTAAAATATTTATATAAATTGAAAAGATAAGTTTATTTCTTTCTGGTGAACTCCATATACTTGTTATAAAGCAATCCTTTCACCTTCTCTCTTCAACAGAACACCAGTCAAGTTTTTAGCTGAGATCCTCCTTAGGTGAAAAAAAAAAATCTTCAAATAAAAATCAAGGTGTCTCATAGTGAGAGTCCCTTTGAAAGAAGCAAGTTTCTCTCCCTTTTAAAAAGAATGTTAACTAGCTGGAATCTGCAACTTCCTTTCAAAAAGGCAAAGACATTATATTACTTACAACAGAACTATTGCTTAAAACACCTGTCAGCATGGCAGACAGTGCTGGAACATCACTGAGTAAGGCAACTGACAAATATGAGCACAGGACAACTGCAGCTGGAAGGCACCCTGGCAGACTCTAGCCCAACCAGCTGCTCAGAGCAGGGCTGGCTATAAGATCAGAACAGGTTGCTCAGAACTTTTGTCCAGTCAGGTCTTGAAAACTGTAAAAGGATAGAGATTTCACCACTTCTCTGGGCACTCTGGTCCAGTGCTAGACTACCTTTGTGGTTCCTCACCAATTTATGTTACACATTTCAAAAACTGGCTAATACAAGATTCATGATGATACTATAGACACTAATTTTTGAATAGATAGGAAAATTTCTATTCTAGAAGCTTACCCAAATATTTAAATTTGCTTTGGTTTAGAAATATTACTACCAGGAACCTAGCTCCCTAGATAAATAATTAAAAAAAAAATATATATAGACAATCATGAAAGAGGAAGGATTTTCAGAGCTATTTACTAAATCAAAGTCCCATCAAAGCTCATCCAGGCAAAGCACTCAGCAGACGCCAGAGAGACAGTGGGAGAATGCAAATAATTTCTCCATTAAAGGCCTCCCCTTCAGTTATTCAGTCACGTCCCAAGGACTGGTCTCAAGGAGGTTAGTACTCCTTTTAAAACACTCAGGCTATCCTTACCTGAGCTACCATTTACCTGAGCAACACTTATGTTACAACCTATATAATCTGCAAAGGAGTCAATGTCAATTTTTAAAAAAATAAATATATAAATGGGGGAAAAAATGAAAAGGCCATTAAAAACTACTACCCTGGAAATAATATTTCATGACTAAAATAATAGCTGATCAAGAAACCATTTCTTTTCTTTTTGATCTATCAAGACTATCTACGCCACACTTACAAAGGCATTTTAACCATTTTTCATGAAAACTATAAATTATATAGCTTCTATTTCTATTCAGTAGAAACAGTTCTATTTAAGAGTGCACAAATTTCAGGGCAAGGGAGGAAGGTATGTTTAAAATGGCCCTAGACTTAGTCTTCTATGTTAGCATATCAAAACATCAGCTTGATGACTGTAAAAACTGAGGAACAGAAATTACTGCAGTACCTACTGAAAGTCTGCAAACCATGGTAATTGCTAGTCAAACACAGTTTGAAGTACTGTCACTGTCACAGGAGGTTTTAATATATAATTCTGAAATACCCATAACCTCTATGCTCATAATGGTCTCACACTTAAGGCTTATACCCAAAATTTACTAATAAATTATTTCAAGAGCTAAGGTCATGTAAAGGTACTTGATATACTTCTCATTAATTTACTCACTTGTAAAATTAGGATATTCTAATTTAGGCATTAGGGAAATAGTACTCTACAGCATTTTTAATATCCTGAATATCTATGCAAAATGGGTATGTTGAGTGCTGACATTGAGCAGTGCACAAGTCCTGGGTTGACACACACACAAGCTTTTGTGTAGGGGTGGTTTGACAAGTCTAAAATTCAGCAGATTACCCTAGAAGGCAAGTGTTTTTCTGTATTTTCAGTCCAGAGCAGGGCCAATCAGTTCCAAGAAAAAGAAAAGCCATAATCTGGGGAACTTCTCTGCCTCAGCTAGCTAGAAAAAATTAACTAAAAGCAAAGGAGAGCTCTATCCCACTGTCCGGGAAAGTTAGTTTGTTTCTAAACACAAACTACAGGCTTCTTTTCCCCCGCCTTTGCTCTCAGAACCAGTCTTAAAGGTGCAGAACTTAATATCCAGCAAGCATCATAAAGTCACCCTAGGACAGCATGAGAAGAAAACTTACCAAAAACTGTATCAGAAAAAGAGAACACCGAGTAAGTTCTCCTTTATGTTACGGTGACGTGTGACAGAATGACAGTTTTCTCAGAGCATAAAACAAAATCTAAAGAAATCAGTACACTGGGAGCCCATTTCTCTGGGTATCTAGCAGTCAACAGAAATCACAGAGAGACAGACAGTACCGTTACCAAGGTCTATGAAAGCACTTATTTTAACTGACCTGTAAACCGAATACAAAATAGCCACTAACACTTTGCTCTGCAATCACATCCTCCATGGTGCGCAAGGTAGTGCCCAAGTACGAGTTCAGGAGCTGAGTAGGAAGCAGCCCAAATGAAGAAGCCATCAGGTAGTTGGGTAGTGATAAATCTGTAATCTGAGTAAAAAGAAAGAGTAAGAAATCAAAAGCAGCTCCTAACAACCAGACTACCACTTCCCATAACCATCCCTGCAAAATCATGAAAGAATATCCTACATTCCTTCACTGAAACTTTGATTCATGCACAGGGGGAAGATAATAGAATGATACAGTGTGTATCTAGTTTTCATCTGGCCTTTTTAAAGTTACTAGGTTTGATTTCTTTTCACCTTACATTACACAACATCTCTGCAACAGTTAGTAACTAGGGGTGCAATTACACTGTTCACTGAAGATATTTATTTTTACCTGGTGAACGGAGCCCTTGGATTTATGAGAATTTACTTGTGAGAAGAAATTATTTTACCGAATATGAGTCTAACACAAAAATCTATCTGTTTCGCATATTATGTGTATGGCAAATAACACAATAGGTAATTGTTCAAAATGTCACTGTTTTAAATAGGATCCAGGTAAACAGAATGGCAGATACAATTTGTCTGTGCTGGGCAAGTTATGAGCTTATTAAGATACACCTGTCTTTCAGTGATCCCTATGAGCAATATCCATCTACATCTATACTGATATATATGAGTATCATTAAGATTGTCTACCAAAGGTATTTTGCATCTCACTTCAATTAGTGAGCGAAATAGTACACGCAGCTATAGGTTTTATTAATTTCTCTGGAGAAAACACGAATAATACTTCGGTATTTTCTTCTCTTTGCTGTGAAGTTTCTGTTTGGTATCAATAGGTGGACGTACAAGCTTACATGGGAACAAAGTACACAGTACCAGCTAAATTAGTATCAGCAGCCATCGGGAAATATTAAAGGCAAACGTCATGAGATCAAAAGATATTTACACAAGAAAAAAGAAAACAAGAGGAAACTGGATTAAAAATGAGTATGAAAACCATGATTTTGAAAACAAGCAGTCCAACAAATTTTCCAGATAATTCAGTTGATAGTAACAGAGATCTAATTAAGAACAGCTCTAACACTGAGCGCCTACATGGAAATTATTGACCTTGCCAGTTTTGTACAATGTTGAAGACCAAAGAATAGCAGCAATGTTACTCATTTCATCATGCTATTCTTAAAATAAACTTTAGTTACTGTGAAAGTCACAGTGCTGAATACTCAGAGCTCTAACCACCATCAGTGGAAAGTTTTTGGGAGGAAGGGCAATGGTGGAGCAGAATGCAATGAAGCATAAAGATTAAAAATAATTCACTGGAACAAGATCCAATAAGCCATTTCCAACCTTCACACTGCATATTATACTTCACACAGACTGAAATATATACCAGCACCACAAATATTATATTTCCTTCTCTAGACAAGATTAATTTAGATTTATAATGAAAAAGGATTATATAATTATGTCAGAACTTCACATTTGACCAATACTTTCAAAATACTTTTTTAAGCATTGTTGTAATCTAGGCCATGTAATAAGAATGCATAGTCCAAAGTTCCCATATTGCCAAGGGAATGAAGGAGCTGCTATTAAAAGTTTCTGAAATACTAAGGCAGAGGCAAGATTGGCTAAGTAGGACACTATCATTACATCTAATGGAGCTGGGAAACTTCCCAAAGATTGCTTTAATACTCCTGGCACCTCTCTCATTTCTGTAGATGTATTAAGGACACTTCAGTTGCAGAGCAATGTGTCTGCACACCTGGATGAGTCCCGAAACAACTGGACTTCCTGAGTCATGAGAGAGATTGTTTCCAAATGAAGGGGAGACTGCCCCAGTGGATACACTTAATTGCAGCTTGTGCTTCCCACTGCAATGCAAGCTAAGGAGAGGGTGAAAAAATTTTTGAGATGTCCTTTTAACTAAACTGTAGGTTTAGAGCTACAGTTGTATCCCTTTCCCCAGAATGCATAAGAAGTGGGCAGCATCCCCACCTAAGAAACTTGAGAAATCATCAATAAAACTTACAGCTTTCCATACTTTTCTTTCTAGGAACTTTACCTTTTCTATGAACTGGTATCTGCATGGCCAGGCTGCCTAACAGAGCCTTCTGTTTCTGAAAGCTCAAGCCAGCAAAAATTAACCCTGAAATCCCAAACCAAGCATGGATACAATTGTGTTAAGGGCCATAACAGAAATGCATTTAAATTGTGTTCAAAAAAAATTAAGAACTGCCTAATTGCACTGATAACAATAGCCAGAACCCCCCCTTCTCCCCCCAAATTAAGCTTTGGATGGGCTTTGTCCCATGGAACTTTTGTGCATCCTTCACAGCCGACACCTTTGGTTCAGCATTGTCAAAGAACAAATGCTTCTGTCAAGACTTTGCTGGGGGCTCCCATGCCTTTAGGGATTGCAGCACAATTTCTCTTCCCTCAGTTTACAAATTCCTGTGTTTCAGATCAGGTAGGCTTAGTGACCAAGGGCGAAGGATAACTCTGGTGCTTCTTCCTCAAAAAAAAAAAGCCCAAAACAAACCCCCCCAGAAATACCTCTTCCTGCCCCCCCAAAAAAAACCAGCACCACCCCCTAAAAATAATCCCAGTAATACAAAAAAAACAAATCAGCTGCCAACTTTCCAACAAGCAGAGGAAGCAGTGTGCATGTTCTTGCAAAGCAGGTACCATTTCTTCAACTCTGACTTCATTGTATGCATTTCTGAACCCAGAGGTGCACACTTTAACACTCAGATTTTTTAATCAGATTATTTCTTTCATGTAATATTCCCCTTAAAGAGGGGAGGGGAAGTATGAATTCCCATCTAACCTACATCTGGCACTACAAATAACCAGGTTGCACAAATCTCACTCCAAGAATAAACTTGTGGGAAGGAGATGATAACCTGCATACCAGGCCTCCTTACAGACTTGCCTTCAAAACACTCCAGAGCTGGCAAGGTGAGAGAGCTGTGCGTGGGCAAACACATCAGTAAGAGCTATCAACCCACCCCAGCAGCTCAGGCCACTCTGGCATCGGGAGTGACAATGAAGTAAAACTCACTCAAAAGAGAAATACAAACATGCGTTCAGTTATCAAGTGCTAAACCCCAGAAAGGCAAGCAAATGCATTACCTCACCCCTCTACTCTCAGCAGAATGATCTTTTAAGAAGCAAGATCTTCATGTCTGGCTTGTGAGATGCTAAGGAATTTGTGTTAATTTTCTTCTTGAGCTGTTTCAATTGATATGATTCCCTCACTAATCAAATCCTAAGAAGCTCTTCCATCTTTCTCTACACCCCCTACAAGTCAACCTCCCGAAAGCCCTCAGCAGATGGTAATGCCACCGAACAAGTGCTTGTAGAAATCATTTAATCCCAGCCCTGCAGATGACCGTGCTCACTTCAAGGTTATACCTTTCCCTGAACCTCATGTGTCACTTCCTTCCTTCTCTCTCATTTAAGTATTCTCAGTATCTCCAGTTTACTTAAAAATATCCACATAGAAAACATGCATAGACCAGACCACTGGAAAGTTAAAGATGTGTACTTTTTCTTAAGTTCACTGTTGTTTAAAAATTAATCCTTTTAAAATTCATTGCTGAAGTTACTAGCATGGGGAAATGCATTTTAAACTTAAAACAAGTGTTAAGTTTTCAAATAAGTGAGATTTCAAGGAAATGACAGCTTGATCTGTGTAGGCAGAAAACTGTATTTTTTATGTAACTTAAAGTTGCCTCAAAATGAGAAACTGTCTTGAATTCCTAAATTTGTATGCATCACTTTTCAGTGATCTAGTAGCTCATATTAAATGTTCTCAGTGAAAAATTGAGTGTACACTGTGCGTTATTTGACTATGCTATAAAGTAGTAAATCAGGAGTAATACACATAACCGAACTAAAATTAGCAAAAAACATCCAAGTTACTTGGCATAACTCAAGCATCTGGTTTCATCCCATTTCCTGACTGTTATTTTAACACTGAAACCACCCACTTGGAAAGAAAATTATTTAGCCTGCAGAAGATGGAGAATACAAACCACAATGATTTACAGCATCATTTTAATATTGAACTGGCCTGAATACTCTGCTGAATCGTGTTTCCAACAGAAGGGTTATGCCAGGAAGGAAATAATTTTAACTTGGTAATTCTCTGGTCTGTTGTTCAGATCCAATACTACTCTATATCATCTGCTGACTTCTGCAACTGACTTCCCAAAGCTGTGAACAACCAGAGCACAACAGCTCTCCCCACTTTAGAAGGATCACAGCACAGTAGAAGCTTCATCTGCAAAACCAGACCTTGGGCTCCCAGAGGGACTCTGCTCTCCCAGCTGGACAAGTCTAAGCCTCTTCAGTAATATAGGTTAACAAATAAAACAGCAAAGGTTCAGCTGTTCAGCTTCACATTCTTAACAAGAAAATGTTTAAAGGATCTGCTTAAAAAGAAATTACAAGTTGCTACAGTTCTTATGCATAGAGATTACAGCTCTGGAGATGAATGCTCCAGTACACACAGTTTCATATACAGCAATTTAAAATATTTAGTGTGGATGTTACACCCCAAATTTGCATGGATTAAATTTTACTTAAAAAACAGATTTGGTATTCAGTGACCTATTAATTGCAGCCAGATGATTCTGTCAAAATTAAGCAAGTGCTTCAGAAGGGTACAGGATCAGGACTGCAGACAGGGCGGGCTATAAGGAAGTGGCAGACCAAAACATATGTTTAGATAGCCACTTATATTAAAGAACATACAAGTTACTGATAACATTTAAAGTATTTCACAATCCAGTTTGCTTTGTTTTGATTTCACCAAGTTAGTAGATACAACTGAGGCATAACACAGCCAAAAGCAGATCCTTCAGACAAAGTACTCAGGAAGCAAGGAGGGTCTGAAATTGTCATCAGCAGCATGACAGTACTCAAACAAACCACCCTCCAGGTTCTTCTTTACTTTTTCCTTTAAGATGATCAAAGAGACCAAATGAATATACCAATCTTCACCTGAAATTAGAAAGAAAAGCAAGACTAACCCTTTTCCAGACTCTAAACTAACTTTCAGTGCTATTCCAGAGTACAGACCCTTTTCAGGTCTGAGGCTACATCCTGCTCTGCCCAAAACCTGCAACCTGTCTTGTGTGCATGGACTTAACATCCTCTGCCAGATCTGGATTTGCCAGATGCATGGTACAAACACCAGCTACACCGAGAAAGAATTTTAATCACTTCTTTCTTTCCAGTATGATTACTTATATTAAGTAGTTTAGGAAGATCTGGCAAGTTTTCCTCAGCTCTTGCCATGTTTTAAAGTGGATCACTTTAAAAGCACAGACACATCATAACTGTTGAATTCTCTACAGATTTTCCTATGCAGCACCTTGGTGATTCTAACACCAGAATATAGTTTTGACGGACAAGAGAGCAACTCTAAGACAACGCCAGTGAGCAAGGCATCTCAAAAATCTGCCTGTTGTCCCTCTGCATGCACAGCAGAGCAGGCAGAGAGGGTTGTTTTTACTGTTGTTAAAAGAGAGAGTAACCATGGCTTGTTCCCGGGAAAGGAGGCAACCTCTACCAATAACAGCAGCCACTGTGCCGAAAGACATCCTACCAGCACTTGTCTTCCTTGGCCGCACAGCCCAGGCAGGGACTCACCGCGAAGACGGCGTTCTGCAGCCCGAAGGGGATCAGCGTCAGCCGCGACAGAAACACCACCTTGAGGCCGCTGCCGCCCTCCACGACACGGACGATGGCACTGAGCGTCCCGCTGCCCTGGATCCTGGTCCGTGCCCAGCGGGCCAACAGCCGCTTGCAGGCCACGTGGGCGACAAAGGTGCCGACGAGGACGCCGAACACCATCAGCCCCATGCCCAGCACGAAGCCGTAGAGGTAGCCGGCGGCCACGTTGAGCAGGATGTAGCCCCAGCCGCATGGGAAGGACACGACGATGAAGCCCACGGTGAAGAGCAGCACGCCGGCCAGGCTGTCCAGGCTCTCGGCCCAGAGCAGCAGGTCCCGCAGGTACTGGCGCACCAGGGCCAGCGAGGCGAAGCAGACAGCGGCCAGGACGCACAGGCTGAGGCAGCTCTTGCACCAGCAGGTGCCCAGCAGGCAGCAGGAGCAGCGCCAGCCCCGGGCCTCGGCCAGCCCATGCCCGCCGCCGCCCGGCTCGGGCAGCTGGCAGAGCAGCAGCTCCGCGGGCGGCAGCCCGTCCTCGTTCGCGCAGGGCCCCAGCAGCAGCCCGCCGGCCCCCGCTGCCTCCGCCGGGA
>VXBC01013090.1:667752-682392 GCA_013399945.1 Ploceus nigricollis
CGGGTGTGCCCCAGCGGGGCCCCGCCGCCCGCCTCGCCCGAGCCGCCCCGTGCCGCACACCCCCATCGGCCCCGGTGCTAGCAGCCGGCATTCCCGGCAGAGCCGTAACCCGCAGGGTTTGGAGGGAGCCGTGCTGGAAAGCGGGTTGTTTTCCGTCAGGGGAGCGCGGGGTTCAAACATCGCTGACTGTACTGTTACTCTTGCGCTCCCTTAACATGTCTCCCTCTCTTGCGTGCGGGCTTTGTACCGCAGACACCCCGGGCTGCCCTTCTCTACCAGCGAAACGAGCCTTCCTCGACCAGCGGCCAGGGTTTGAGCCGAGGGGCGACAGCCGGTGCTCCCTGGCTCCGCGGCACCTCCACGCCAGGTCAGCGTGGCTCACATGCCTGAAGGCTCGGACCCACTTTAGGACGGTTTGAGGTTGAATTTTGAGGCATTGGCAGAAAGAAAGAAACAGCCTGGACATGAAGTGAGGTCTCCATTTAGAGGGGTGTTTTCTCGGGAGCCTCGCTGAGGCTCGATGGCTTCGTAGGTCGCTTTTGCTCTGATGTTACTAACGGCAAGGTGCAGAAAGGGTTTGTTTTTTTTTACAACGCTTATACATACAACGTGCTCTAGTGGGTTTATACTCCCCTGCTGGGAAATTTGCAAGCGTTATATTAAACGAGAATACGTGTAGGTTATAAAGGTTAAAGGGTGATTGGAAACAAACAGTTATCAAAATTAAAACATATCTTTAAATACTGCCATTATGCACTTGCAAAATACAACGGTAGAAACAATATAATCTGGGCAATCCAGCAGATCAGCCTCAGAAAATGACAGATAGCTTTGAGAGCCAACAGCAGAATAAAAACTCCATACAGCAGGGGAATTGCAGATAAATGTCTCCAGCATAACCTGCTTTCTTGCTGTTACCTGTCTCTGAATGAAAGCATTTGATTTTTTGTGCACTCTTTGCTTGCATGCAAACACAGGCACGGCGTACATCTGGAATTATAGTAGTAATAATGTCAACAAAACCCTACACTAGAGCTTGTAAAGGATGATGGGCATGCTTGTACATTCAGTAAGGCATTTCAGCAAACGGGGCAGCTGGAAGTTCAGTAGAACAAGAAAACAAAATACTAATTTCTGGTTTTATACCAAGAGCACATATGTCTTTGATGCAGATTCAGCTTGTGTATATTTTTGTTCAGTGCAGTTACTTTCATAAAACAGAAAGAAGTCTGGGTGGAAATGTCTAACAGTTACATGCTTTACACTGCCCCTCCGTTGCTGTATTTAAAGTGCAGAACCTTGTACTCTGAGCTGGAATGAATTTCCGGCTGTCACTCTAAAAGCTACAGGGTTCTGTATTTATAATCACAGAAAATGTACTTGAAAAGTGACCACAAGAGAGTATGAAGAACATAAAGGTCTATCTAAGTGACAATTTTGATATTACACTCTAACATATTAAAAAAAAAAAAATTAACTAGTTAGTGGACCATGCTTTTCAGTCCCTAGGAATATACAGACTGAAACTCCTTGACCTTATCCATCACCTGAGCTCCTTAAAATAGCTAATTCTGACATTCTTCTGTCCCCTGGAGCAATAGCTCAGGAAGGAAAGGCAACGAATAGTCAGATTTTGAGTGATACAGACCATGATCATGGAGCATCTTTGGATAAACATCCAAATGAGGCCACAGGAATTCAGCAAGACTTAGGTGGAGCTGGTAGCTGCTCCCTCATGCACAGCGGATACAGCTACAGAGATGAGAGGCAGTGTCAGCTGGCTCCTGCAAGCCTGCCCAGCACACTCTTACCCTCTGAAGGGAAAAGAAACAACCTCACACACCCTTGAAAATGTGCCAAATTGGCACACTGCTAGACAAAATGCTGGACAAAATGGTCTGCCTTTCAGACTTACTGGTCAGTGAATCATAGGATATTCCTGTACCAGGGATGATGCAGTTGCAATGATACAAGCGAGGCAAGATCTGTAGGGAAAAGCAGTTATCTTTCCAATCACTACACTTAAAAAACTAGGCAAGCTCTTGAGCACACAGCTCCTGGACAAACACTTTGTTCTCCAAAAAAGATAGCGCTTTTTGTTTGTTTTTCCTTTTCCCCAGGTAGATAGTTGATTTAGTGAATAATTTGCAGAAAATGCTGTCTAACCTGTTCTTTTGAAAAGCACAAGTGTTACTTTTTTTACTTTTGGAAATTATTTGAAGTAATAGGAATAAGAATTAAAGGTTTAGTTCATATGGGTTTAAATTATTGCATTATGTCAGCAAATACTGCTCCTATACTTCCTTAGATGGATCTAATTACTTAGATTTTCATTATCTCATCTATCATTTGATCTGATTTTTTACCTATCTTTATATTTAATTTTGGTCTTTCTCATGTAAAACTTGAGAGGCACAGAGTCACAACTAGGGTAGTGTTCTGCTTCAGAAAAAGGTGTTTCTGTAGAAAGATGCTCTCACAATTATATAGATGGTAGTGGATATTAAAGAATTTTTGCCAGAGAGGTATTTTTTCCAGGCCTGCAATGTAGGCTGAGGATATTTCCTTGTCCTGGCACAAGCAGCTGAGAAATGCTATTTTGTGTTTTGAAACTATGATTCTTCTGTCTCATTTTTTATTTGAAGGACTATTATCATGCAAACACACCCAACTAAACATGTGAGTCATCTTATTGAAATGAAAGGCATGACTCATTTAGGTCCATGCACTGGTCCATACTGAATAGGGACCCTGAAAACGGGGAGTAGGACACGTTAAGCCACAAATCAGGACATATAATTCTGAAGCTCCTGGAAACTTGCCATAGTTATTTCTGAATTGCTCTTTGGGAGGGAGAAGCAGGACTTTTTTGAGAAAATGATATTAAGAACCATAACACCAATGTACTTCTAGATGTCTGTTAGTTCTGCCAGCATTACTGTGAGGATCCTTTGGTGGGAAGTGCAGCATTGACTAATCTGTGTCAGGAGTAATGATTCTTAGGCCACAGCAGGCTCACTGAAAGTGCCTTCATCTGGCCTGCAGTCTTCTTTGCTATAGATTCCCTTACATCCACTTGAAGGAAGGGGGATGTAAACTCATGCAGGGAATATGCTTTTTACTGTTAAACAGACTATGAGTTGCAAAGATGTGAGGGACGGTATTAGGAAGGAGCAAGTCATGACCAGAGAAATTCTTCTGGTAGACCAAGTTAGGTCTGCAAGCCATAGCTTGGGCCCCACTGTTTTGGATTGTTGTATTTCATACACATGTGCATTCACAGTTTTGTCAAAGTGCATGACAGTTGTGCTGAAGGAAAACAAGGTATCATGTAGCATTTTATGACATTGCTTGAATTCCCCGTGAAAGGTGATAGCTCTGAAGTTACTGCAGCAGGAACAGGAGGTGTAAGAGGAGAAAGGGCACTATTCACAACTTCAGATCATCTAATATTTTAATTATTTGGATGAATATCTATCAAGATGTAACAAATTTTGTGGTACTTTGAACAGGAGCTAGCTAGTTCAGAAAAAATCTTTATATAAAATATACAAATGTAAAAAATAAACATGCATAAACCTTATTTAATGTATCCCGGAAAGAGATTTTATGTCTTGGGGTGAGAATCCAGATTGTGTTATTTTGCAGCTTGATTTATTAAGTGTCTACAGAAACTTTATTACTTGATATATAACCCCAATTTCCCAGATAAGTGTCATATAATCATGTTAAAAACACTGAAGGATTTGTTGTGCTATCATAAACTCATATAATTCAGAAAATGAATCTGTTTATTTTCATACATGCTTCTACTTAAGAAATATGGTTTATACAACGATTTTATAAGAAACATTTCAAACCAATTTGATTACAACTCTATGTAAGGCATGAATAAAAATTAAATACAGTAAGCAATGTGCTGAAATATTTACATTGAAGAGAAAATTCTGGGACATCACTCTGGTGTGATTTACTGTGTAAATAGTGACACATCTAAAACAAGTCCATTTCAGTAGAAGTGAGGATTTTTGATATTCATGAGAGTGTCCTAGACCAGAAAGAGGAAATAAGAAACCTTTCCATATATGTAAGGCAAAAATACAGCTGCATATTTGGTATATCTATAGCTGCCTTCACCAGTTGCAGCAGTGGAAAACTTAAGCTAATTAATCTGAAAGACTCACAAGGAATTCTTCCTTGGAAAAGGATATCCTTTTGTTGGCAGAAAAAACTTCTACCAATTTTTCATTCCCTGAAATGACTGCTTTGTTGCCAAAAAAAATGCCTTAGTCAGGGGCTATTGGTGTAATGCAGAATAGCCTGAAGTTTGGAAGTTACAAAATTCCTCTTGAAAACTAGACTAACACTGGTTGCCCTCGGAAATGGCAAGCTATGGAAAAAATCCAAGTATTAAATTAATTGTGTCCTCCTTAATGGCATAGTGCAATCATTAGATGCACCTCAAAACGTTAGCCAAGTAATTACTTACTTCTACCAGGACCACAAACTAGGAATCTACATTTTCATGCAACAGAATGCTTGAGGCAATTCTTGGGAGCACTAAGATCTAGAAAGTGTGTTTTCAAAAGGAATTTTGGGTATCATGAAATAAAATACAGTGAGAAAAGCATATCTGAGGAAGAGGAAACTCTCTTGGTGAAAGTAATTTATTGAGGCTGTTTACACCCAGAGTCTCCTCCACTTTGAAGTGACTAAAAGAAGAACTGTACCTAAATATATACCATGCTCAGGGCACTTTTAATGGGAGGGGTGTAAGTAAATGGAAATACTAGCATATCCTTAATGTCATGTTTTCATCAGTTCCCACACATCTGTGTCTTTTTACCAATATAGTTGGATATTCTTCAACAAGTTATCACATTCCCTTTGATACATCTGCAATCCCATGTGTAAAAGCTGTATCTATCTCTTTCATATATTTGCTTTTAAAGTATATTTCAGTAAGTTGTGAAGCAGAGAAAAGTAGCCTGCATTTTCACTTTTTCCACAGCAAGGGTATAGTCTTAGTAGGTTATAGATTGGAGGTCAGTTTCATCTAATATTTTTGGTTCAGTGATTTTGTAAAAGTATTTAGCATGAAAGGATAACCCAAGATCCAGAGACTGTTTTAACAGCACAGTAACATTTGACTGAGTTTTACTATTAAGCTTTATTAAGCAGCTTTAAGGTTAGCTTCAATTCAGCCCTGAAGCAGACAATCAAGTTTGTGGCTTGGATAAACAAACATGTATTTGAGGGTATAAATCAGGCCATCAGTTACAGCAGTCTTAGATAAGAAAAAAAAAAGCTTATGGATTAATTTCTTTGTGTTTTCTTGATTTATAATTGTTTTTTACTGAGCAAAGTTTCAGCAGTCCTTCTTCACCTTTATTGTTATTTCTTTATTTAAGAAACCACAGTATGGTAACTGCTGGCAGACATTGAACGTAGCAGGGGTTTATGCCTCTGTAGAAGCATGAGGATTAAAAAAAATCTCAGCTTCCAAAATCAAAGGCAGAGCTCATCTGAGTGTTTCCCTATATCAGGCGCTGCTTATATCAGTTTGCATGTTTATAATCCTTTTTGTAGCATATCTACTAAATTATTTATCATTCATAGTTTTAAGCTAGACTGACTGACGAGTTACAAACATCCTCTGAGAGAACATTCACATTTTTTATTAAACACTGGTGAAAACATGATTTTAAGCCTAATTTGCCTCCCATTCTGACTCTTACGACCCTAGCCCCAGGCAAAAGAGCATTTTAACTATAAGCCCCAAAAATCAGAGTTCAGTAGACAGCCTGGCTCTTCTCTACTGTGTAGTTTAAAGGAGACGTAGATTATTAAGACTGGGCTTAGAAAAGTCTCTTCTTAATGGTCTTACCTCCTACGTGCCAAGACTGTGAAGTGGAAACTCCACTTCTTGTCTGTTTTTTCTAGGCTCTGGTGTCTGCACCCTTACTCCAGCAGCTGAGATTGGGGACACAATGTAGTTGCAATAACAGCAATCTATTAAATTTGCAGCAAAGATTTTGCCAAAGGCTTGGAGTGTCCTGTCTTTCCTTTGAAGCATTCAGTAGTCCTCAGCAGGCTTGGCGGGCACACAGGAACTTGTAAGAGGTGCTCAGTATCAAGCATCTTGGGAGAGAGATGTAGAATACAAATAAATGAATGATCAGATGAGATGGAGAGGCTGAAAGGACTTAAAGGATGTTAGTGTTGATAGGGAATCACATGATAAAGGGCTGTGTGTTCTTTTTTGGTCCTGTTCCTCCTCTCCTCCAGTCACAGGAGATGCTGTAAACATAAAAATGCCTTCTAGTCCTACTTGAGTGGAGTTATACAGAAGAAGGAATGAGAAACAGGGTAGAGGGACTAGGTCTGTGCATGAAGGAGCCTCCTCCCTCTGACCCTATACCTATTCCATCCATGGCAACCTCGATGCACCCTTTCCTGCACTTGAGGGTAGCTTTTCCATAACAGGAAGAAGGAACCTGTGATGCTGGAAGAGACAACCTTGCACACAGTAATTAAGATTAGTGTGTTTGCTAAATACAAAGCCTGTGTAGAGAGCAGATCTCTATTATAGGGCACACAGCTTAGGCAAGTAGGAGTCCAGGTGTGTGGCATTTTGGACTTTTGAAAACAAATATTTCCAAATGGTACCTCTTACCAGGTTCAACAGAGACAAAATAGCTGTGTTGAAAAATATTTAGACATGTTGAAACTATTTATTGACTTTGAGACTGATTTAAAATGCTTATATATTAATACCCAAAAGCATGTGTTTAAACTGAAGTTATTTAGTAAACTTGGTTCAAATGATATCATTAGATAACATCAGAAATAGGTTTCCAAACTTGATCTTTCAAAGACTTAGCAGCACACAGGTGTTAGTCATGTAAGTAGATATATTGGTGTGCCCTCTTTGACTGTCCTGTGGTCAAAACTGTTCTCTCTACAGCCAATAAACCCCAAAGGAATGTAGTAAATAGTTGCATATGACATTATTAAACACACAGAAAAGGTAGACATGTCACTGGTAGACATTTTCAGGCAAAGACATTCACAAAACCTGGAGGCATACAGAGGTTTCCATGGATATGCTCTACAGCTCATTCCTTCTTCAGTTCTTTACTGGGATTTAGAGTTTGTTTCTGAATGCGTTTGGAGTTTTGAGCCACCTATACCATTGCTTCTTAATCTTTATTATAACAGTTTCAATTTTACCAGTTTTCACTGGGCACAATATTTTTTTTTCAACTGTCTGGCTCTTGTGTACTTTTCATTCTCAAAACACTGTATAAGCATTTTGTGTTGGATATATTGCCTCCATCTGTCCCTTGAAGCACTTAAAATTGCCTTTATAAAATATGTGTACTGTAAATCAAGCATATAGTCCCTTTGAATGAATCTGCTCTAGAGTGCTTTCCAAGTCATCAGGCAAAACAGGCAGTCTGCAAACCCAGGTGTTGCCTTAGAAAATAAACACATCGGCAGCATATCAAAGACCAGGAAGATGTTCTCAGCCTCAAAATGGAGTCTTTCCCCGTTATTGCTCCCACAATAACAGAAATGAGCAGCACGACCATTGTGTTGTGCTGCTCATTCCCCGATGTGCAGTATCAATTCACACACCAAGTTGAGGTATTTCAATTTTTTATTCTACTTTGCACAAAGTAGGGAGATAACCCACAAAAGGCTGGCTCCCTGATCATCAAGACTATGCATTTTAACAAACAAAGGCATCAGCACTCACTGGTTACAGATTACATATTCATTTTACTAATTAGTACTCAAATTCCTATTAGTTGTATCTCTTGCTCCTCATGCTAATTAGTCCGCATGTGCAGTTCTTCCCTCCAGTTGAGTCTTTTAAGTAGGTGGTCAGTGAGTCGACGATCACAATCTGCCACTGCCAGAATTGCCTTTCCCCCAGTTACTGCTGAGTTCTGCTGACTTCACTCTGGTGGCTCTCATCCAGACAGCCCATTCACCTTGGGATTGTCTTCCTTTTTCCTTAAAACAAAAAACTAGCCAAGCATACAACATTCACAATGCAATTGCTTAACCATAACTGTTCAGCTAGACCTACTGGTATTGGTGTTACCAATATTTCTGATGGGGGCATGCCCGGACTTGTCCAACTGCTGAGCCAACGGCGGCAGCTGGGGTAGTTTCACCCCAGAGACACCTTTGGCTCACCAAGAAGCTGCAAGCGGTTGCAGGCTTTCCAGAACCCCGGCGGACAGTACTCCTCAGTGGAGAGACTTTAGGCGATGGTGAAGAAAGGAGTCAGTTCTGGAGGAGGGTTTAATCCAGAGTTTTTATTCTAGCTACAGGATTCTGAATCTTACAAGAGCTCCGGCAGAACTCCCGAACCGCGTGGTTGGTGTGGCCTTTATCCTGGGGGCAGGGGGAAGGGCAGGGCCAGGGAGTCAACCAACCAGGTGAGGGGGGAAGGGGTCCCAGGGGAAGAAAGACACCTGGGTCGTCCAGTGTTCCCCGGGGGTAGGGAGCATCTTTTGAATCTGCCCAATCACTCAATGCCCTGTCTGGACTTCTTCCAGGATTGAGAGCCAGGGCTGAGCAGGGGTTGGGGTGGGGGAAACGGCTTACACATCTAGGAGGGAGAAACCCAAGGGTGAAACCCAGTGGTTCAAGGGTAGACTATGAAAACACACTGCAACATACTGGGCAACAACTAAAAAACAAATGCAAAATTTGATTCAAATCTTGAGCCACTCAAATCTTGGGAGGCTTGATGCCATTTGTAGAAGTCCTCACTTAACCAGAGAATTTCTTCTTCACTGAAAGAGCACTTTAAAAACTTTCTACAACACTGAACCAACTATCTTTATAAAACCTCTGAACAGTGTTTGCTTTCTTCACACTTCTTGT
This sequence comes from Ploceus nigricollis, assembly GCA_013399945.1. Taxonomy (NCBI): domain Eukaryota; kingdom Metazoa; phylum Chordata; class Aves; order Passeriformes; family Ploceidae; genus Ploceus; species Ploceus nigricollis. The sequence continues at coordinate 676,657 of VXBC01013090.1, forward strand.
GATCAGAAATAAAACAAAAAGGTTAAATACAGGGAGCTAATACCAAAACTGGGATAAAAACCAGTTATTTTTTCCTATTATACACATGTCTATTTTTGTGAGTCTCTTTTTTTTTCTTTTTGTATCCTAAAAGATGTAAAGAGGATTTTTAAAGTAAGTTTGTGCAACAGGAAGAGTTCTCAAAATTTTCTTCATGCTTTTCACAATTTTATTGACATATTCTGAAATCACTTTTTCAGTGTTGTTTGTGTTCCTTAATGAAACTTTTTTGAATATATAGACACCTTATACTGCTCCATCTTTAGAAAACTGTTAACTTTGTCATTCTGTATGGTCCCAGTGGTAACAGTCATCATCCTTTATTCTGTTTCCAGCCAATAACAGTGGGAGGTTCATGCCCGTTTCCCTTCCTCCTCTGCCTCCTTCCTGGCATCCTGCCTACGGCCATGGAGTAGCAGGCGTGTATTATCAAGCAGTTACACCAGTTGTTTCAGGCATGCAGACCTCTTCAAATTACCTTCTTCATGCCCCTCATCAGCTGTTGCTGCTTTATCACTTTACTGTCAGATGAGCAGCAGGCACCAGTCCTAATCCAGGACCAGCTGAGATGCCATTCTGTCCTTACAGCAGCACCACCATAATATTCCTTACTGGAAACTGGATAACCTAATCAGCTATTTTTTTTTCAAAAAAATTTAGTTTAATTCTTCTTTATGTGTGTTATTGATATTTGTCAAATAATACAGGAATCATTTAAGAGCAGAGGAAATATTGAAGAGCTATTATGTACAATTTTTAATGAGTTTTGAATGAAACTCCACACCACTCCAGCAAAAATTTGCCTTAATATGAAGTATTCCTAATTTTCTTCTTTAGGTATCACGATCTTCCAGATTAGTCTCACATCTAGCAAGACATTCAAAAATATTGAAAAGTTTTGCTATGAAATGCATGGATTTTAAAGTGTAAATTCTACCACACCCCCTGCACAGTGCACAAAAATTTCCATAAAATAATTATTTGACAAGGAAAAAAAAGACAAAAATCATTTGGAGTTGACTGTATGTGATACTTAATAACTTGAGCAAGTAGTTACAGTGTGTGATGCTAATGTTATCCTTCAGTACCAAGAGCAACCAAGTACACCCAATATATGTTCTTTGATGATAGTCTCTGACACACTCTGTGCTCTGTAGGAATTAATATGGCTGAAGCAAGACTCTGGCATGACCATGGCACCTCTGTATGAGCCTTTTCATTCCACAATGACTTATTGCAACTGTAAGAAAAAGGTTATGGTGCCTTTTTCCTTGACCTGTGAAGCTACAGACTTTTTTCTGTGTCACATACCTTGACCTCAGGTGCCAAAAGAGAACTGCTGAATTCCTGGAAAAGCCTTTATGTCCCCACAAAATCAGATGTTAGGAATTTCCTTCTAGATCTCCTTGAAGGATAGACATGCACACCAGTAATGCCAGAGATGTAAATTACATCTAGTCTGAATCCATGGACAAACTGCACCTGCAGTCCCTAAGGACCTGTACTGCCCTGAGGAGCACTAACATCAAAAGTGCAGATATCCCAGACTGTGAAGACTTGTTTTAATATAGGTAACTGTCCTGGTTTTAGCTGGGATAGAGTTCATTTCTTTTCAGAAGCTGTTACAGTGCTGTGTTTTGGATTTGGAATGAGAATGGTGTTGATAGCATACTGATGTTTTGGTTCTTGCTAAATTGTGTTTACCTAAGTCAAGGGCTTTGATTTTGGTAATGGGTTTTTGGTTTGGGGTTTGTTGATTTTTGGTTTTGGGTTGTGTGGTTTTTTGGTTTTTTTTTTTGTTTTTTTTTTTGGGGTTTTTGTTGGCAGGGGGAGGCTGTTGGGGTTGGTTTGTGGGGTTTTTTTTTTGTTTAGTTGGGTTAGGTTTTTTTGTTTTTTGGGTTTTTTGTTTCATGCTCTGCCAGAGAGGAGGTAGGCAAAAGAAAATGGGAAGGAGCATAGCCAGGTGACCTGAACTGGCCAAAGGGACATTCCACACCACAGAGCATCATGCCCAGTATATGAACTGGGGGAGTTACACAGAAGAGGGGCCAGTCAGGGTTCGGAAAGGGGGACCTGGCATCAGTCAGTGGATGGTGAGCAATTGTATTGTGCATCATTTGTTCTTCCCTTTTTATTGTAATTTTTACTATCATTTACCATTATTACCGTGTTTTACTTTGGTTTTGGTTATTAAACTGTTCTTATTGCAACCTGCAAGTTTTACTTTGATTCTCCTCCCCATTCCACTGGGCTGGGGGGAGAGAAGGGGCTTTGAGCGAGCAGCTGCATGGTGCCTAATTTCCAGATGGGCTTAAACTGTGACAGCAATGTAATTTAATTTGCTAATTCCAGGGAATATTGTGTTATAAACACAAACTACTTGTCTCACTTATGCATGATTAATATGCTAACAGAGGTTGACAAGTGTAAAAAAGGATCACATCTGTCTTATTTGAATCCATAGCATTAAAAAGTTATTTGGGGTTTTTGTGGTTGATTTGTTTTGCAGTAGCTTCTTTTCTTTTTTCTTTTCTCTTTTCTTTTCTTTTCTTTTCTTTTCTTTTCTTTTCTTTTCTTTTCTTTTCTTTTCTTTTCTTTTCTTTTCTTTTCTTTTCTTTTCTTTTCTTTTCTTTCCTTCCTTCCTTCCTTCCTTCCTTCCTTCCTTTTCTTTCCTTTCTTTGTTGTAGAAATGTCTCATGAAACAGTTCCTTAAAGAAATCAAAAAACTGGCAAGAAAACTGCATGTGAGGTGTTGAGTTTCTGTTGGGAGCAAAGATTGTGTATCTTGTGTCTCTGTAACACCTTTAGTCTTTGTGATTTCACCCTATTTTTTCCTAGTTGCCCCTTTCTTTAAAATTTGTCATGCACTTTAAACTTTCAACCCTTCAGATGCTTCATGTTACTTCATTGGTCACTACTCCTCCACTTGTCCATTTGACCAAAATTTGCTGGGCAGAAGGCAGATTACATTTCTTAGGCAATACCTTTGGAGATTGCTTCGGAATTAAGACAACTGATGATAAACTTAGTTTGTAGTGATAAAGTCAATCCCAGTAGCTTCCCAAGAGATACAAGGAAGCTTTTTGCAAACTTACCCTTTAGAGACACACCAAATTGAGGAACAATTCATTGCACTGACATTTGGAATCCACAAAGCATTTATTTTTTATAATCTTGATTTTTTATTAGCATTTTACTTGCTTAAGTTTAAGCAGCCCTTTCCCATCTTTGTTATTCCTTTATCTCAGAAATTATAAATTGAGTCTATTCAAGGTAATAGTTGCTCAGGCAGGATTTTCCTTTGGCAAACCCATGGTGACTACTCCCATATACATTCTTCATGTTCTCAGAAGACTTTATTTGTGCTGTGTATCTTTCAAATAACATACAGAAAATATTTATTCAGAATATATTTTATATGAGTGAGAATGCATTTCTCACTCATTTCCCTGCTACACATTTCTCACAGTGTATTTTCTGGTACAGTATATGTACTGGTCACAGAATGTCACAAGTGGACAGCAAACACAAACAGGGCTGGATCCAACCCTTATCTAAATCTGGGGACTGTGTTGTGTGTGGGGCTTCACACAGTGTGTCTGAATCCATGTGCACGCTGGAAGAGGCTAAAGAAGGATGGACCAGGAGAAGGTTAAGGGCCATGTTACCATGCCTCTTCCTTCAGGGTGTTGTTCCCTTGTTAGGAACTATTTCTCTAAACAGGTAACAAACTGGAGGAGGGAGATCAATAAAATTCTATACAACAAGTACTTACATAGCTGAAAACTTGATCTGATTCAATTATAGAAGAAATTATCCTCCTTGACATCAGAGATTTTGCATGAGCAGAATAGGAGACACAGAAGAAGACAGGCTTACTTAGCCTTCAGTGTAACAGAAGGCTGCTTCAACAACAGAGGTGATAAAGTAGTTGTAACTCTGCTGCATCCAATTACAAGGTTTCTAATTATGAAGAATTATTTAGGATTTCCCCAAGGAGTTAATTTTAGAGAGTACCGGAGATTATCTCTAAAGACCTCTCCTAACCTGTCGCACTTAAAAGCATTCCAGCTTCTCAGACGTGCTGCTCAAGGGAGCTCTTTCTATTTTGTTGGTATCCACTAGAGAAAAATAAGCAACAGACAAGTCATAAAAAGGTTGGGGTTTATTACTTAACATTACTGCAATTTGCTGTTTCTAACCTTGTTGGGAAATTGCAGGGAGGTGAAGATGAGTGGATGAGCTGATTCACTGGGGAGCATGATTGATTGATGGTGGGAAATAATGACACGTCCCAAGGAAGCACACTTCAGAGAGAAACTTCAGCAAAAGGAGAGCTTTAAAGAGAAGTGTTCTATTTTTCCTTTTTTTCTAACAAAAGCACCCAATATCTTTATGATATGCTTTGATGTGCACAGTTTTAATGAGGTTATTTTCAGAGCACAGGAAGCTCTCTTTTCTTTGGGAATGTGAAAAGGCTGTGCTTGCCACCCCTGGAAACAGCTGTGGGATTCACAGTTCACCCAGAACTCCTAAGAAAGTAGATTCACATATGTAGTCTGTATTTCCTTTTGTTAACATAAAACCAGCTGGTTTGAAGTAGTTTGTTAAGACGAGTCTAGACTAGGTCACCTGTGGCTGGTGGTGCATGTATAGCACACCTGAGTGGATTATGAGCTGTTCCTCTTCATTTAGGTCAGAGCAAAGTGCACGTAAAAAGCCCCAGAGTATTTCCCAATGTTTCCTGCCCTCCCACAGACTGATGCCATTCTGTGGTTTGGAAGCAAAGTTGAAGAGGGAAGCTGTGATTTCAAAGCAACACGACAGGAGGGAAATGATCAGTGTGTCGACAGGGTCTGCTGTGCCTGCTGTCCTGGGGGAGAGTGATGGAATCGCTCTGCCGGTGTGAAAAACTTGCGGATGCAGCACACGGATCTGCAAGAGATCTCCACTTTGTAGTCTGCAACAGCATCTCTGTTTTATCATGAGGGCAAAAGAACAAAATGTGGTCAGCTGTGGGGGGACAAACTACACAGCTAAGAAATTTCTTCTTTCTCAGAGCTCAAGCAAGAGGAAAGCATAGCAAGGGAATATAAAAGGAGAGGGAGAGGGAGAGGGAGAGGGAGAGGNAGAGGAGAGGAGACACGCAATGCATGTGTGAGCATCAGGAGAAAGCCACACTGAGAGAAGCCAAGCAGCCTGTCTCTTAACAGACCTTTGCTTTTAGGGGAACTCAGGACATGGGTAAATTTTTTGGCTCTTCCTCACTGTTGACATATACGGACATTAATGTACCTCATTAAGTCACCTCATTAATGTACCTCATTAAGTCCTCTCCTTTAACATACAGATTATCACATAAACATGATCCTCCATTTTCATATTTTTTGGAATTAAATTTAAACATACACTGTACTAGCATAACTAATGTTGTTACCACAGTGGTTATTTTTTATTTCCTATATTTCTGCAGCAACAAAATTCAAAATTAAAAGAATGAACATGACTTTAAGACAGAAGAACCCCTGTAAAGGAAATAATCTCATTGGGCCTCTGAACTGAACTAAACAGTCCTGTTTAAGTGCAGAGGAGACCAAAACTAGTATGTGCAAGAGAGCCTGTACTGCTTATGCAGCTTCAGGAAAGGGGAGCTGCCACAAAGGAATTATTCCTGCTGCTTACTTCAGACATCACTTT
>VXBC01013090.1:682432-700215 GCA_013399945.1 Ploceus nigricollis
AAAAAAAAAAAAAAAAAAAAAAAAAAAAAAGAAAAGAAGGACTGTATCATCATTAAGATTTTAATTAAGGAATGAGAAGGGTTAAAAATAAAACAGAAAATTCTTCTTCTTTTTTTACTTCCTGAGCATTTATTAGGCAGCCAACACAGGCCAGCTTCTGGAAAAACACTTGTTTAACAATTGGACAAAAATTAAAAGATATACATCTCTTCGGCAGTTCTCTTCAGTGTGCAGTAAGACTACTTTAAAAATGTTACAAGCCGGTCAATCTAAAGATGCCATGTATCTTTTAGAAGAGACTCAAAGTGAAACTAATCTGCTTAGGGCCATCATGACCCCACAATAATGTATATTGTCTGTCCTCATCTCATGTTCAGAATACCAGCACAACAATCAGATTTTCCTAGAGAGCATATTATTAATCTTTGCCCTTTATAATAAACTGTTGGTTTTATCTGTATTTTATATAATATGAGCCCAGGATCCTGTCAAATACTCATCCTTTATGGAACTCCCACAGCCCAGCAATGTGGGAGTGGGAGTCTCTTCTGAGACTGAAAAGATATCCATTGTGATTTCCCTTAGCTCAGGAGAAGGAAAATGCGAATAACTCCAGAGAAAGAAGTGCAAATTGCACAGATTACAGTACCCTGCATGAGACCAGCTCTGTGCTGGTTTCAGGCAGGCAGTTGGATGGATGCACACACTGCAGCAGGTGAGACTCCCTCCCACTTGGCTCTGCGGGTGGAGCTCCCTCAATTCCGGAATTAGGCCAGGTTACCTCTTGGGAAACCCTCAGGAATTAGCAACTCTAATTGCATTACCCAGAGAGATTTTGGCCATGGTGAGCAGACGTAGAGTGAGACCTTGATGAAACCTGGCTTTTGCCCATCTCCAGATACAGATTAGCAAGTTTACCCCCTCTAAGTAGATATAATGTAGCAAAATTATAGCTTTGTATAGGCTGTATAGCTTTACACAGCCAGTTACCAGGGGGTGGTAGGAAAAGGCAATAGGAATACTTAGAGCTGGAAAGCCTAAGAGAAAGAGCAGTGCAAATACCGCCATCCAATAAAAGAAGTGCTTGTATTTTATCTAAATTTTCTTGCCATTTATATGGCAATTTATATTATTTAAAATAATCTGATTAGTTCAGGTTATTCCGCACCTGGAATATTCCCTTTGCTGCTTGCCAAAAATAAATTATTAAGCTTTATTCTTTCTGCTAGAGGGCATTGGAAAGGGAAGCCATGGAGAAAAACACAAGAGAATAGGCTTTTCTCTATTGAGAAATACTCAGATACTCAGCATGTATTTATAAGGTGTTTATAATTTCTAAGTACACCTGAAGCCTAAAAGAGATCAGAATTTTGGGCCCACAAACATGAGAGAATTCAGGAGCTGCTCAGTCAGAAATTATGGGAAGAACATGCCTCACAAGAGTGCGAAAAGGTGAGGATTGCTGTACTCTGGTCATATCCTTAGCAAGGGAGAAAATGAATATTTCTGTAATTTTGCCCCAGAGTAATTATGAAGTACTAAGGGAAACAGAGTGTCTTAATGCTGTTTCCCTACTCACAGAAGATATTTCTATGCATAGTTCTGTTCATATTCACTGCTATGCCAACAAATGTGCATCAAATTCTTTTCCACTGATGGTTTTTTTCAGAACCTCGGCCAAACCATCCAATCCATGGGGTTTTTTTCAGTGTTGATGGACAGTTTGAGAGACTATAAACTGCAGTTCCTGCAAGATACACACAAAAGCAAAATGAAGAGAGGAATAAAAATCTCTTGCCTACTTTGATGGCAAAATTGTCTGTACAACAAGGAAGTATAAATTCTTTTGTTCTTTTCTTTTAAGTTTCTACAGCTGCCAAACTCATCCCCTGCTAAATTTCAGTATTTCAAAAATGCAGTGACTTAACTCCAAGGGGTTTTGCTGATGAATTGAAATCCCATCCCTCTAGTTTTGAAGCTAACTTTTCTAAACCAGCATATGCAGCCATTTTTGTACCTGGGTGTAGAAGTTCTCCAAGTTCCAACTTCAGACCCTGTCTTCTGTACGCAATGATCTTTCTTCATATTCACTTCCTTACCCAATCAAGAACCACTTTCATCCTTCAAACTAAAGACGGAGCTGTTAATTAGTACTAGTTAGATTAATCTTCTTCTAGTATCTTCTAGGTAGACAAAGGACTTGTCAGTGGAACCTGGGAAAACTGGGAAAAGGAAGGGGGAAGGAAGAAGAGGAAAAGAGAAGAGTTTATTTGGGGAACCCACTTCATAAGCACCAAGGATATATCTGATTCCTATTTCTGAAATACAAAACCAAAGCAAAAACTTGCATTTAGATCTAAAAGTCTAACTGAAACCAGTACAGCTGCCAAATCATTTGGCTGGTTTGGGAAAGTTTCTCTAGGCAGTACTCTCCATTATACTGTTGTTTCCTCATGTGAGTTACTTTCTCAGTAAAGCGAGCAGAAGGAAAGGATCACTGAGTTAAAGAGAGAGAAAATCTCCAATAAGAAGAACTCAGTTCCCACTAATACTGTTAACTGATATATATATAATTGATCTATAAACTGTTAATTGATATATAGAGATAATGAATAAACAGTTACGATCTTGATAATTAAAAGGTCTAAACCTGTGGCTGTAGTGTAAATGGAGATGTGCTAACACAACTGAAATTTGTGCAAGTATCATCAGCAACTAATCATACCCTTCTTCTCTATAGGTTTGCTTGAATTTGCTTATTTTGGAAACAAAGCAAAGCTTTAACCTCATTTGTTAAAACTGTATAGGCAGCAGAACTAGCCAGTGTTTTACCCTGTTCCATGACCTGCTAGTAAAGTTCCCAGAATCAGCAGATTTCCAGGTGCAGAAGTTTTGACTGGTGGCAATATACATGACAGAAGAGACTCATGGGTCGTAAGATTAATAATGAACTACCTAGCTCTGATGTGTGTCCCAGTAATGTATTCCAGTGGTACATATTTAGCATTTTACAGCAGCACACTTCTGTGAGGTGGTCTGAAGGTCACCAGCATTAAATATATGACAACACAGTCAGGTTCACTCAGCATTTACAGTAATATAGATCTAGACTGACATCAGTATTAAGACATCAGCAAGAGAGAGAGAGATCAAGAGCACTTGGCTTTTCTTCTAGAAAGACGCAGAACAAAAAACATAGCACCTTTCCCACAAAACTTTACAAGTGCAGAAGTGACGGGAGCATGTAGGTACTAATTCGTAATCCTTGGAATTAATTTCCAAATTTTCCTGTCGTATCCACTGAGATTCTCAAATTACTTTTGTTATAACATCATTCCAATTAGAATTTGTAGGGAATTTCTGACTCCCTTTGTGCTCATTCTGAATGAAAATGAAATCAACCTTTTATAGTTTCTTAAAAGACAGTTTCTAGAGGAGATGCTGTTTCAGGAAATTTGAAATGCATTATCCTAAGATATTTAACAAGTAAAGAGGTTTGAGTTTCAATCATGAAACAATTTATTCTGAAAAGGATCCAAATTAATCACACTGACATTGTTAAAATGCTTTTCAATTCTTTTCATCATAGAATTTCATGAAAAGCAATGCATTTTTCAGATAGTTCAGTTTGTAATGAAGCTTCATTTCCCAAAGGAGAAATTAAAATAAATTTCTTACCTTTTAAAATTTCTTACCTTTTTAACTTTATCCTTTGTTTTCTATACTCTGTTCACCTGACACAATTATACAAATGCTGGACAGACACTTGCACCACTACCACTACCACAGTTTCTAGGCATGAGTCTCTTACTCCATCTGTCAGTATAAAAGTGTATTACAAGACAGACATTACAGCTCGATGTATTTTACAGATGGAAGGTTGTCTAAGGGTTAAATATTGATACCAAACTATACTAGTAAATGCTATAAACCTACAGCACATGCCAGATTTAATCTAGTTTTTCATATTGGAAGTGAGTGCTGGCTAAATGAGGCCCTTCTGCTTTTAAAGAGGTGATCAGAGTGGAATGGGTAGATTAGGAAAAGAAGCTTATCTAAAAAAATTAGGAGGGAGGAGTAAGGCCTGAAGTTGAAAAATACACAGACAGTATCTCAATTAACAAGAAAAAGCTTTCCAAATAATGGATGTACTTGAAGCATGGTAAAAAAATTAATTGGTTCTCTTGAGGTTAATAGGGAATTAGAGGGAGGATGGAGTTGCATTGCAGACCTGTGGTGTAATTTCCCTGCCTGCTTCTACAATTGAAGTGGATGGAGATTTGCTTTAGCTGGAAGCCCATTTTCACAAATACAAAGAAAAGAACTAAGAAATAATGCTCAGCTTGCAAGACAGGCAGGACACAGAAGGGCCAAAGGGAGTTGAAGCAAAAGATTTGTGAGTGGGAAACTGTCAGAGGTAAATACTGACAAATATTTGTCAGGCTGGTTTTGGTTGAGTCTAAAAGCAACAAATATTCTGAAGGACAGATAAAAAAATGTAAAACAAATACCAGTACGAGAATCAAGGCTTAGTTGCCAGAGATTAGCGACTTTTATTACTGAGCACACATATGAAAATCTGACCTTTGGCAAGGAGATGTAACTCTTGCACTCTGCCGGCAGTGTGGCTTTCCCCTGAAGGACAGTGTGAGAAGCAGCAGGGGCTGAGGTGCTCTGGGCTTATAACAAGGAGACCAGCACATTCTGGGCAGATATCACCTGTGTAGCAAATATTGCCCATTTGGGAGGAGAAGAGGGTGCACACACTCATGTGGCTCAGGAACCTCACCAGGTCAGTGAGACAAGTAAGATCTGGTTACAGCCTCTCCAGGTCCTCAGTCTTCTGCAGATGCACCTTTGCCCTTACTCCAGATAGTCCAGAGTTGGCAGAGGAGTTATTCCCAGGCTGCAAGAGGCTATGGTAATGTTTCTTTACTAAGGGCTGCTTTAGTGTCTTTGAAATGTCGTACACATAACTTGCTTCCTTTTCAAGTGAGATCCATCTGATAAATACTTCTGTTTACTGTTTAACTGTCTTGCATTCCTCATTGTTGGCAGCACAAAGCAAGTAAGGTTGGTAAATCTTTAAAATTAAATCTGTTACTTAAGGCTATGCTGAGAGTCAAGGACTCTGTCATAAATACCCACTTTATTGCCACGTGCAAGAAGCTAGGAGAGCAGTGCACACTGTTTGAGTGTGAGCTACAAAACAGGAAGGGAGAATTTATATGATTCATCCACCAGCTATCCTTAAATTCAGCACTGATTTTCCTCTAGTACATGCAACCTCCCAGGCAGACTCCTGTTCTCCATTTATGTTTGCTGAGCAGGTAGGCAGGATAGCCAGGACCAGGATGGACCATGCAATGCTTTCCAAAGGGCAAAGCAAGAAGGTTTATGGGAAGGAAGCTGGTATGGGAATAACATGACTGCAGAGGCAACTGAAGGGAGAGACTCCTTTGGACCAAGACCCTGGGGCTATGAGGATCTTGTCTCTTAGAGATAAAAGAGACCTCAGCTGGGTTCCTGTGAATATTTACAAAAATAATAATAGAAGGGGAAAAATACATCTGCTGAATATCTCCATAAATGTTCCTCTTTCTACAAAGGTTTCAGTCTTTAAATCCTTGGTCAGTCAAGAAACTGGAATTGCCTAAGAATAATCATATTGACAAATCAAAGACAAATGGGGAAATTATTAAATCTGCCATATTTTTAATTTTTTATGCATTGTATCCACCACAGGATTTCATCTTATATTCATCAGATTTAAAGCTCCCTCCTTGTAATCTCTTCTGAAAATAATTCACTTTCTACCTTAAGAAACAGAATTGGGAGCTAACAGCTTTGAGTTATTAAAGATGCTGCAGTTAAACACAGAGAGCTATTCAGCAGACAGGAGTGCTCAACAGACTGTCCCAGCTTCTGTAAACACTGCCTGTGTCTCTCTCTCTCTCTCTGTAAGCACTTTCCCTGCTTTAATTTGTGGTTTGCAGAAATTGATAGCCCATTAGTAGGTATCTTTGGTCATCATCCTGTTAATAGCTTCCATGGTTTAATCAAATACATGACAAATACTACTAACCCTTGTTAATTCCCAAATTCTTATCCATGAGAAAGGCTTAGTGTGGGCAATGCTCTTTGTGCAGATGGAGTTTGTACATGTATGCATTTTATTTCTGCTGCTCTCATTTAACCTGTTCACGCCCTTTGAATTTTAGGAATTGAAATACAAAATGGAGGGAAAGAAGATAAGATGGGGACCAGACGGGACTGGTAAACCTCTTTCCATGCACCGCAGCTTTCTAAAGACTAAACAAAATTGCTGAATGTCGTGCAGAGGGAAATAGACTAGCTTTGCACAGCTTTAAATCTCTTGTTTTAATGACTTGTAAGGCAAGATTCAGAACTTCTGAAGTGTTCCATGTCAGAAACTCACTGGCAATGACAAAGCAAATAAAACAAAGAAGAATGTTATTGAAGAATGTTATTCAAACCACCTTCATGCAGTTTCATCATATGACAATTCTGACAATTTTTTATCTAAATGTGATAAGTTCAAAATGAGTTAAAATTAATATAGGCATCATATTTATTCTCCAAAATATAAAATAATAGTTTAATGAACTCTGTTTTCTAAAAAAAAAAGTAACATATATTTTCTGCCCCTTTTACATGTTAAGGTAAAATATTTGTCAATGTCATTTTAATGTTTTAAAACTTCTGTCAAATCATTATTCACAAACACCTTTGATAATTTATTTTTGTAGTTCAGAGTAAATACTTTAATGTGGAAAGTTGGAAAGATTATTCAAATATTATTATTCTATTCAATTAATTCTGGTTTAGAGCCATCAGAAGGCATGTTTGCTGAAAATATACTGTTCTAGCACTTTAATTCAGAGAGACTGGAGAAAATGACCTAAAGCTTTTGGTTACGTAGTATTAGGCTGTAGTGTAAAAAATAAAATCTAAAATGAAGGAAGAGTGTTTGTCTCCTGGCAGATTTGTGTTCAAAGGGGAAACCAGAGCATGCCTGCAGCCTCGTTCATTTTGCTAAGAGGTGAAAACCTTTAGGATTTTTGTATGCTTTTTGACAGCAAAATTGCACCAGGTCAGAAAAATAGCAGATCCATGAAAGCTAAGAGTCAGCTACTGAAAATAAAAACTTTAGAGCCTTGTGCTGTTCTGATTCCATAACAGGGCCAGGTGTGCAGAGCACTTGTCCCTGTAGCCAGAGGACAGCCCATGGCTGTGCCTAAGCCACCCAGCTGGGCAGGTGAGAGCCCTAGTTCTGGACCCTTTGCATGAGCTATTCCTGTCCTGACTTCTCCAGAGAAGCAGCATTTCCAAAGGCTGTAGCTTGTGCTGCACCTGATCTGTAGATTAATGGAGTTCAGCAATCTCAGCTGGTAATCTCCCGCTTTTCAGGAACATGATATGTATACTTATTTACACTTCCATTGCTAGTCATGAATGTATAAGCAACTGTGAAGGGAACAAAAATAAAAATAGAAAATGAGACTCGTGGGAACTCCGATTTCTGATTAGAAACACTGCACATCTCTTATAATTTTGGCTCACAGAAGTTAATAGAAAATTACATCAAAGGCAGCTTGTGTTTACCAATGGTAGATCACGCCAGACCAAGATTCTTTGATGTGCTGAGAGATCTGAATAGGAAATGCAGATCTCATCTATGTGAATTTCAGGAAAACATTTAATGTGCTGTCACTTGGGACCATATCTGCTAGATAAATGGTAAAGAAACTCACAAGAGAATTGGAAAAATGCATGAAATTTGGAACAAGCGAGATGACAAACTGATTCTATTGAAAAGAAAATTACTATGCTGGAAGGAGATTATGTGGTTTTGGGGTGGGTTAGTCATTTTCTGTAACAGCATTTACACTGTTATTCCCCCTCAACCCGAAATGTTCCTGAGGGATTTTCCTACAGGTGCTCCAGGGCTGCACAGCAAATGAACGCAGTGCTGCTCTGGACCCTGAGCTGCATTACTCAGCCAGTGGGAGCCAGTGTTAAGAGGCAGTTCCCTTCCTTCCTCCAGGGCAAATTCTCCCCTGGGCTGCAAGTGTATGCTCCAGGGAGGGCTTCAGTACCCAGCAAGTGCAGGGAAGGGGATGTCTCCCACTTCCCTTCAGCATGGACACTTTCAGAAGAGTTTTCAGGGCTGCACAAACACCACGAAATCTTCTGGACTCAAGTCCAATTGACAGCACTGCCAAGTCATCTGTAAACTCATTAAGAAAGCAAGTTCCTGTGTTGAGCAGAAATAAACAGTAAAAACAGAAAGAGAGTTTTCATCCCTACTTTGTTACTTTTAATTGATATTGGCATGAGGTGACAAAGCAGAGGCTGCAATATCATTCAGGAGGATCTAGGGAACTTTAGGGCATGGAATCAAAGTAATATGATGATCTGTCATCAAATATGTTGTAAGATCCTGCCCCTTGGACCTGCAATGAGATTTGTGTTGCAGACTGCAACTGGATCATTTGAGGAGATGATGAACCAGTGATTTATTTTCAAAGGTATCTAGAAAGTATTGTCTGAACTCCTGGAGCAGGTCCAGCAGAGGATGAAGATGATGAGGGGATGGGAGCACCTCACCTATGAGGAAAGGCTGAGAGAGTTGGACCTGTTCAGCCTTGAGAAGAGACAACTGAGAGGGGACCTCATCAATGTCTATCAGTATCTAAAGGGAGGGTGTCAAGAGGATGGAGCCAGGCTCTTCTCAGTGGTGCCAAGCAAGGGCACAAGAAGCAACAGGCAGAAAACGATGCACAGGAAGTTCCACCTGAGTATGAAGAAGAACTTCTATAATGTGCAGGTGACCTTTCACTGGAACAGATTGCCCAGAGAGGTGGTGGAGTCTCCCGCACTGGAGATATCCAAGAACCATCTGGACACAATCCTGTGCCATGTGCTCTGGGATGGCCCTGCTTGAGCAGGGAGGTTGGACCAGATGACCCACTGTGGTCCCTTCCAACCTGACCCATTCTGTGATTCTGCACTAATTTTAGCAAAGAGGTCAGGACATATTGATGACATTTTCATGGCGAGCCCTTTCTGAAAGGTAGCACAAAACCCTTGTCCCTTGCTTTGAAAAAGAGAAGCAAATGAGTACCAGTGCACAGAAGCAGACATGATGAGGGAACTGACAGCTTCTCTTAATGCGAGAAACATTAAAAAGTTTAACTTAATTAGCTCAGCAGGATCAAAGCTGAAAGAAGAAACAATTATTCTCTGTAAAGCTATCAAGACCAAACCTCAGGGAAGGAAAAGGACTTTTAGCTGACACAGCAAGACATGGAAATAACCTGGCCATGAACATGTTTAGTCTGGAAAATAGGGAGGAGAATAACTACCAGGGAGCAGGGTTGTCTCTCAGTAAAGGGAAAAAGAAACATATGCAATTTTAGGACAGCAGCTCTAAAAATATGGAAGGGCTACCTGGGGCACCACCATCCTGCAGCAGGAAAAGGAACACATGAGTAGTCAAAAGGCATTTCTAGTTTGCAGCTGGACATACAGAAGCTAAAGGGAACCAAATCTCATGGCAGTTAAGTAAAACCATTTCATCTCTCAATGGGAGACACTGCCCTCAAAGCAGTATGCTAATGATGGGATTAAAAGGCCAGTCCTACAGCAGAGCAAGCAATTCCTTGGCTCTGGGGTTATAAGAGAAACTGGAATCCTATCTATCTGGCCCTTTTTGGGCCCATCTGCTCCTGCTCCTGAAAGCAAAGGACAAAAAGACTGGCAAGAAGAGCAGCAAGTCCACGATAAGGAACTTCACCCAACATTCAGATCCACAGATGAAGCTGAATTGCAGTGGAAGAGGGTTGGTTATAAATCCTCTGTGTTGGAAAAAAAATTAAGGATCTTACAGAAAATCTTACATATACTTTTGCTATGAGTTATTGAAACTCTAGGTAGGAAATTAATGCAATTTGAAGATGAAAAGATCTCTGGACATTACCACAATGACATCCTGACATGTCTTGCTCTCTGTGCCTGCCAACCAGTAGCCTGCAGACCCAAAACATTGTTTTGGGCATGTGTTTGTCTGTGAAGCACCCTCTCCTTAGCAGAGCAATTGGACCACTGCTTAGGGGGGTGCCATTTGAGCCATCCCCCCTTGGCTGTGGCTGAGGACAAGCTGTTGCACTTCTGATTAATTCCCAAAGTAAAAATCGTTACAAGCTTTGTGCAGACCACAAGATGGCACAGATGTAGTAGCTATATAGAACTGCATAAGGCAGCCCAGCATGAACATATTTGAAATAAAAATTAGGATAAGAGTACAATATCAATTCAGAGTTGGAGTAGAGCAAAAAATGTCCTATTTTGGTGAAAAAACTGTGATTTATACATGAAGGACACTGTTCTCTGAGTCTATAAACAACACCAATGCTTTTATTTACAGTAAACAACTGCCTATATATTTAGAATGAAATAACTAAAAGCAAAAATTACTTTTGAACAAGGTAATCAATTTTTCTTGAGATCTAACAGACTCTTGTGATTTTAGATTATTTTCAGTCAAATGGTACAATCATTACAGAGTGGCTTTTGATTGATCTATTTTCTTAAGCTTAATTTTCTTAAAATTCTTTAATATCAACAAAGCCTCTCTATCCTACAGACAATTGCATTTGCAACCATTTTCAAATTTTGGATAGCAAAAGAGTTTGAGAACAATCCCTAATCAGATATCACATACTGATGACCTTTTGAAAATAGCCTTTTTATGACACAACCACAAGGCAATGAATGCACTCCATGAAACAATAAAGTTAGTGATATGGATTTATAGGTTTCAGATTCACTGCTCTGAAAGGATGTCACAAGGGACTAGACATTATAGGTGTACTGTCTCCAGGATGTTTGCTTTTATTATCTCTTAACTACTGAGGACATTATTTGAGGTAAAGAGAAGCAGACATATATAAAAAACTATGTAGGGAGGAGAAATTTCATTACATTTCTGTTATGGACCTTTAAACAAAAATTATGTGATTTATGTTATTCACCAGTGAGTTTTGCCATTTGTCTTGCAGCTGTTAAGCATCAAGCATAACAGACTGATATTCCATGGTTAAGATTTCCAGGAATGTCTGCAATAAAAATATTTACTTTCTATCTATGTGCTGCCATGTTTGTCAATAATTTTCACAAATGTCAGGGATTTTGGGAGGTCCCTTCATGGCAGAATAATTGAAATGTAAACATAAAGTCATCTAAATACTGATATGTATCTATAGATATAGATAGATACAGGTATAGGTATAGATATAGATATAGATATAGATATAGATATAGATATACTGCAGAAATATCTAGATCTAGTAATCTAATCTATATCCAAAGAGAAGAAAAATAATAACTTTATTATTCAGTTATTTAGTAAATCAGAATTCCTGATTAGCATTCAAATGAAAAACTGGCCTTTCCAAATTTGCTACATTAAACTGACTCAGACAGTGAGGAGACTCACAGAAGCCTGTGGTTTTTTTAAAGTAAGATCTGAAACTTTAATTAACAATTTTTTATTTGGGTTGACAGCCTTCCTTATGTAAGTAACTGGGAAATGCCTATGACTGTTCTTGCTATGCCTGGGGTAATATTTATAAGGAATACCCTAGTAAGTAAGTGATTTGTACAATCAGTCTCTGAAAGTTAAAAAAAACCCTCACAGTGAAACACATACAATGCCCCTGTTGTTTACTGCATCCTTTGATGATTGTGTTTTGGATTTGTAGAGAATACACATCCTAAAATCTTGTTTACAGTTCCCTGTTTGTGTTGCAGGGAGTGACCATATTCTGAAATCATATGCATACCTGTAGAGTTTTGTTTTCCTGCCCCTATCTTTATAGGTAAATGCACTTTATAGATAAATGTCTTCTCCAGGCTGAACAGTCACAGATCTTTTAGCTTCTCCAGGCCAGCTGGAGGCCAGTCACTAAGGTGGGGCAGTACAGGGATCAGTTCTGGGACCAGTACTGCATAACATCTTCATTAATGACAAGGATGATGGGACAGGTGCATCCTCTGTTTGCAGATAATTTGTGGATCTAGGGGCTCCTAGGTGTACCAGTGCTACTAAATTCTTTGTCTAGGACCCTTCAGAATATGGCCAGGAATTAACCTAATTGTCTTTGGGTTGGGCTAGCACTGGGGCATTGAACCAGGCCCACAAGTCTGGCACCAGGATAATGGGATTAGTGGGATATGTCTGTCCAAATCACTTACTGTTATACTCCATCTCAAATCCCATGTGCAAGTAGAAATTCTCTGGGAGTATTTTAGGAATAATTTCTCCAAAGAAGTACAATATTCAGAAGCAAGCCAAAACTTTGGCATTTGTTACCAGAAATTATTCCAGTTTCTCATACAGAGTTGCATTTGGATGGAAATTTCTCCAAAGCTATGCTCTGTTTGGATTAAGGCTTTTGGTTCTGTCAAATAGCAGAAGTGATTCTTTATTTCAAGTAGACATCTATTAATTCTTATATTAAATATTTAACTATTAATTGTATTAATTATTGTTAAAATCACATCACTCCCTCCTATTTTACATTTATTTGCATTATTCTCCTTAGTCTAGGACTAAGAATGATAACGGCTGGAAAGCAGACAGTACTTGGCACTGAATTCTATGGTAATATAAAATTGCTAGAGACTTTTTTTTTAAATAGATGGTGCTGTGTTTGCTTTTTCTGCAAGAATTCAGTTTCCCCCAAAGATCCACTGGAAGCAAAACAGAGTCTCATCTACAGTTGTAGCAATATGATCAAAACATCAGTCAAAAAGGCCTTGAAGGGCCTTTGCTTTCCTGGAGGTAAGAAGTAGCAGGAGATGTAAAACGAGGCTGTGAGCACTGCCCAGCTGGGGAGACGGTTCTGCCTGCACATTCTGAGCTGTCAGCATGGCTGCAAGAGATGGAATCACTGAATTGGTATAAGCCAGGAGGTCGTTTCAGACAGCAGAATTTCAACAGCTGACAAGGGTTTTCAAACTGAAAAGCAAAGAAAAGAGCTGGAATCATCACAAGAGGTACTGTTTCATGGGAGATATATATCTGAGGATCAACCTGGGAAAGGCAGGGAGAAAAATTCTTCAGTTCAAAAAACCATTGGAATAATACATTTTTTCTTTTAAAAAAATCTCAAATCCAGCTACAGAAATGAGTTTGAGATAATCTTATCAGATCCATGATCCTTTTATTGGATTCATGTCATTAAATCCTAGTTGAACAGGAAGGACAATGGCCTACATGTAGTAAAATGTTTGGGCACCTAAAGCAGAGCTCAGGATGGAGGTTTTGCCTAAGTCAAAACCATGACTCCATGTCACAGTTCCCAGACACTCTCCCAGACTGCTGTACTGTTTATTATATGTGTATATGTGCTCATTTCCAGCCTGGGAGTGAGGCACAAGGCCTTTGGCATTCTTCTCAGTGGCAGCCACAGTAAAAACATATGTTACATATAGGTTACCATTTGGCAGGAGGGCACACACACATGGAAGAAACTGTAGTTATTTACACACTCCAACTAGTCTCAAACCTTTGAATAAATTAACCAGACTCCTAAAAGTACTCTGTAGTCAATGGCTCCTTCTGAGCTCTTAAAGATCAGGACCCTTACGACTGGAATTAACTCTTTGGGGGAACTTCATTCCCATCTTCAGCTGTGTGGGGAACTGTTCTTCCAGGCTTGATAAACAATCAGTGACTAAAGCTTTGCAATAAAAATAACCTTATGAACCCTCCTCTTAGGGGAAACTGAGCAGGGGTGTATGGACTGCCCAGGACCGTTCCTTATACCTGAGCTTGACAGGTACTGTGAACTGAACTTCTTTGGGTTTGGATTAAATGTATGTCATGGTTTAGAAACGGTACTTCCAATTGTCCCCTCTGAGACTCTCCAAAGCCACACACCTCCTTCCCTTTGCCCTTCCCCCCTTCCCCTTCCCGATTCACTGGGATAGTATTGAGAATTAGAGGCACAAAAGGCAAAGCTCATGGGTTAAGGTAAGAACAATTTACTGGAAAAAGAAATGAGATAAGAAAATGAGCAGTAACAGCAACAATACTAATGACAGAGGTTATAAGAAAAGAAATGACTCACATGGGGGAAAAAAACCCCAATAATAGAGAACACTACGTTTTCTCAATATGAAGAAATCCCTTCTCCCTGAAAAAGTGCCACTTTCCCCTGCCCCCAGCAATGACATGAGGTGGTTCAGAATAACCTCAGTGCCCTAACCATGCCTCCTCCCAGCTACTGCAAAAAATTAACCCTGTCCTGTCCAGAACAAGGACATTATGAAATCATTTTTGCTGCAGACTAACAACAGCAGTTTTCTTCTACCTTTTTTTTTTTGTGGGAATGTTGCAAATACAAAAATAAAAGTACAAATTTTTCACTGTGCTTTCACATTGTTTTGCTTCTGACCCTTATGCTTTGATCCTCTCCTTAATTCTTTTTCTTAGATCTTATGAGTAAATATCTGCCTTATCCATCCAGTCTCACAGCAGGCTTTTTCTCAACTTGAGCCACAGCTGCTGCTGGGTGCCTCCTCCCCTTGGCCAGGGGTGCAAACCTGGCCTCAGTAAAGCACCCTGCTGCCTCCACAAATGTCCCATTGTTTTGAGTCATTAACTCCTAACATTTCAGTTTCTCACAATGGCTTTACATTATATTTATTCTCCTAGTGGTTTAGGAAAGAGCTCCAATCCATGCAGACTCCATTCAGGCTCACCTGCTGGTGTTCATCCCTGTTGTCTGCACTGGCTTGCCATTGAACTGCCCTGTGGCTTCAGTATAGGCTTTGCCTGGTTTTCCTTTCCACCACCAAGTGGACATGGGACAAGAGGGAAAGGAGGAGGGCAGGAAAGCCATGGGAGCAGACCCAGGCCTTATCCCAGGAGGGATCCCCATGAGGGTAAAGTGAACTCCCAGAGCTGGGAACCTTGAGGTGATTTTCATCTGATGAACCATACCTAGCCACACACTCCTGTGTAGGTGGCTGATCTAACGGTTTTCCAGGCACACCAACACTCCTTCTGGGATTTTGTGCATCTACCCTTGCTGTCACTGGCACAGTTACCATATGTTATAGAGGAGGACTTACTTTTTCATCATCAGAGTCCAATTCGTAGGAGCACCGAGCTGTAAAGATACTGCATCCTCCCTTGGATCAGATGAATCCTTGTGTGACACACAAAGGGAAGGAAAAGAAGGGTGGCCTCTTGCTTCCTCTGTTTCTGCTCATATTACAAGCCATGGTAACAAACATACTAAAGCTGAATTTTCTCTGTTTTTACTTTATGACCAAGAAAATGGTTATGAGGGAGCAACTACAGGGGCAGCATTAGAGTACCCACAACAGAGGCTGGTTTGGGGTTGGCCTACAGAGCACCAGACCAGATGGTCAAACCATGACAAAACAACAGGTTTTGAAAGGTGGAGGGGGACTCTGTATAATACTGACTCAACCCTTTGGACACATACCAGTCAGCTCCTGCAGCGAAGAAAAAAGACCATAAAGCAGATCCATTCCCTTAGCCAAGGGAATCCATTCCCAAGCCAAATAGTACTATAGAATCATAAGAAAGGTTATATTTTGATATAAGCATTACACAGTGTTTTTCCTGTCAGTTAGAGGCCACACACACAGAGTGTGGAGTCATGGAGTGGTTTAGTAACTCGATTAGACACTTGGACAGCTTGCATTTCCTTGGTAAAAAGGAAGTTTTGCTGTTTATCTGTCTCAGCATAGATGGCTGTTGCGCATTGCAGTCCACTGCACAGTTAGTGGAAGGTAGCTCTTGCTGCCAGCTTTAATTTTTTTTGTTTTTCCCAAATTAAAGGGCAAAATAATTACACACTGGCTGACCACTTCATTTCACATGAGCAAAGATGTTGGTAAAGTAGCTGGTTTCTAAATAAAGGTTTAGTGATTTGACACACAGCAAGAAAAAACCAGGCTCTTAGGTTTTATCCTCAGACACACATGAAACAACTTTTATTTCTTGTAATAGATGGTGAGCAGCACAGGTCTGTGGCTGCAGAGGGGAGCATGTCACTGAGTGCTGGCCTTTGCTAACTTCACCTGGGCAGGTCACAACGCCATCATCCTCCCAGTAAGGCAGTACCTGTACTCCCACATCACAGCTGCATTCCCCTCTCCTCATGTCTTCTTGCTCAGAGACAGAGGGAGATCATTGAATGATCTGAGTAAAATTCAGAGCTCTGGTTCTGCTTGTGGCGTTAAAATTGAGATATTGCTTCATGTAATTTTAAAGTGGTATAAAAACTATTATCATTGAGTTTCACATATACTCTACTCAACTTTCTCATATAATAAAAGTCCTATGAGACATTTTTGATTCTTATGTTTTAATTTTTACCCTAAACATATCAAGATGGCACAATATTTTTTCTTACAATTTTGAAGGAAGATTTCTCTAGACAAACAAAATATTCTTGGTGAATTTTAAGGCTAATCAAAAAGGAAAGATACTGAGTCTTCATCAAAGGTCTTTTTATACCAGATAGAAATTAGTCAAAAAAGTTAAATATGTAAATTATTAATGTTGCTATAAAAGTTAACAAAACCAAGCCCCTCTATAGTCTAAAGAAACTTGTTCTTATTTCCACTCACCCTCCTGGCTCTTGAGGCAACCTTTGGAATTTATTCTTCTTTCCTCTCTCTGGAAGAAAATATATTCCCATTCTTCCATCATAAAAATCAGATTAAATAAAAGCCTTTCAGTATTATTAAAAAGCAAAAATAGAGATGGTCTGAGATGATCTTTCCATCTCTTTTTTAAAGCCATCTTTATGAATTGAGATAAAAATTGCTCACCCTGTGAAATGCCTTGTCTTTCCAATTGGACAGTTCTCTCTTCCATCTCTCAGGTTTTCCTCTGAAATGTGGAAAGGGAGGTGAGAGAAGCAGAAACTTAGAAGTCACAACGCGGCTGAGACTTTTCATCCATGAAGGTGTTTTAAAATGAAAACTTCACTCTAGTATTTGTTAAGAAGCATAGTATCATATATAGTAATCACTAACCGTAGTATATAATCTATAACACTGTTGTAACAAATGATGTATAATTGCAATGCCATCTGCTCGTGGTGTGTGGTGGGAGCACAGAGTCACAGCCCCTGTTACACGATGTCCACGCTATAACTTCTTGGCACGGGTCTGAAACAGCTCGGAGGGAGCTCCCCTCAGAGCTTCTTTCCGTCTCCCTCTCCCCGGGACCCTCTTCCTCTCCTGCCCCATCCCACAGCTCCTCGCTTGCTTCCTTGCAGGAGCACCAGCGCTCCACGTCCCTGCGGCCCCTGATTTTTGGCCAGGCCACTTTGAGGGATATATTATATTCGAGCATCATCTTATTATCAAGCCCGAGCGCTTTTGCAGAGCGGAGCTGTTGGCGGTCCCCGCACCGCAGTGTGGAAGCACAGAGCCGCCCCGTCACTGCCGAGACTTCATCTTCGGAATGGGCTCTCGTGGCTTTCTCGGGAAAGATCTCCCCAAAGGGACTGTGCTGAAGGGGAAGGCAGCCAAAACGACGGTGCAAAGAGACCGCAAGACCCAAGTTTCCTTCATGGAGACAAAGCAAGCGTCGCCACAGCACGCCCTAAGGACGCAACAGGGCGTGTGCCCCTCCCGCACGGCGCGGGGAGCAGCGGCCGCCTCTGCTCCTGCCCTGCCCGGGGCGGGCTCCGGGGGCAGGCGGG
>VXBC01013090.1:700440-720827 GCA_013399945.1 Ploceus nigricollis
CTGTTCTTGCTGTTATCTCCTCCCTCGGTGGAAGGGGGCAAAGCCCAGTGAGACTGTGAATCTTCTCCCTTTGCCATTCCCTTCCCCTTTCCCTTATCCTTTCCCCTTCCTCTTTTGCTTCTAATGGCTGCATGTGTAAGGAGAGCAGGTTAGTGTTTGGGGGTGGCTAGAAGAGGTTCTGTCACCTTTCTAAAGGTGAAAACAGTCTAAACAGTCACTTTTCTAAATAAGTTGCTTCAAATTTTATTGGTTTTATTGGGATGGGGGGAGGGGGGTACTTTTCACTAGTGTTTCTCACCCTATAAAAGTTTTTGGTTTTTTTTCACTAACCATGCAGGTTCTTCCAATCCCTTTAGACCCTGATGAATTTGAGGTGCCCAAGGTCAATGTGCAGAGAATCCCGAGCCCCTTAGCCCTTTGAGGATGAGCCCAGGGAGATGCCCTGATGTGCATCTGGCCGGGCAACCCCTGAGAGGTGCTGTGCTAGACTGTCACCAAGGGCTCAGCATCTTGCAAGGTGCAGCTGTGAAGTTTTTTTGTCTAAATTTGTGCAGCACAGAGCATTTCTTTGTTCCAAGGCAAACCCTGGTAAAAGGCAAACTCCCACCCAAAGACCTTCAAAGTATCCCCTGACCTTGGTGAGACCTACAAATCTTGAAACCAACTCTATTACCAACTCTCATCTGCTTCAGACCAGCTCTTGTATTGGTATTATTCCACAATACCAGCTAAAAATGGCATAGCCTGTATTAAAGGATTCTTTATCTAGATGTTTTCTCTAATATGCCCACTTCAACTTCCCCAAACTTTCCCCAGATTATTTCAAACAAACATCATCTGCTCATCTCCTGATTTCTCTACCCTCCACAGGAAGTCGTTTAAATAAGACTTTTTATTGACTTCTATTGTATCAATTCAAGTATATATTGAAAATGCAGATTTTTTTGGTTTTTCTCAGAGACACCTCTTGTAAAAGAAATGGGAGAATTCCAGTCATACATCACAAAAACAGAGAAATCTAAGTTGCCAGGAAAGAATTAAAAAAACATTAAATGCAGCCAACTCCCCAGTTTAACCTAGCACAATGGGTTAGGAAATCGCACGTGGTCAGATTATCTGATAAACTGAAAACTTTTAATTTCACTAAAGTAGAGAAGATAATTAAAAATAAAATTATTTTTTTCATTTTCAGCATTTTCTTAAACCAGGTGTCAGGTTCATATTTATAGGAAAGCAGATACCTTTCACAAACCCACAAATAAGAGGGAGGGAGGCTGTTTCTGTGATTCTCCTCTTATATCTGGAGGAAAACCTTAAATTCAAACCATGCCTGCTTCGAAGCAGGGACTGGACCCTGGGGGCCCTTCCTGCTGTGAGAGTACATTCATGTCACAGATATTTTAGATATTTGGGGGTGGGTAGATGTGTGATTACTCCTCAGTGAAGTATCCCCACCTATATAAACACATCTAAATTAGACCAGGCAGCAAGAGGTTTGTTGTAAGGCTGCACAGAAAGGGCAGGCACTGAGGTCTTGATCCCACTGGGGAATAGAATTATAGAATCATAAAATGGCGTGGGTTGGAAAGGACCTTAAAAATCATCCAGTTCTAAACCCCCTGCCATTGGTAGGGACACCTTCCACTAGACCAGGTTGCTCAGAGCTTCATCCAGCCTGGCCTCGAACCCTGCCATCCACAACCTGCCTGGGCCACCTGTACCAATGCCTCAGCACCCATACAGAAAAGATTGTTTTCCTAACATCTAATCTAAACCTATTCTCTTTCAGTTTGAAATCATTCCCCATTGTCCTGTCACTAAATGTTCTTATAAATAACCTCTCTCCAGAGAGAGAAACCTAATGAGAGTGATATATGATTGCTAAAACAACCTCTTCTGTGGTCTTCTGTCAAAATCCCTCTCTAGTGTCTAAAGGATTTTAATACTTCCTTAAGGTTGGGGACAGGGGGGTTAATTAATAAAAACAATATAAATTTTAAATAATAATTATAAAAATAATAAATACATAAAATCATTTATTTAAAATCAATTTTTAAAATTACTTAAGCAGAAACTTTTGCCACTCTTGACCCATGGTTATGGGACATTTCTATTTGATTGAAACTCCACTGCTACATCCCTTCAAAAGTCCAATCCTTATACTGAAAATTGAGTGTATGATTTATTTGGTTAAAAAGGAGGGAAAATGTCATCTTACTAAGTATATTTAATATTTTATGTGCTGTAAATTTGGTCCAATGCAAAGTTCACCCTCTGTGAAGTCCTGGATGTGGGTCACAACTCTGTTGGTTACCAGCCAACCCCACCCTACACAAAACAGTCATGAAGTTGCTCCAACAGAGCTTGGTGCTTGGATTCATCTTGTCTGGTTTTACTTCTAGGAGCAGAGCAGTCATGGTGTGTGCTGGAGAAGCTGTTTAAATGCTACTAACATTTTAATAAACCAGAGAACGTTTCCATTGCTGTCAGCTCTCAAAAATATATATGCCCATTTTAAAACACTTCACTGATATTCACAGCAGCAATAGAAACTACATTTGGATTTGCTTTCTGCTTTCTTGTCTTGCCTACACTTGTGGCAGCATTTCCTGGATGACTTCCCATTGCAGTGACACTGAGTCTGATCCCTTTGTGCCACCCAGCTCCTCTCATGACTTACCCCTTTGCTTCCTTCACCCACACAAACCATGAGTCTTTCTCACCATCTCAGATGCTCAGCACATCCTCCCAGCCATCATTCTTGCTCTGCTTCTTTAAGCCACTTCTCTCAAACCTGAATCCAGTATCATGGTAGCCATATGGTATCAGGTTTTGTGCCTGAACATCACCCTTGTAATCCATAAACAAACCAGAAAATAAAGCTGGTTCTTGTTATGGTCTTGGTTTTCAGTGCACACAGCAAGGGAGGAGTTTAAAAAAGCAGTACTCTGAGGGAAGGATAAAGACACATTAAGAACTTTAAAATTTTATGTAGCTTTGTGAAAATGTGATGTAGAGCCCAAACTATAAATATGTACTAAGAAGAACATTGTTTGTTATTAACCCATACAAAAGAAAAAATTGACGCTGTTCTTTCTGTCTCTCTTTTTGTTTAGATATTAAGAAGAGCAGACAAGAATGGTAAGATTTCTTGCATATCTTGCACTCTTCCTTTGGAAAAAAGAATCCATCATTAATTCAGTGTTTTAAGTCATGTTTTAAACATCCTAACAGAAAAACCAGACATCCCTCATGTCATTTTATGTTTCCTGCAGATTCAGCACCATATGTTGTGATCTGATCTTCCCTTCTTTAAGGACAGATCTTATGCTTTCACAATTTGACATTTGTGTTTGATTTGCACTTTGGGTGCACGTGGGTGTTTTCTAGTGACACTGACTCAAGAAGGTTTGAAATACTTGTTAGTAGCTCCATCTTATCTTTTTAAAAGCACCATAGGCTGCATCCAGAAATCAGCTTGTCTTTGTATTTGTTCAGTGAGTCCATAGGAAGAATAAACCCTTGAATCCGACTCACATATTTGTAGTACAGAAGTCATAAGGTTTTATTAACAAGAGAAGCATTGAACAGTGTCAAGCCCACAGATCAGACAGGTTTAACCCTGACAAGTAATTTGCAGTCCAGTCAATCCTCAGAAAACAGATACTGGGTGCATTCAATAAAGAGAATGCAAATAGATACCATTGAGAAAATCAGTGATAACTTACAAGGAAGAACTCTTGGACAGCAAGTTGCTACTGTACAGTTTGGTGTTATAACTGAAAATGTTGAATAACTATTTACTCTTGCTGAGACAGAAATCTTACCTCCACAGCCCACTTCTGTTTGCTATTCCTGCCCCAGCTCATGTGCAGCAACTGGCACTTCCCATGAGACCACGGTAGGCTCCTTCAGAGAGCTCAGGAGCCACAGAATCCATCACTGTGAGAGTTTTTTGTAATGTTTTCTTTGTTATCTCCTTCAGTCAGCTTGCCAGTTGTTTGCATGGGCAGATGGTCCAAGTTGAATTCCAAGGTGAGGGCTGGCGTGGGAAGGAGGAGGACTCCATGCACCTGCAGTTAGTTACCTGCCAACCACAGCAAAGCTCAGCTGGCATCCCCCTCAGACCTGCTGGTGGTGTTTGGAATAATGTGTGTGCATCTGCCCTGAAGACTGATGAGGGTCAGAGTACATCGTACAGAGCAGAACTCATCACTCCCCCACCCTGCCCCGGAATCTAAAAGAGACCCTAGAGCTTTGTGTCCCTGCCCTGGACTTCGGGCTCATGCTGTCCCAGCCCTGGTGGATCTGCAGCACTTTGGTGGTTAGGAGCACTTCAGTCCTCACCTGGGTTTCCCCACAGCTCATTATTATACATTGCTATAAAAACAGGAGGAACAGCTCCCAATATTGGTGACAAACCTGCTTGTTCCAGAAAAATACAAAACCATAGCAGCCCCAGAGACTTTGGTCACTGGTGTTCCTACCTGTATAGGTTTCTTTACAACGTATTATTGGCAGAAAAGTGGCTACGTTCAGTCACTTCAGTTCTATTACTTTAAGTCCATGAACTTGAAATTATTTCAGCTTTTAGGCCTTAATTGTGTTTGCTCAACCATCAATTGCCCATGGGACTTCAACTTTGCTAATCTAGCAATGCACAGGCTTTTGCCACATTGATAAGGAGATTTGTTTCAAGGCTGTAAAGTTAAGTTCATTTTCAGAAAGGTTATTGGATATGTGACCACTTACTAAAAATGTTTACACTGTTGTCACCATAAATTATTAGTTTTGGTTAATGACTGGTTTACTTACACTTTCAGTGTCACCTTTCTGTGCTACAGGAAATCAACTATTGGCTTTCAGCAACAAATACTACATTACTGTCCATGAAACAGCCCCGTTAAATTTCTCCCATATACTTTTAATAGAACCTTCTCTGCTGTATTCATTCACTTTGTGAGATTAAGATATCTTCAGAGAAAATGTCATCAAAAGCTTCACTATATTCTTGCTAGACAGCAAGGAAAAAAAATCAAAAAAGTGGACTGAGCTGATAAATAGGAGTATTGTATAAGCATTTTTACTATTAATTTGTGGACTGTGGGACTTCAGGTAAGCCTTCCACAGCAAGGAAAGACAAATATTCTTGCAAAGGCAGTATAAAATGAAAGATCAAAAGAGCCAAGACATTCCACTGTACTGCTGGTACTCAAAAATGCTACAATAATTTATGGCATCTGTGTTCAATTAGAAAATCCTTTAGCAAACAGCCATGTGCATGAAGTCATGCAAAGGGCTTCTTTCTTTGCCAGCCCAAGTTCATATATCATTCTGTCACTGTCCTGTTTCTGGAAATATCAGCTCTGCAGAGATTCCATGAGAGGATCAGCTTCATAAACTCTATCTGTAGTTCTTATTTCATGGCTGTGCAGCTCTGCTTTTTGTGGAGATGATCCATACATCTCCCATAAATGAAAAGGTCATTTAAAAAATTATTTTTTTAAAGGGAGAACAAGGCACAGGGAAGGATTTTTAAGAACTATATGCTTCATAATATTGACAAAAGCAACCAAAAATCCTGAGGGGAAAAAAGCAATTTCATAAAGGTGAGATGCTGCAGATTGACCTTTTTAGAAAGGAGAAGTTTCAGGTCTGTATGTCAAAATGAAATTTTGGTCAGGTTTACTTTACAGAACTCCACATGCTCAAAGGAAAGCATGTGGATTTCACACAGAACTAATTTGGAAAAAAATTCCAGCTAAAAGGAAAAAATCTTTGTTTAATTTATTTTGCTATTTAAAAAAATATCAAATTCATTAAATTCCTCCCAAAAAATAAAATCTTGTCCCTAGCCTGCAATGGAGAGAGCGAAGAAAAATGGGAAACTGGAACTGCCAAATGCAATCTTTTGTAATCAAAAAAAAAAAAAATTTCACTTCCCTCATCTCACAGGAAGCAGTGGTTGCCTCACACATGTGTGAATGCAGCACCTGCATGTGCTTGTCTGCATGAGGTGTCTCTCTAACCCCCTGATATGCCAGGAGGGACGTGGGGCACCCCCTTGCAGTGACCTTCAGTCAAGTGAAATGGTATCAGTTGTTGGTGAGTGTCACCCAGGGGCCTCTTCTGACCATGGAGCTGTGACATGTGCCCAATTAGAATTGCCTCCTGCCAGAATTCCCTCCTCTTAGCACAGGAATGGAATTTCAAATACAGACTACATTGCAGAAGTCCAATCACAAACAGTCTGACTGTCAAAATAGATGGGGAAAAAAAAAGGTAATAATCTACTGAGAATGCAACCCTTGATCTTGCAAGAGTAACAAGAGGAAGGTGCCTCAACACTGATGGTTCAACACAGACCAAAGGCAAAGAGCACCACAAAATAACTAGAGAAAAGTGCTCTGCCTTTGCTGGCATCGTGGTGGGGGCCATTTCTCTTCCCATCCCTGTGGGAGAGAGGACCACTGCTTTTGCCTTTTACCAGAGTCTGTCTATCATCTCCAGCTCTGGATCTCCTCTCCTGCCCTGGAAACATGGCATGCTCTGGCGTTTGAGACTCCTCTTGGCACTTTTCAGTGTCCATCCAGTCAAACCTGGAGGGAGTGACTCCTTGCCCTGTCCCCCAGGAGGAGTAGCTTTCAGCTGTCTCTCTCCTCAATAAAATTCAAATTGGTATTTGATTATGGTCTTGTTCCAAACTTAACAGCTCCTGCCCCCAAGCTCTTGGATGCCTCTAAGCCATAAGGAGGGCAACCCTAATATCACAGGTTTAGAAAAGATGGTTTGTATGTAGATGCTTTCATTGATTTGCAAATTCAAGTCAGCTGTTAAGAAAAAAAAACCACTGAGTAAAACTATACCTCAAACATTCTTAAAGCTCCTAAGAGGAAGATATTTGAAAACATCATCGGTAGTATCTGCTACAGAAGCAGACATTTTCGTAAAAACCCAAAAAGCCTGAACCATAAGGAACACTGTAAACAGTATGCTTCAGGCAGTCAGGAATGACTGCAAACAAATGAGGGAAAATCTTAAAAACTGACTAAACAAAAGAAGACTAAAGCTTCATAGACTGACAAACCTGAATATCAAACAACCAGCAGACTTGCAACAGAATCTTATTAATGTCAGAATCACTACATTTATGTCTGGTTTAATTTTTTTCTCTGATATTTCAAACAAGCACTCACTGAAAGCTTCCCCCCCTCCCCCCCCAAAATATATATCTTTTTTAATGTATTTGAACTAGATCTATAAAATGAAAAATAGTCAGATGAGAATAATCTTTGAATTCTGTTATATTCAGTACCCCTGATGTTCATGATACAGAGCAGGCACACCAGGCTTTTAAATGTAGAATTCTGAAACTGTATAAAAGACTGTGATTATATATGCAGCATACTGATTACAATAATCTGGGGATTTCAGCCCAGCTCTAAAACCATGCTAACACTGGCCTAACAAAAACTATGGGTCATAAAGGATTCCTTAAAATAAGGCAAGTGCAGCAGTAGCACCCTGTCCCTTTCACTGGTGTCAGTGACCAAAGGGATTGATTCACAGATCATAGGTGTTTGAGTGACCAACAAGATTTCCAGAAAATAACCAAAACGCCTCTGAAGTGCACCTGTATGATCATCAGGAGGAAAACTTGCAATGCCTACTCCAGAGTCAGTTTTGCAGAGATCAGAATAGGTGTTTTCCTATTCATTATTTATTGACAGTGCCATTTCAGAATAAACACTGACTTTTCAGGTGAGTCTTCTACCATCTGTGTTGGCTCATGTGTCTGTAGGTGAGCTCTGGCAGGTTGAATGCTGCCTCACTGCAGCAGTTCTCAGACTGGGACTTCCCAGTGGCTCTAGCTTGTTTACCAGAGTACTAGTTTATACCGTGCCAGAGGATTAGGGGAATATGCCTCTGAGAGGCAGAGAAAGCACATTGGGAAAGGGATCTCTGGAATCTTTCCTAAAGTGAACTGTTAGAATTGGCCTGAGGCTCTCAAGATTGCCACTTAGTGGGTTAAACTTTTTTCCAAGAAAAATTTTGGAGTTATACCAAAGCAAAGAATGCCAAGTCCTTGATTTCAGCATTTTTTAACTAGGCCAGTAACCTGTGGCTATATCATCCTCTCATCTCATAAGGTCTTCAGCTGGCCCAGAGACTGCCCCAGAAGCTCTGCTCAGTTGCAGCTGCATCAGTGCACAGGCTCTCCCCTCCTTATGTTCTGGCCAGAGAGGTCACAGCATGACAGGGTGACCCATCTCTTGTGTGACCTCCCTGGAGAAAAAAAGCAGTGTACAGGAATCCCTTGGGAAAGCTCGATGCACCATGATACCCATAAGAGCCAGGTCTGAGTGGCCCAAAGTGGCCATGTTTTAGCAACAGATTTACTGAATGACTTTGCAGAGCACATTTTCTAAACAGAAGCCAGAGGACAGAAATTCTCTAAACTGTAGCATCCCTGATTTAAGCTCCCAAGTTACTCAGTGAATGGATTAGTAAGGCAAAACCCTTGCAGTACATCCCATGAACTCTCACCACATTGCTGTTTGCTTCATGACCATCTGGATCCACTGCAGACATCACCCTGCATCCTGTTCCAGAGCCCAAGCTCAGCCTGGGGTGGGATTCCCCATCCCACCCTCCTGGGTCCTTCAAGTGCTGCATGGCTGGACTCTGTGCTACAGATCCCCAAAAACAATTCTATAGAAATGACCTAAACCCTCGCCCTTGGTTACTTGTGTGAAGCTTTTCCAGCATAACTGATGGAATAATGGCTCAAAATCCTTATNAACCTAAACCCTCACCCTGTTAGCCTTGGAATCACTTGGTTACTTGTGCGAAGCTTTTCCAGCATAACTGACGGAATAATGGCTCAAAATCCTTATTTCTGATTTTATCAACATACAATACAGATCAGAGTCAATAAAAGCTTAGTGCATTTGCCCAGACTCTAAATCTTCTTCTATGTCTGTGCTTTTTCTGATGCAGCCCCCTTATGACTGGGACCTAGTGGATATTATTAGCATGCTCGCCTTTGCACACTGAAATTTGTTATTTTGGCAGATCTTTCTTGGTCTGATTCCAGCCTATGTGCCACATGTCAATAAACCATGTGGGTTTCATCTTTTTGCATCTGGTTCAGTCCATCTATGTTTATTGTGATGTGCCCCACTACCTTGTTTCCTCTGTGCATAGGGCAATATCTTACAGCACTCAAGTAATCAGATCCAAACCTTTTACAGCAAGTGTGGACTGTGAGTTCCTTCCAAAGGACAAGTCCCACAGCAGGTCCCCAGGAGCAGGTGAGCTGGGAAGAGGACCCACGTTCACGCTGCCTTCCCAGTGTGTTTGCTTCCGCCACGCAGGCGGCTGTGGCTCACATGAAACCCTTGAAGGCTTTAGGTTCTAAAAAGGCAGATGGATTCAAAAATCCATAAAGGGCTGTCACAACACCCACAAGAGAAACTGAGCTCCCATTGAGAATTGTGAAGGCCTGAATGGGTCTGTGTTTTGGCTCTTGGCTTTCCCATGGCAGAAGTGACTTTGAGCACTGTCATTTCCTAGTCCCTGTTGTACCTTCCTGGTGAATAAATACTTTCTGCCATGAGGAGTTTTTCCATTTATTAATATCACTTGTTGTTTTCTCTTCTTCCTTTGCTAATTGTTGGCCTACAGGGGCAGAGATCTGTGCTTATAGATCTGTGCTTATAAACAACCTCACTGCCCTGGTAGTGTGCATGCTGCCAGCCTGGAGGCACATTTGGCACTATCTGATTGGACTAAGACAGCTCTGAGGGCTTCATTATCCAAATCACATCCTTCTAAGGTGAACCCCAGGATGAGCTTTAGCCAAGAGTGGTTTTCCCCTCTGATTGCTGATGTGGCTCTTCCAAGTGCCATAAGCCCCAGGGCTGCCGTTCAGCCATGTGAGCTCCATCTGATGTGGCTCCTGCTATGAAAAGACTGTTTTTTAAACTGCTTAGAAAGGCTCACAATCCTAACAGGATGCCCAAAATAGTGGAAGTGGTTTAGTTGTCATCTAGCATTTGCTGGCATCTCTGTGAGACATCCTTCTTCTCTACATCACTGTAACTTCCTTCACCAGCTGTAGTCCCACCATTTGCCATTATTTTGTGCACACAGGCTCCAAATACGTCTGTGCCCTTAGCCATTATTGACTCAATACCTTCTGACTTGCTGAAATAACCTTTTAGCTCAGAGACAGTGTGACTTTCCTCTGTCAGATATGCTGCTCTCTACTGAAGGCATCAGCTATCCAAAGAATATCCTGGAGATTATATTAGCATTTCTGCAGCAGACTGGCTGGGGGATATCCCTCGGGCATATTTTACACAGAAAACTATCTATTCAATAGACAGGTGAATTTTACTGAAATAAATGTGAGAATGCAATCGTAACCTGAAGGAAGGCTCTTGTAAACCACTGTGTGAATCTATTTCTAAATTTGCAAGTGCAACGTGGGGAGATTCATTTTATTGTTTATATTTTCATTTTATTTACTTGTCTGCCAGTTGGGAGACAAAGGAGAACAGGCGACTGTGCCTTTTTATGAAGAAGCCCTTCTTTTGAAAGACGTCAGAGAAGACAGACAAAAGCAAGCAAGTCTTGCAAAACAACTTCTTAAATAACATTGTCAAGGCAAATACAGCTGAAGGTTGGTTTCCCTGATGGATGCATAGCTTCAGAGAAGTTTGTTTCATTACTCATCCTTCCCCTGTCACTTTGCCAGTGGCAAGGATTGAAGAATCTCTAGTAGAGGTTTCTGCTCAACACTTAAACCAGATAGCGTTTATCTGGGCACTCCAGGGGCAGTGAGGTGTGCCCAGGGCAGTGCTGCTGAGGACACATGACACAGCCTTTAAGATAAAAGCTATTCTTGACACTTGGGGTGGGGCAGGGGGGAAACAACTGTCTAGGCAAATACATCTTCACTTTTACAGCACAGGGAGCACTTGTTCAGCGATGGATCTGAGCTTCATCTGAGCACTGAGGAAGCACAGAGATGGCCACTGGCAGTGAAGCCCTCCCCAGCTGCTCTGGCAAAACAGTTACACTCATACAAAATCAGAGAAATGCCCTGGATAAGCAGAGGTTTTTTTTAGTAAAAGTAACTGTATGAAGTCCGTAAGTACCAAAGAGGTTCAAAAGTCCTTGTGTTTTGCCAGAAACAATCTCAGTGATTTGTCACTCAATGTCAATAACATTCAGAATGTTATTAAGAATAAACAGCAATGAACCAAAAGGCAATGTCTGCTCCTGGATGACAAAAATTTAAAGCAAATAGCTAAAGTACCCAGTCTGTTGGTAGATTAGTGATTTTCTGGATTGAGATAAATCCAATGATCCTGAGAGACCGAAACAGACTTGTTTAGTGTTTTGTGTCATACCCCAGGCTGTTCTATGGGTAAACTCATATGTTTATCTCAGGAAAGTTGCCAAAAGTCACTAGTTTCTTGAGTATGTGTCTAACTTGCAGCAAATCAGCCTTCCCAGCAAAGGATAAAGCTGCAGAGGTGGTTTGATTAAGCAATTGATTGTATCTGTAAGAGCCAAAGGAAGCATATCTGTGAGAACACTCAGCTCAACACACTCAATATTTGATATTCCTTCTCTGTAACCAGAGCCAAATGGCAAATGTATTTAGATTCTCAGCTAGGTAATCACTGCAGTTTTGTGCCATCTTGGTTTCTGGCTCTTGAAGATCTTGACATTTTATTTTGATTGTAACGATGATCCAGCTACAATCTGTCTTTTCATATTAAATATTTCAAAATGGTTTTGTTGAAGCAGACATTTAATTTGTACAATTTCGAAACCTCTTCAAGATATCTGAAGCCATATATTCCAGTCAAATTATGAAATAATAGCAAGTAAAAGAAGAACGAAACTTCTCAGCTCTACTCTTCAAACTTGCCTGCTGTAATACAGCATGTAGTCACAGGAATTAGATACTGCCTTTATAATAAATTCTTCACCACAATAAAATAAAGTCACAATACACTGTAGATTAGTCTGATGCTTAGAACATCTTAGTCTTATCCTCTACAGGTTTTTTTAGTGCTCTATGAGGGATTCAGTATGTTACTGAGGGAAAGAAAGAAACATGTGAACTTACCTTTAGTGCTACCCAAAAAAAGTTGTGAAGTGTTATGGCTATAAAAACTTTCTTCATGCTTCATGCAAAGGCTCAGTCAATTTAGATAAATTATTACTTAAGTACAATTTAATCTTTCAGATTTCTTCTAAACAACAGAGAAAAGTGAATCTTTATTTGACTTTTGTTTGCTGATTATCACCCTTGCATTTAAAATGTAAAGTTTCTATATTTAAGCTGAAGACCTAGAGGATTTTAATACTTTCCTCTTCTACTGCATGAAGTAAACAAGAAAAAACATGAATGAAAATAAGTCAATTTCCATTTCTTCATTGTTTCAGATGATGGAAAACTGTCCTTTGATGAATTCAAAGCTTACTTTGCTGACGGAGTTCTGAGTGGAGAAGAACTGCATGAGCTTTTTCACACCATTGATACACACAATACTGAGTAAGTGCCCCCTTCTTACAATTCCAGTGCCACTTCCTGTACCTGCAAATGGAAAACAGACCTCAGGCTGATTTTAGGAACAAGTTTATGTAGAAAGCTGCTTGAAGGAAGCCAGGGCATGTCATACGGCTATAAACTGTAAAAGTGAAGTGTTTTGGAAACTTGTTGAAATAGTTGCATATTTCAATAGATGTGATTTGGGTACTGAGAATACAGGGTGGAAATTGGATGCTTTCTGCATTCCCCCACCATGGGAAGCAAAGGAGCTGGGGCCTTCTTCAGGTTTAAACATGAATTCCTCAATTCTCAATTCCACTGAGTCATGCTGAGATGAATACTTGGAGCAGATGTTGAGAAGGAAATAAAATAAATGAAGCAATCATATATAGTAAAGAGTTGAAAAAGCCATCTTGTCTGGTGGCATGGTGCTTGTGCTGGTGCAGTCCCTTGGGATATTCCCATTATGGTTGGGTTTAACAAGGCCACAGGGAAATAAGCTGACAGGAACTTCATGAAGTTCAGCAAGGAGAAGTGCAAAGTCCCGCTTCTGGGGAGAAACAAGCCCCAGCTTTTGTGGAAAATGGAATCAAATTAAATGTAGTAGAATTCACATGATTTTAGAGTTTGTGCCAAAATAATGCCCTGAAGTAAGCAGAAGAAATTGTACTCAATCTGTTGGACTTGTGGGGAATAAAAAATACTACAGGATTTATGAGGTGATTAAGGGATGGGGTGATGGAGACAGGGAGAGGGAGTCACCACCCTGGAGGTATTTGGAGGATTTGGCAGTGCTGAGTTAACAGCTGGACTCAATGGTTTTAGAGGTCTGTTCTAACCCAAACAATTCTATGATTCTGTGGTTCTATGCACCAATATATGCTGGGGCCCACTCAGCTGGAAAGCAGCTTGGCAGAAAAGGGTATTGGGTGAACACCAAGTTGAACATGAGCTAACAATGTGCCCCTATGGCCAAGAAGGTTAATGAATGACCCAGAGTCAAAACTTCATTTCAGAGCCAGACTCATTCACACAGCTTGGGACTTCCTCATATGTACCACCTATCTGTGTAAGTGGTTTTATTTTACTATAATTCCATTTGTCTGCAAGCATCTTGATAAGGGCAGAAATTCTTGATACTAAGCAAGATTTCTAAGAAAAAATACAAATGTTCTACATCTATTTTTCCTTGCTTTTTATTTGTAAAGCTTTTTTAATTCATGAAATACTATTATTATTATAATTATTACACCATTTTCTCTTTAACATAGAATATATAAATCTGGAAAATATGTAGAAAAGTAAGGATAACATTATTTCCTCCTGGTAGATAGGCACACCTGAAGAATTGGTGTAATTGTTGAATGCTGCTGCTATTAACTGAAAATAGGTAATTAAATTGTCATAGCAGCCATCCGACAGATCATTCTCACTGTCCAGAAAAAGTCTTGCAAAAATCTGTGCACAAAAGTCGCAGAATACACGCTGTGAAGAGTTCAGTTTTCATGTATTTCAGGGAATGGAGCAGGTGGAAGATTAAGACAAGCTACTAAATTACCTTTTTGAACCAGAAGAAAGGGTGCTCTGTATTGATGGATTAACATTTGTTACAGGAGGAGGAGGAGAATCTAGACATGGGTAAGAAAACGTACTTGAAACTTGGATTTCAAACAGCAACAAGAAGCTTTCTGAGTGTTTTTTCATGGAGTCTTTAACTGATAAAAGGCTTTAGGGTGACTTTGCAGCTGAAAAGTATTATACCAGGCTTGCTATATAACAGAGGCAAATACATTTTAAAAGGTTTCCCCTAGCCCTTTGTAAGCTTTTGAGAAACTGGTCAGCAAGATGTCACAGGCCAAATATCAGATGATATAGCAAAGGATATAGCAAAGAGAGACAGCTTGGCCAGTATAATATATTTCCTTGTTAACATAGCTTTCAAAAACAAAAAATCACATGGAGCAGATATAATGAAGCAAAAACTTTACTCACTGGAATTTCCTGAAAAAGGCAAGTTATGGTAAAATGTCTCAAATTCACGAGCTAGCTAAGAAAAGTAGCAAAATGTTCATTGAACCTTGGGAAGTGTTTTAATGTAAGCATTAGGAGAATCATGTACATATCAAACAATCCCCAAACCATCTATTTTAGGATAGAAGTTTTCACTTCCAAATTATCCAAGGGAATGAAATGGAAATGATACAACTCAGAAGTATTTTATGGATAGTTTTTGTAGGGGAGGGCAAAGAATTCTGCTCATTTTTGTAGCTAGTGGAAGGAGATTTGCACAGATTATTTTGTTTCTCTTATCCAATTAAAATGCAGACACTGTCAAACTCTGGGCAAATCTTTTATCTTCTCTCTGCTTCACTTCACTATTTACAAATTGCAGACAGTAGCTCCCTATCCTAGAAATATTTTATAAGTGTTGTGATTATGCAGTGATTTACACTACATGTAAATGCCTAGGACAGATATCTAGGGAAGCATGTCATGATCCTTTAGTTAATTTCCTGGAGTATCTCAAGATTTTGTAACCATCTTGTCACAAGAGCAGACTTTGGGCTGTTTCCACCCGCATTAAATCCTCTGGCTTTGCCAGCATTCAAAATCTTACTGTCTGTGTGCACAAGTCTTTGTACTTTAAAGCATGAAGATGAAAAAGGAGATGTGGCCTTGGGGTGATAGCCATGGACCACAAACTCAGGCAATTTGAATTCCCTTCTCAGCTATGCTGCAGCAATTCTCCAATAAAAGATTCAAAGCATGAAAGACTTACACTGACTTAACACTTCTAAGGGAACTAAATTAAGCAGGTATTAAACCCCACTATTACACAGCCCCTAATGTCAGTCTGGTTGAAGTGAGATTTAGATTATTAACTTTTAAAAAGACCAATCCAAGCTAATGCAACTTGTCACAAAGCAGATAGGCTGTGGAAGACTGCTGAAATGAGTAATTACCATTTCCAATGCAATAGCAGGGAAAATAGCAGAGGGTTTAACTTCCCAGTAATGCAGGTTGTGTCTGCCTGACTGACTAGGATCTCTGCACCTTGGTATTTGAAGCAGTCAGGTGTTCTCTTTTTACAGAGTAAAAGACGAGTCAATTAGTGCCTAATCAGCAGGAAAAACACAGATGAGTAAGAACTAGTTACTGCCACATCAAGTTTCCAAGACATAGGTTGAATTATTATGACAGGATGAATTTAAATGTACATTTTTTCTAGACCCTAAAGTACAGGTTATTAATTCAGGGCAGATTATTGCTTTTACTGAAAATTTGCATTAGCTGAGGGTATTTCCTCACTATATAATTTGGACATATATTTTGCAGTTTATGAAGGTACTTCCATGTATACTATTTTTCTTTCTATTTAAAAATATCTACCTTACCTTTTTATAACATTTGAAATATTAAATAAATACCATTAAAGACACAGTGTACAAATTGATTGCCTAAATTTTTTAGCTTCTT
Source organism: Ploceus nigricollis (assembly GCA_013399945.1). NCBI lineage: Eukaryota > Metazoa > Chordata > Aves > Passeriformes > Ploceidae > Ploceus > Ploceus nigricollis. The sequence goes on from VXBC01013090.1 coordinate 716,492, forward strand.
TTTCCTTTGGATACAGCCAGAAACAAATGCATAAGACAACCAAATTAGGTGAAGTAGTGTATCCATGCAAAAAGGATTTTATTTTTCCATCTTTTAGTACTGCTATGATATTCTACCTTTCTTGAAGGTAATTAGTGATTAGTGATTTACCTTTCTTGAAGGTGATTAGGCCATACAATGAGCATTCCTGACATGTAATTAGTACAAGGTGACTGCTTTAGGGGGGTAGTAGTCAACCATTCTTGTGTAAGTGCAGTTTCCAATATTGTCATTACTTCAAATTAGGCATTTGACTGCCACTGAGAGTCACTTCTATTTGTGCTTTCCAGGATCTCATGAAACCTTTGGGCAATCAAATACCATTAACTGGTATAAAGAAATAGCTCTGGAGGGTCCACACTCAGATGCCCTCACACTGCCAGTGGAAGGAAAGGCTTTGCATTGATGCAGAAGGGATCAGGTCTAGGCTGTTACAGCCACATCTCCAGATTCTTGTTTCCTAGCATGCATTTTCTTCTACTGCAAAGTAGTGTCTTGTATTTAAAGACCTGTAAAAAAACCCCAACCAAACAAATACAGGCAGGAAATCAAGAGCAGTGACTTAAGCTTCAGCCTGGAGTTAGTACTCCAGGCCTTATTCTCCTCCCCTTTTACATAATTAAGTGTTTTGCAGGTAGCCCCAATATAAACACACTCTAAGCATCTGGGCAACATCTTAGGCTCTTTTTAAGCTATCAGGAGGCCAAGGTAGATCCCCACAGTTTCTTGAGTAGGAGCCAGCCCCCAGAGTAAGAGTTAGACCAGCATGAGTGCAGGTATGTGAGCAGGGAAAGGGCAAGGGGAAGAGCTTATCTTTCTGTCCTGATTTGACATATATTTGACATGACATCCATGTTACGCATCTGTAATGTCAGTTTGGACCTGGTCAGTGCTTGTCCTAACACTTCAAAAAAATCTCAATGCACTCTATTTGAAATCTGAGTTAACCTTTTTGGAGGTTTGTGAGGGTGAAGGAAACCCAGTGTGGTTCCTTGCCCCTCTCTCCTCCCCCAGTCTGAGCTCCAAGCTCCACAGTGCTCAGTGAGGCTCTGCAGGGCTGATGGGGGCAATGGGAAGGGTGTTGGAGCAAATGTGAGTGCTGCAAAGGCACCAGAAGTCTTTCTTTGTGCTGACAGGGAGGGTCATGGAGAACGTGGTCTGCAGGTTGTACTTAGTTTGGAGCTGAAGTAATTTCGGAGCTGAAGACCCACATACTCTGCTGTCTCAGAGCATTCTGGTTATTAACTGAATGCAGAACATCCTTCATGTAAAACAGTGTTGAAGCACAGTTGAGGATGCTCTGCAGAAATACAGCTGTTTCGTTTATATGTGTTATTGCACGAATAATTGTACTGAAAGTAGAGAAAGGTATCAGAAGCACAGGTCTTTTTATACATGGAGAGAGAAACATACAGGAAAAGTTTGAAATTAGTGGTTTAAGAGGTGAAGGCTGTTGCAACTCATTTCTTTGGTAAATCATCTCCTACTTAATTTTAATGTCAACTCTGACAAGCTTGTGTTTCAGCAGAGCAAGAATCCTTGACATGGTTAATGGTTTTGAGAATAAAATAACTTCAAAAAAGTCATTGCAAATGTAACCTCCCTTTTACCCTAATCCTTTACCCTCCCCCCACTCATGACTTCCATGGAAATTGTTTTAGCATAATGGCATCCTCCGGGAAAAGGTGTCAGAAGATAATGAGAATATTTGGCAAAGTTATGAACTAGGAGATATACAGAAGGTCTCAAGGGGATTTAGTCTGCAGCATTGCCAGAGAGATAGTGCAATAAATGCTTCACTGATTACTGACTCACAGGAGTCTGTGGGGAATCAGACTTATTTTTCTCCCTTTATGCATTGGTAAAATGAAGTCCTTAGTCAGGACCCTGGTTACAAGGTAGGAGCACAGGCAGCCTCCCAAAGGTAGGGAGGCCCAATTAAACCTTTGTGTGTGGTGTAAGTTAAACTGTGCACAAGCCACAGATGAGTTTCGTGAGGATCTGAAAGCCTTGGCCACCTGCAGCACTGAGCTTATGCTGGGAATCTGGGGAGTGTGTCATGCTGCATGCACAGCAGATAGAGGGATGGGACATGGCACTATGGAGACATCTACACTTGCATGCCTGTGTGTCAGCAGGGTGTCAAAGGCTCCCTCATGCTCAGGGAAGTCACTGGCACCTAAGATGTGATACTGTTCACATGGGCTTCAGCTCAGTTGCCCAGGCATTAGGCATTTGAAATGTTCACCCTTGAAAATCAGCCCAAGGTGGAAGGTGTAACACAGCAGAAGTAGTTGGGACATGAGTGGTGGGAGAAATGCTAGAGCATTTGAAGCAGCACTAGATGCCTGTGTTATATCAAGTTACTTCTGAGTCTGCTTCTAGATGGTCTGTTAAACCCTCTCACCCCACAGAATTCACTGGGGCTCCTTTGCCTAGCAGGGCAGGTTGGACAGCCGGCGCACATATGGACATCTACAGCTGGGATTCATCCCCAGAGTGAATAAACCTTCCTCCCACCTGCCCAGGTCTCCATTAGCAGAGCCCTAGTTCCTCCCTTGGGTCAAAAGAGAAATGCTGAGATCATCTGCCCTAGCAGCAAACTCCAAAAGGTGACAACTGGATGTTGAGGGGCTGGTTAGCAATCCTTGCAGCCGTGAGAACCCACAAGCCTGGAGCCCAGTACTGTGCACTGAAACTAAAATGAAAGACATGTTTATAGAATGCTTCCTTCAAGTTTCTGTTTGTAAACTCAATAATGACAAGTCCTCAGCAGTTTAAGGGTACTCTAAATGTACTAATTATCTCTGCCTTGAATGGTTTCCTTTTGTTTTAGTTGGAAGGCATATTTTAGTCTCATGCTATTGCTGATCTTTCACAGTTCAATACAAGAAAAGAATAATTAACTTCTAAGTAAAACAAGGAAAATAAAAAATTTGTTAAGAACAATATGATGTACAGACAGGATCTTTAATTAGGTGAACTGCAGGTGAGTAACTTTTTTTAATGACTTTTTGAATGCAGATTTGCAAGAGGAAAATAATATATTAGGGTTTGACCATATTTTAAAAACTGGTTCTTTTAGATTAAATTAGAATTTCAGGCACATGGTGCAGCATTGGCATCAGAAAGGTGTGTTTTTTAATATTTAAGACATGTAATTGCAGCTATTGGCTTTAACACAGATTTCTCATTACCATAGTTATAGAAACCAGTTTGGAAGTGAAGCACATAGACAAAGGCAAGATACTGGTCAGAGTGAGCTGATTTTACATTTTAGTATTTCACAACTGATCAAACAAGTTCACCAAGAATGATTTACTAACAGATCCTCTGGTCAGACAGACAAGCTGCAAATAGAATTTTTCATATGAGTGATCATTTTTAATGGGAAATTCAGCTTTATGCAGAAACAACTGGCAATCCCTCTCAGTGAAAAAATCAAACACTAATGACTATTTTCAGTTGCCTTTAACTTAATGAAGCTGACTCAAAGTGTTTCATTTCAGTTCTGCAGTAGATAACATTGGCTTCCCTGCAGTAAGCTGGTTGCATAATGGTAGGTATAGTTTGGAGGCTTGGTCCCTTCCATAATCTGGGTTTCCCAGAGAATCATGAGATTTTTTAATACTGCTCAAAAATCACCTAGAGAGGTTTTGCAATGATATCAGATACCTCTGAGGATTCTTATGTGAGTCCCACCAGGCCCCACAGATTTGTAGGGATCCAGCTGAAGCAGCAGATCTCACACAATTTCAGGGTCTACTGGGAGTCAAACATTCTCACAGCCATGCTCCTCCAGCTCAGAGCACTGAGACCCCCTTGGTCCATGCTCTGTGTTGAAGACAGAGGTAAAGAATGCATTAAACACCTCTGCCTTGTCCATGTCCCTGTTTGTGAGGTGCCCACCCCCATCCTGTAACAGGCTGATGTTTTTCCTATGCTGCCTTTTGCCATTAATATATTTAAAATAACTTTTTATTTTCTCACACATTTCTGGCCAGCTTCAACTCCAGTTGGTCTTTGGCTCTGAATTTTCTCCCTGCACTGGCAAGCTGCATCTCTGTATTCTTCCTATGTCACCTGACCTTGCTTACACTGGGCACACACCTTCCTTTTCCAAAAGACGATTCCTGTTCAGCAAAGCTGACCTTCTGCCTTGTTCGCTTGATTTCTGACATTTTGGAATTGCCTGCTCCTGTGCATTTCCAAGGAGTGTAAGAAATCAATGTAAACATTTTATTTTGTCTAAGAATAAATAATTTAATCTTGGGGGGGGGGAGTGCTTGTTTTTGGG
>VXBC01013090.1:720840-754188 GCA_013399945.1 Ploceus nigricollis
GGGGGGTGTGCTTGTTTTTGAGTTTTTTTTTGTTTTTTTAAATAATTTTGTGACAAAACCAGAAATTGCAACATTATCCCCTCCTGTGCGGTGAAAACTCTGAAATTTGCTCTCTGTGGCAAAAGAGCCACTGTGATGCTGCATCTCATTTCCTCATTTAGGTTTGTGTCTTCAGACTCTGCAAAAAAATCTCAGCTCTGCAGCTCTTGTAGAGTGTTCTACACTACAAATTTTAGCATACACCACAAGTTTTAATAGCATTATTAAGCCTCTTTTAGCACCACAAAGGCTGTTATAGCTGGGATGATGAAGGTGACTTGTCAGCTGTGTAGTCATCGCATCCCTGTGAGTCACTGCTGAATGCAAAGGACTAGAGGGTTGTTTTTTCAGATGAGTTCTTAGTCAGGAGAAAAACCCCTTTATTCTCTCCTTCAGTCCTGCCACAGGCAGAAGCAGTAAGTGATGATTCTGAAGTAATCACTTAGCCTGGAGCTAAGCAAACTAGGCAATTATTTAGTGAAGCAAAATGTGGGATAGTAAAAGAGCTGACCCTGCTGCCCTTGTCAGAGCCCAGAGAGCCGAGCTGGCTGCTGCCTTTGGGAGCCCAGAGGGTGCACAGTCCAGATGGATCTGGGATTGAAGAGCAGCAGTGTCCTCAGGGCAGCAGGAAGTTTGTCTTCCCAGGGACAGAAGCTTTGTCCCGCTTCTGCCCCCTCTTCCTCCTCTCCCCTTTCTGTGACCAGAGGCCAACGCCTGAGCTTCTTACAGCACTGCATCCTACTGGAAGCAGTTTTGCCTCCACTGGTAAGAAACCTCGAACAAACCTGAACAAAAGGTGTTGTTTGCAGTTGCAAAGGAGCTGTGAGGCAGAAAATCCTTAAAATGGAAGTGCACACATAAGACTCCTTTGCAAAACACCCTCAGTAGTGTTGGAGCAGTTGCCTCATTTTGCTGACTTGAAGTGAGATGGCACACAGGCTTTCTTGTTGCAAAGACCTTACAGCTTTTTGGCTGAGGTTGTCCATGGATACCTATTCAGTTACCCTTGCATAGTTGGAGCAATGCTTAAGTCCTTTCACTCACAAATTATATGCTTTTACTTAACCATAGGCGATACTAGCTTCAAACTCTCATTCCTAAAACCAAATTTAGCAAAAAGACATGCAAATGGGACTGAAAAGATAGCTAGTTCAAGCTTTTGAGATAAATCCTTCTCATATCTGAGAATGAAGAGAGATCTGAAGAAGAAAGTGTTATCCTTCTCCAGCTGTAATTCATGGCAATGATTTTCCTAAATTAAGTCAGTTCATAAAGTCTTTCATATAGTATTGGATTCTTCAACAAAATAACTGCTTTATATTTCAGACTCCATGCTCTGTAAAATATTGCCTTTCCTTGTGGTCCAGGGAAAATATGTAGATCTTCTGCTGGTTCCCCTGCCTAGAGGTGTTTTTTGTACCATAGAATAGTGTGTGTCACGTCAGTGGATGGATCCATGGACCCACAGCAGTGGATGAGTGGAATAGCTTTAACCTTCTCTCCTCCCTGGCTGCCCCCAGTCCATGGCTAACTGTAGTGGGCAGAACAAAAGCACAGCTGCTTTGCAATTCTGCATTTTGGACCACTTCCAGAGGTACCACAAATAAGCACTTTTGCCATGGTTCATTCAAGTGAATTTGCTTATTTTTCTGTCACTGACCAATAGATATGATCAACTTTTCAGTGATCAGGACTGCTCAGTGTAATAGTCCTTTAACAATAGCTCATGTTTTTTAGGTCGAGAACATTTTAGACACAGACAGGTAGAAGGACTGCATCTAGTAGTCAGAAAGCAAATTGAGAATTATCATTCTGACATGGTGTGAATGCATTTGCCTCACCCTATGATTTGGTTGCTTATCATGAGTGGAGGGCTGTGCCTGGAGGTGAGTCATCCAGCAAATATTGTTAATAACATGTTCAGCATTGCCAGATTAAGGGTCTAAGCAGAAGCATCCTTGGCATATGTACCCACTGAAATGAGGAACATGTGCTGCTGTAAACCTGAGTACTGAGTTACAGAAACAGCCCTCTGGTGTGCACCTCACTCCTGTACTATTAAATTCTTGCCAAATTTCTTTAATTATTTCTATAGCATCTTGCAGGGAGCTTAAAATTGTTTGTATGCAGCAAAAGAATTCTGAGGTTTATTCACAACTTGTTTTTGAAGCGTCATGTCATTATCTCAGAGAGAATGAAATAATCACTGGCACCAAATTATAGCTTCCCTGCCTAGAACAGCATCCCCTTCAAACAGGATGCCAAGAACAATGACATCTCCAAGGGTATTTATAACAGAAGGAAATACTGAGTATGCTAGACAGAAATCCATGTTCTTTATGTCCTTTCTGTGCTTTTTCACAAGCTTGCTGCACAAAATGCTTGGGATAATATTTTCTGGTTATTCATGTGTCCAGTTCTAACTGAAAATGAATTCAGCACCTGAATACTTTTCCATTTTCACTGGTAGTCCATTTGCAGCTGTGCCACTCCTGTCAATAGGACAAACAGCATGTTGAAAACAGGGATGCTGAAAGCCTCTGAGCCACTCCCTATGTCACTAACATGGTGCTGAGGATGTTGCAAAAGAACACGGACCAGAAGGGATTTAAATATAAAATTTGAAAAGAGAGTATGAATTTGACTGGTTAAAAATATGAAAAGCTGTTTTAGACAGTTATCAAGTGTGCATTAAGGAATGCAGGAATGTCTTTTACATAAGTCATTAGGGCAGATGATGTGAAGGAGCAGGAAATGCAGGGACAATGAAAAAAGAGTAGGCATTATAACAGCAAACTCCTGTCCTTTAACCTCATCATATCCTGTCAAGGCTCTTTGACTCAGGAAATTTTCCAGCTTTTAAGGTTTCAGTTTGCATTTAAAAGGTGAACATCTGGACTGTTCCAAAATCAACTGCTGAACTGCAGAAGAGCTGGCCAGACTCATTTGATCATAGATACCATAGTGATCTGTGGTAAACAGCCTTAAGGAATTGCAGACACTTCTCCCCATCACATGGTTTGTTTACCTAAGAGCTGAGTTTCACAGCTTCAGCACCAGTTCTTACAGACTGTGAATTCCTTTATACCTGCCACCAAGGTCATTGGAGAAATCAGGTGCAAGTCTCATTTGCAGCCATCTCACTCGGCCTGTTCGAATGCAGATAAGAATCACCTTCAATTAATAAATGTTGTGTGAAAATCTCATTTACATTATCAATTAAAAGTGTTCAGAAGTTTTTATAGCCCTGAGTATGCAAGTTTGTGATAATCCAGGATCCTGCAATTTCTATCAGTTTCTCTCCCTTGTGAAATAAAATCCACATGTATGGAAGTTATCAGTGGAGAAAGTGATTTTAAGATAGTACTGTGTCATCATTTTATTAAAAGGTCAATTAAAAAATTCCATTAAAAAGATGAGTGAAAAAATACTAAGTGCAGTCAGCCATTCAATATTCACCCCTCAGCAAGATTCAAAGAGGACATTCATGCTTTTAAGTTTCTTTAATAATCTGTTTCTTTTCCTCCTTGGAAGAAAAGCAATATGCTAACTTTCAGTAATGAGCTGTAGGTCAAACATTTTTTTCTTTTAACTATTAAGGCCTTGCTCATGAGAGAAAATATCACTTCAAAGTTGATCAAGATGAAATCTGCTTCAAGCAAAAAGGTTTGAATTGAATAGAATACTTCCCTGCATTCATGTGTTTATGTAATGATGGCATGGGAATATGGCAGTACATCTACATTTTTCATATTATTAATTTTGCCAAAGCTAGTAGTGGTGAAATGGTCTTGCATGGCCAGAAAGTCTTAGGAATTATGTGTGCTCATGGGCTATGTCTGGTTTTATCCTCCTTCTGTAAGGCTCTCCCATAGAACACTATTGCACAGCAAGGATTGCAAACAGGAGAAAGTTTTTGGGTTTTTTTTCTTTAGCATGGCAGGCCAAGATCTCTGAGCCTTGCTGTCCAGCATGACAGCCACAGAGAGGAGTACAGGCAGAAAGGTGGAGAAAAAAACCTCAAACAAAAAATTTCTGGTGTTTAGATGGATTTCTGCAAGAACTGGGGCCAAATGTGTAAGGCCTGAGGAACAGCCACTGCATCGTGATGCACAAAGGCTGAACTTGAGAGTGAGTTTGCAGTGAGTAGGAAGGTGCCAGTGGGAACATGCACAGGAGCAGAGGCTACACCTCCAGCTAGCTTCAGAAAGGCTGCAGCCTTCTGCCCTAAGGCAGCAGAGCAAAGCCAGCAAGAGCCAGGCACTTGCATCTCCTGCTGCAGCCCAAGCAGGGGGCTTCATATCCCAGTCAGGCTAATATTTGAGTTGCACTATTTACCAATAAAACAAAAAAAACCACATTACTAACCTCACTAACCTTCTATACTCTTATCTTTCCAGCAATCTTGACACAGAAGAGCTCTGTGGTAAGTTCTTTTTTGGGAAAGAACATAATCTATGCCTGCAGCAGCCCTGTGCAAATAAACATGCCATGTGATTATTTTTTTCTGTTTAATCTTTGTAGCTCAAACAGAAAATAATTTCCACTCAGAGAACTCCTGGGAAAATGCAGATGGCTTATAATCTTTTCAGACTCTGTCATCCCCTATGTGCAGAATTTACTTTGAAAATATTTTTTCTAATCAGTATTTCACACTCTCTGAGATTCAAGATCTGTTCTGACATAAAGATTATAGATAGATAGATAGATAGATAGATAGACAATGATAGACAGATAGATAGATGACTTATATTTTATTTCCCCTTAGTCTGAGATATCTTTTCTAGTTAGTTTCTCACTTTAATGCTTTTCATATACCCCAAAAGAAAATTCATTACTTTCCTCCTACTTGAGCCAGGGAGAACAGCAAGTTTGACAAGTCCTGTGATCCTTTGTCACAATAAAACTCCTGCAAGGCCTAGATTTTGGCCCAATTACCCATTTCTGTACCTCATTCTGAGCTGTGAGTCATTTCCCCAACACCCTGTTTGCTCTCCAGCTTATCTAAAAGCACCTGATTTAGGAGTGCTTCTTGCAGCAGAAAACAATTTACAAATGTTTTTGCAGGTTCTCCCACAAAATGTCAGAAAAAAATCATCTTGTCAACACCAGACAATTTCTGAGGGAAACATGATAAGTTTTCCAGTGGTCAACAATGTTGAAGACCTTTAAAAGATGAACATATTGTCAAGTTGAATATCAGCTCCTTTACTCACCCACAGGGTGACATGGCCAAGAGCCCACTAAAAAACACCTCACTCTGTGGCTTATCTGAAGTGAACTGGGCTGTGACAACTTCTGCTGGTTGAGCATCTTGCCAAAATTGTATAAACATGGCTGAGGAAGAGAGGTGGTTTTGTTCCACATGGGATTTACTGCAGCTGATGTTGCACAGGCTTGCTGGACTGGGGGGGTGTCAGTCCAGCACTGACTCTGTTTATTGTCTGTTTTGATTAAATACAGGCTGCTTCAAATGCCTTTTAAATCCTTCGAATGTTGCCACTAGGGTGTTTCTCATCCATGAATCTCATACTGAATTTACTCAATCCATATTTAAGCTTGTGATTATACAGCTCTTTCTGAGTTATATCAGTTCATCTCAGAAATGAAGCTTAAAAACCTCCAGGGTAGTAACTCATAATACGTTTTAATTCTAAATAATTTCATTCAAACTCTCAGCAATACCAGGTCACGTCACAGTGTTCCTGGTAACTTATGTTTCCATGATTCCCCTGAGAAGCTCATGCTGACCTCTTAAAAGCCCTGAAGGGCTGCTATTTATTATTTCAAAAAGCTCCTACCTAATCTTGTTCTTCCTGTCTGCCACTTAGATGTTGATTTTTGTGGTCTTCCAGCTGATCTGATGTCTCAATGCCTTGTCTAACACAGTCTCTAAGCTTTAACATAATTTTATTTATTTATTTTTCACACTGCTTCCTTCCTGTGCTTCCCTCTATTGTATTTCACCACATCAACCAAATGGGAACTCGGGTCATGATTTCCCAAGTTTGCTTCCTCCTCTTGCTGTAATGTCTCTGATTTTACATCAGCTCTTTCTGTTAAGAAGTCCTTTGCTTTGAGAAGCTACACAGGGACATCCTGCAACTTGTTCTTTCCATGATTTTCATTAAAATTAATTTTGCATGCATCATATTTGTTGAAAATATCACAGCACCTGGGAGTAGAAGCTTATCTGACCAACTCAGGGTCTCTTCACTTCTCAGAGAAACAGCTGCTCTCAACCAACCCCACGTGATATTTTCTCCTCTAAGGGCTCTACCAGAATTATTCATTATATAATATAATATATTCAAATATTATATTATAATATAATATATAATCAAATTCACCACATACATATGAAAACTTCACTTGCTGCTAGTAATTGTAGACTAACTGAAATTTCAATTTACAAAGAAGATGTAGATATTTTGAAAATAAGTTTGTTTCATCTGTCAAGTTGATATTTACACGTTTTGTGAATTTGGCAGCTCATTTATTGAAAGAAAATGTTTTGAAATACTGATTTTGGTATTTTAAGTATGCCAGGAATGATTTTACAGAGAAAGAATACAAAATTTAAAAAGAAAATTATCCTTTTCATTGTAACTCCTTTTCATTTTGCATTTAGATATTCAATAATGCTGTAACTTAATTAAGACTTGATAAAGCTGATATTTAATGAAACACTGATTTTTCAGTCATTTGTAGGTGATGTGGGGTTTTTTCTTCTTTTAGATTATTTTTCAAAGCACTTAGGAGAGTATGAAAATGTTCTATCTGTCTTGGAAGACTTAAACATAACCATACTGAAGGCAATGGACAAAACAAAGAAAGTAAGTAAAAACTGTGAAATTTTCTTTACATTGTATATTTTGTTTGTTTGGAGTATTTCCGGTAGTTTTCTTATCAGAATTTACTAATTCATATTTAAGTTTTTCCAAATATACATGTTTGTAGCAAAATCCAGTAAGAAAATGCTTGTCAGAATGGTTGTATATGAAATCTTTTAAGTCCTGTCTGCAAACTATTACAGTTTGGATATAGCCAAAATCTTTGTGAATGACCTGAAGAATGTTCCTTGCATTGTTGTATGAAGAGGGTTCTATGTCCCCTACGAAATGTGGGTAAGTATCAACACCAACATTTGGAAATAGACCAAATTTGAAAAAATAACCTGGTGGGTTGAGCAAAACCTCCTGCCAAGAACAAGATTTCATTTCCATTTGAGGCATTTTAAACAAAAGCAGTGGTCACAGAGCCTGCCAAGAGGAGGTGTTAGGGCTGTTGCCCACCAGCACAGCAAGGGGACCTTTACCCTGGAGGGAGGAGATGTTTCTCAGGGGAAGAAGGTTGGTTTCTCCACCTGCACATCTGACCAGGGATGTGGCAGTGCTGCAGGACATGCCAGGCAGCCAATCCACCTGGCACCCAATTAATTATGGCTGTACCTGCTCCTGTGTTCAGACCACATCCCAGCCGTGTGGCTGACCAAAAGCGCATCAGTACATCAGGTGATTTGCTCCTCTTCCCTGGCTGAACAGTTAAATATCCTGTGCAAGGTAGAACAGCTTCAAAAGGTGAGGGAAGCGAACCCAGATCCTCCAAACCCAGCCACAGATCCACACCAGGCTAGTCACCAAAATCAGAAATTTCAGCCAAGATTATTCAGTGAGATCCCCTGGGGTCAAAAAACCCTGGGGTTTTTTTTTTTTTCAGTCAATCAGTGGAGAGATCAATGTGGAGAAAGCTGTGCTTCTTTAGTGACGGTGTTATCTTTGGTATTCGGGTGTTTGCAGGAGTAAAGTACTCATACATTTTACATAACCTGCCAAAATAAAAGCCCTATAGTGTAGCTAGCTTACTTAGAGCTTAAGCCAGGAAGCTGAATGTCTCTTCATTCATGCTGTGCATCTTCCACTCGTAATGAAGTGAATGGGCACTGACTCACTCTCTTGTTGAGCTGGATATTAAAAAGCAACAGATTGATTCATTTTAGCTATGCATAATTTCTAAAAAATAGCCATGTGTATAAAATACTGCTGCTGAAGGGCAGGATGTCATCTCATAACAACTGGAAGTAAATAAAAGACAGCATTTAAGAATTACTTTGGAAGTTAATTACAAGGAGAAGTCCCAGCAGAGTAATGATTATAAAATATATGTACTGGCCTGACTAGAAACATGGATAAGAAAATCTGGAATATTAATAAGTGTTTCATATGTCTACTTGAAGAACCCATCTAAAATATAACCAAACCACAATTTCTTTGAATTTTATTTTCTTAACTGAGGATTCAAGCCTAATGGGTTTTCTGTCTTTCAGGAATACCTCAGCTGACTATTTATTAGAGGCGACAGAAATAGAGCAAGGCTAAAACTGGAAAAGCGCTTTTAATTCCATTTAGTAGAAACTCTGTATGAACACAGTCAAACAAAAAAGGTGTCCTCAAATATTCTAAAATAGAGCTTTCTGCCAAGGATATGCTCAGCCACTAGAGCTTTGTATGGAAATTAAATTTTCAGTTCAAAGTTTGGATTGTTTTCAACAGGAACTCAGTTCTCAGGAAACAGATAGGTTATGTGATGTCATAAATCATTGAAGTGCAAATATTAAAATTTCTATCTTAAATGGTTCAAGTTTTACTTAAGTTTGTGGTCTGAAATCTGGACTTCAGCCATCTAAAATCAGAGCTGGATGTGCAGCAAAAGTTAGTTAGCACATTGAGATAGCATAATAAATTATGTTCATCACCAATGGCACACAAGATGTGAGGCAGCTCATAGCTCAAGCTGACTCCCTGCTCATGCAAACAGGTGCTCAGAAATGGTTGGTGTGGTTTTAAATGGCCATTGACATGCATCCCAGGCAAGACTTGGGTTTCCTCGCCTAGTGCAGCATAAAACTTTGTCACCATTCTGCCACTGCAGCCACTGAGTCCCTTGACCAGTCATGAGTAGTAGCAGCATTTATTACTATCTTCTAAGTGCTGTGCTAGTTGGAAAATTCATATACAGGAAAGAAATCTGGAATTGGAGACCTACACTGTGGGACCCACCAGCACACAGTGTATCTACAGTGGCTGAATCAGTTTCCAATGACCCAGAGCAGCATGATTTCTGTGTACTTTATTGCCCTCTGTAGTCTCAAAGAGCTGTCAGCACAGCTTTTTCGAACTGAGTTTTCTCCAGCCTTCCAGTCCTCTGCTACCTGAAAGTGAAACCATCATCATCTGTGGCAGAAAACATTCCAGTGTGTTAGCAGATTCAAGAAGCTTTGACTTCCTTTCACTGTTCTGGGGCCAGACCCCTCCTGCCAAACCAACTAAACTGCACCTGGGAAGACAGGAAGCCCTTGGCAGTGTAGGAACCATTCATGCTCCATTGCTTGATGGGAAGGTGCTAAGCTAAAACTGCAGAGAGATTTCTCCAGGAACATCTTTCAGCAGGGAAAAGACTGAGTTGCATTTGGAAGCAATATACTTCAATACAAACCCCATCTAACCAGAAGATGAGCCATAGTCTTTCTGTTTCAGTGCTGTTTCCTTGTGTAACATCCTTACAGCAGGAAGGAAAGAGATGACCTCTGAGTGCACACTACTCCTGTAAATACTGAGGCACAGCTCTTCTTTTGGAGACAAAAGCACAGCAGGCTTGCATGGAAAGGAATGACAGACAACATAGGAAAAGAGGGATGGGACAGTGCAAATTTTCTCCTTTTCAGACTCTCTAAAAGCCTGATTCTTTGCTTTGGAGGGACTTTCTTCCCTCCTTTGCAACTCTTTTATGAAAGATATCTAACAATCTATGTGTGATAGCAAGGGACCAGACTAGGTGAACTAGCAAAATGCATTTGAGCAGTAGTGATCAAAACTGATTTATTTAAGACTGGTTTTCATGCAGTATTTACATACACAAAACATAAACATTAACTTTAGGATGAAAACAAGACAATTATTCAGTGGAGCTACAAAGTTCTCAAAAAGCCTTCCAAGTCTTTTGGGGGAAAAAAACCCTAACTGCTTTTTACATGTTGCTTGTAAAAACATGGAAAGGGGGGGGTGTGGTGTGCAACAGCAACAGCAAGATGCTGGATTCAATGACCAACACATGTCTAATGATCTGCTTCTATGAAATCATTACTTTTTCTGCTTTGCTCAAAAAACCCCAAAGCTAAGCAAAGCCAGTGCAGCCTTATCTTTCCTTGAAAATTTCTTGAATAGTCTAAAAATAGGAGCCAGTAAAGTAAAAGAGAAGATTATAGGAGCTGAGAGAGTAACACAGGGCTTGAAATTTAGTCACTGATAGTGCATTTATGGTAATTATGTAAATCACTGCAATCTTGAGGGTTGATACCCATTATAAACCAGAATGCCTAGATTTTTTTTACTTGCATATTTGACTAATAGTAACAGTAGCGTTTATGTAAATTTTATCTCAAAACAAATTATCTGGGAAGAAAGTTAGATAAGCATTTGTTGACAATGGTGTTCCACAACTAACATTATATTTGAGCAAAAATCAAGTTTTAAATTGCTTTTTTGTTTTCACAAAAACTATGTTAATTTGGCTGGCACCCATTTTTCCATGAGGTTAGAATTTATTAATATTTTTCACAGAATATAGTCTTGTTCTCTTTGAAATCACACTTCTTACAAATGCGCCTTTCACAGAATGAATGCAATTAATAGCTGCTGCACAAGAAAAACAGGTATTGCTCAGTTTATCCTGAGTATTATTTCATGCACTGACTTGGAAACCAGTTCATTTTTTCCTTTAGATGTATTGCCTTTCTTTTTATGTCAGTCAAAAATCACAGCATCATTAAGGTTGAGAATCATTCAAGTTGGAAAAAAGCCTTAAATTCATCAAGTCCAACAATTACCCTCCTGACACTGCCAAATCCACCACTCAGCCATGTCCCCAGGTGCCATATCTACACATCCTTTAAATACCTCCAAGGATGATGACTGCACCACTTCCCTGAGAAGCCTGTTCCAGTCCGTAGCTGAATTGACTGTCTCTCAACTGAAGAGAGAAATGCTGGTGATAATGCTAAATATATCACCAGTTCCTCCCTGCTACAAGGCAGAGAGGACTCTACGAATAAAAGCTATTTTTATCTGGGAACATTATTAAATTATGGTTTGGAATTTTTATTTTTGTTTATTTTTAAGATTGTGGCTATTAGTGCAAGTCAAATCAAACTAAGATAAATTCAAAAAGCTGCAAGCAATTAATTCTGAGGAGTCATACAAGGATATTCCAGACATTCATGCCTTTCCTCTTCTAGCTATTTAATGAAAACTCTGGGGAACTTCTTTGATCTTTTTTTGTGGAAGTTTTATACCTGGTGGGTCAGAAAGACACAATGCTCAAATTTTTGCCAGTAGTAGCAGAGAAGATGTGTTTAGTCAAAAATAAAGATAAAACAAAACAAAACCCCCCCTTAATCTAATATTAATACCTCTAAATAGAAATTACTTCACAGCAGAAAAATAAACATTTAACTAGCCATTCTCCTCTTGATACCTATCAAAACCACCAGAGGCTTTGATGTTTTCTATGTATCATTGCAACCTTCTCCCTGGAGCAAAGTGTTACACATTTCCCTGCTACCTGCTAATATCAAACACAGCCAAAGCAGTTTCTTGTCTCTAAGCTATGTGATGCACTTAATAGCACCTAAACAGGAGTTACCTTTTATCCATGCATGGATTTTGTGCATCCTGTTATTGCAACCACAGTGCATTACTCCTTCAGTAATCCCAGGGAGTGATAGACTGTTCTGAGAGATGCTGTTACAAATGTGTGACAATTTTCTTTCTAATCAGCCATGGCTGCCTATTTTATTTCATTGCTGCTATGTCAGCACTGCAGATGGTTAGTAGAAATTGTCACTGTTCCAATTCTCTAGGTAGAATTTAAGCACATAATTTTTGCTAAATATAATACTTGGATAAACTTGCAAAACTTGTGCCATATTCAAAGTTGAATCTAATAATTGGGCACTTCCTGCCTTTGATCACTTTTACAGTGAGGATGCTGTAAAGGTTACATTTGTGAGATGTCAATACATTGAGCATCTCTCAATATGGCTTCTAGTGAAATTATAATTTTATTCTGATGCTGGTTTGATTTCTTCCTACAGTCTGAACAATTAGATCTTAGGGATTTCATTTTAGTGAAGTTATTCTGACTAATTTTATATCCTCAGTTTAAAGTTGTAACCCAGAGCATTGTCTCTCTAATTTGGGATCTAAACATACAGGGCAGGAGACATTCTGTGATAAAGGGAAATTTAAATAGATTATTCCTTACTGAGTTCTACTCAGTGATAACTGCTTTTCAGTTGACTTGAAGGTATTTTCTGTAAAGATAAGCATAAATATTTTTGTGAAATTATGTTTAATATGACATATAGATAGGAAACAGAAAATTGCTAAGTAATATATCAGTAAGAAATGTCCCACTCCTTCTCCATCTCAAGGAGCTGCTCTTCTGATAAATGGAGCAGCAGGGTCAAGGGGAGAGGGCTGAGGCTGGCACCAGAGACTGAGAGGATCAAGAGTTGCTGAACCTTGGTAACCCTGAGATGGGGACTGCACTAGGAGATCCCTAAACCCTGCCTCCTCTGCCTTTGTAAAAGGAGAACCTCTTCTGCACTTTTCAAGATAGCCTTTAGACACTTTTAAAGATCACAGTCACCTTTTCCACAGTGAAATCACTAATTATGTGCATTTTCAGTTTCATTAAACAAATCTTTGCTGCTCGCAAAGGTCACAGTTGCCTCTTGATGAGGAAAATGTGGAAAATTACCCTCATTCATTCACACTCAGTAAAGCTAACAAGCAGAACAATGTGTTAACACAGACTTATTTCATCTGGACTGCCCAAGCTGTGGTGCAGTGTAATGTGTGTGCTAATGAACAGTAACTTACAGCTAATGAATTTCAAGAAATGGGCCATTTTTCTGGTTTGTGTACCGACACCATCCATGGGTCCCATTACTGATTGGTGGCACAATGCACTGGCAGTACAAATGCTGGGCATGCCAGTTAAGCTGATTCTACCATAAATAAACTTAATAAATTGATACAAAAATGTACCAGTGTGCCTCTAATAAAACACAAAATAAGGTACATTTCAAAGGAAATAGAGTGATGGAACTATACCAAACATGGCCACTAATTCCTCAGTGCTGAGAGCTGGGCTTGAGGTTTAAATTGAATTATAATGGACAATCTTTTTCCCTCCATGACTTAAATCACAATTATTCAGATCATTTATATAGGCTGAATACCTTCTTCTGTGATCTTTGAAGAACTTTAGAAAGACAGGTAGTAGCTATTTTTCACTGGGCAGGAGTTGAAGCTACCCAACATTGCTGTGAGCTCAGAATTTCTTGACTCATAAATTCCTCAAAGAAAACAGTAAATAATTTGTAATTATTTGCTCAACTACAAGAGAGTTAAGTAATTCCACATATAATAGTTGCAAGCAGTAATATTTGGGTAAAATATACATAAGGAAAATTTGATCATTCCAGACTGCCAAAGATGATGTTAGCATCCTGCCTATCTTTCCCATCTTCAAAAATAGCTCTGTAAATCTGATAAGGTAACTCTAAGACATATCTAAAGATCACAAGGATCTTTTTCATAGGGAAGGCTTTAAATATAGAAGTTATGGGACCGGAATATAAAGAAAAATAGGCTAAATCCCAATGCAATGCACAAACTTGGAGTAGTTCTTATGAAAAAAATCTTATTAACTTTAAGATGCAGGAAAGCTTTTCTAGGTAATTTTTTTTCTCAAGGAGTTAGAAAAAAGAAGCCTCAGACAGCAGCAAGTATTACACAGCTAATGTTTATATGATCCCCATATCTGTGAGAGCCCACCTGAACAGTTTTCAAAATTAAAAAATACTGATGTACATTTAGGTTGTAATTCAGCATACCTGTATCAGACTTACCATGAGTATATCATCAGGAAGCATTATGGAGATGATTGCAACATTTACTTTCTGGATGCCCAGAATTTTAAAACACAATTCAAAAACTTACAAGAAATGGTCAGTTCTGGGATGATTTCTTCACTAATTTCCAAAAGCAATGGCAAAAGCTGAAAAACAAATGAAACTATACCTTGGATTTCCACTGAAAGGTTTAAATTATCTGCCCATGCTGCACAGATTCACACATGTTATTCTAACATGCCAGAAAATCAACATTTTTGAAATTAAATGATCTGTCAGGTTCACTGAAGTTCTAAATCAATCACAATGGAGACAGTTTAGAAGAATAAAATAACAGCTTTCCTATTGCACAAAAAGATAGAAAGGTTGCCATAAACATTATTATAGACTGGTGTGAGTCCCTCAGGTAGACAGACAATCTCTCATGAGCATCTATTTTAAAATTGTATCAATGAAAAATTTTTTGTTGGAAAGTGACTCACAGCTGATTAGTCTGAAGACAGAATAAGTAAATGTAGAAGACCACGAAGCTTCTGGCTACATAAGTAACTTCTGATGACTCATGAGTGGTTTAACACCTGAGATTTCTGTAGCAGAAGTCTTCCAACAGGAACTAACTTAATAACAGATATTGTGAAAAGATTGGTTTCATTTGAGAGCAAAATGCTTTTAAAGCTATTATCTGACAATCTTTCATTTTACATTCAAATTTCTAAACATCTCCTATTTGTGTTCTGATTGCAAACACACACATGGAAAAATTCTAAGAGAAGTCTAAAAATCAGAAGGACATTTCAGCTGTAATTCACATTGGAAAGAACATGGAATACCTTAAGAATACCCATATGCATTGCCAAAAATGAGAACTCAAATGGGTTCTCAGATAGTGTAGGAGGCAACACCATTGAAGTGACAGGTCTTCTTTAAAGCTTGGAGGTGGGGACCATCATCTCTCTTCAGATGTGGTGACTAAAGAAATCTCTCATTGAAGGCACCTCATATTTTATGAAACTGTTTTAGATGGAATTGTGCCCAAAGGTTTTCAAGATCAGCTGAATGAGGAGCCAACAAATTCATTCAGAGCTTAAGAGATGTAAATCTATTTTCTATCTCTGTTCTTGATGTGACCTCAACACAGTAAGCAGAGGCTCTAGGGGTCTGTTCTATCCTCTCTGTTACATTTATTAATGAGAAAAAAAGAAAGAGGGTGTTTATATTATCGTAAAGGTGGCCCCCCTCACAAAGCATTGCCTACGTACTACTGCAGAACTGCCAAATCACAGAATCACATAATGGGCATGGCTGGAAGGGAACACAGTGGGCTTTTGCAGATTTGGGCTTGCCAGAAACATCAAATTTTACCCCAGCCATGGAAATATGATTTATTGGGCCAAGGAGACAACAGGCATAACAATTGATTTCTGAAATTATCTGAACAAAAAAAAGCATAAATATTTTTGATACATACAATAAATTGGAAATGTCATTATTCAAAGAACCACTACAAATTGCTAAGTATAGGTGCACACTTCTATAATAACCAAACTCTAGTTTAAATTACATTTAGATGCATTTAATGAAATTGTGAAATATACACATGTGAAATATGGTTTCAAAAATAATTAAACAAAGGAACAAAAATCAGTCAAAGAGTATCAAATTCAGAAGGCAACCTCTCTTGCACAGTCCTTCAGCCAGCTGCTGGTGGGATTTTTCATGGGAGTATTTAAGCATGTGCCCTGCTCAAAGACTGTTCCCATAATCAATATCTGAGACAGGCCAGTGGGCTTGAGAAGCATCTTTTCACAAGAGTGGATCTGAATTAAAACTTTAAATTCAGTTCTGCAGCTGTCAATCTTATTTTGGCTTTTCCACACTTCAGAAGTAATGTGGTGCTGCCATCAGCTGGAGTTAAGGATGTAAAGAAAAGGGTCTTTTTGAGTAGAAACTGTGTTGTGTCACTGTGTACTTGAGCCTCTCAGTTTGAGTGGGAGTTGTGCCTACACATGGAAATTCAGAGGTCTTTTCGTCCATCAACAAAGGTTGCTTGTGTGGTTTACATTTATAAACATGGAAACATCCAACCTGCTTGCTTCCTGAATGAAGTCTGAACCTTCCCTCGTGTATTTCTAATTTAGTAAGCAAAGCCTGACCTTTTGGGGTTTTTTTCGTGTAATTCTTAGGACTATCAGGAAGCTTCCAATTTGGAGCAGTTTGTGACTCGCTTTCTTTTGAAGGAGACACTGAACCAGCTGCAGTCCCTCCAGAGCTCCCTGGAGTGTGCCATGGAAACCACAGAGGAGCAGACCCGGCAGGAGAGGTGAGCAAAGCCCTCTTCAGCTGCAGGGAAGGGGATGAGGAGTGAGGTCACTGTGAACTTCCACAACTGCTTCACATTTCACCCGGAAATCTGATATGGGCAATAACAGGAGAAATAAGGATACACTTTTTACTCCCTATGGGAACCCACTAATAGGAGTTTTCTTGAAATTGAATGCATCTGATCCCATGGTGGGCTGCCTGTAGGACAATAATTTTGGTACATGCTAGGTTCTGCTGACTTCTTTTTAAATCCCTGGACAGTTTAATATCAAACCAAATATATCAAACGGTAGAAACCAAACCACCGCAATATAAAGAGCTCCGAAATTACTAAGATGACTGACTGTTCTGTTTGTTTTTTCCAGCTTTATAATTTTTTTTTTCATGCACAATGATCTCCATGTTAAAAGAAAAAACAGCCAGGCTTTTGCTTGTCACAGCTTCTTCCTAGAATATATGGCCATATTCTTGGTTAACATCTAGCTCTATAAACTCTCAATCACCTGGGTAGCCTTTATCCATCCAAGGGTTTTAGCTCAATTTATTACAAGGATCTCCGTGATGAGGGTTTGAAAAGTTACTTGGTTATATGGAATTTTTTCCTCAGTATGCTATTGTTAAAGACAATAGGGAAAGCAGAAAGCAAAATACAAACTGTTGTATTTTATGGACAAAGAAGATCTTAAGACCTTTCTGTTGGAGATGTAATTTTCTTTTTCTTTTAGAAATCTTATTTTCTTGTTTGTTTTGCTGTTGGGTTTGAGATCCCTGAAGTACAGGAGTAATACCTGGTTTTGTGCCAGCATCTTGACTGTAGGAATCAATCAGGTTTTGAAAGTCTGAGGGTGCACTGAGCATGCACAGTGTCTGTGCACCTCTATTCATGCCAGTTCCTCTGCAGGGATGCTACAAAACTCCTGAGAATGAAGAAACTGTGAATGATTACTTAGATCAGGTCAGAACCACATCATGCACAGATACTGACCTTGAGATTTGTCTCCTTCAAAGATTTTGGGTTATGCCAGCTTAACCCTCTTCTTTTTTGTTTTTTCTTTTAACTTCTTTAATGACCTAATCAAAACTAATGAGTAATAGTGAAAATCCAGAAAATAATTCAGTGCTTTCAATAGGTATTTGTTTTTATTTAATTCAAAAGGGAACACAGAAGCACATTTTTTGAGAACAGAGAGAGAAGAGCTCTCCCACATATTTTTCCTTAAGAAGTTTCCTGTGTTTCTGTGCAGAAAGGATCCAACAAAACCAGAAGTGCTCTCAGTTCAGTGGCCAGGAAAACGCTTAGCTCGAAGGCTTCAGAGGAACAACAGCCTGTCTTCAAATAACCCTTGTTCTAGCACAGGTATGGCATTTCACATTTTAAAGATATCGACATATATACAGAAAAATATACACAAATCTTCCTCTCAAAAATTTAATTTAGACATGTATCTAACTTGAATACTTTACTGACAGAAGACAATTTCAATTTAATATAGAAGATATTAACTGAAAACTGAGGAAGATTAATGCATATCCATAGATCTGAAATTATAAAAGATAAAAACTTAATTGTGGGCCAAACTGTGTGTTTTGGATTGTTTCAATATTTTTTAGGTAATCTGTATTGCCTGCAAATATGAATCTGAAAAGGTGAAGGCTGTAACTTATATACAGCCAAGTTCTCTGCCATGACTCACATCTCAGCTGAGGGGAATAAATAATAAACAGAAAGGGAAAATACAAAACCTGAAAGAAAATAATATTTCATTTAAGATAATGAAAAAAAAAAGTGCAGCAGCATTTCTGCTTTGGAAAATGATAGAGTACTTTGGTAAATGGGATTCTTTGGAAGCAGTGACATTAAGCATGAGGCTGCAGTGAAGACATCTCCATGCTTAGTTTCATGTCCCAGAATCAAGGCATGACAATGACTGAAACAACAAAATACAAAATATCTCGTGGGTCTAGGTCCCTTCTTCACCATGTGCTGACCTCTTCCTTTTAAACCCTTCTCTGCTGAGGACCTTTCTGTCACTCACATTCATGACTCACTCCCTGCCACTCACTAAATGATGCTGTTCTTTGAGAGCCGTGATGCAGGATGATGCTTGGTCTCTTGTGAATGGTCTTCCTAACAAGGAAGGTCACAGAGCCTTGTAGCTGCACTCCTAATTCAGAAGGAACCCAAACGAATGCAAGCTCTACCGAATCCACTTACTGTATTGGTGTAATCTTAAAGAGCTAACATTTTCCTTCACAGCTCTACTAATAGCTGACAGCTGTCTACTTTCCTATGCAAGGTTTGTGTTTGTCTTGGCATTTGGTCTTCCTGCTTACTGCCAGCTGCCCACATGCACAGTAGTACTGTGGTGTGTATATGCACCCGAGGCTCAGGCCAACATTTCTTCAGCCTCTGTACCTGTTCAGGCAAAGCCACACCCTGCCTCCTCTTCCAAGCACAGCTGTGGTGTGTTCTCAGCATTAGGATTTATTTGTTTGGTCAAAATATATGCAAGTGCCACAAGAAATCTCAGCTGAGAAATGAGAAGGTTAATGAACGTGCATAACAAGAGCATTTGTTGAAAAATTTTCAATTTCTGATAAATACCTTCCTGTCTTCTTAAAGCAATTACTTATGTACATGTTTACATGGTGAGTGATTTCAGAAACTTCTTTAATAATGCAAGTATTTGTTTCCTTGAGTATTGTCCTTTTCATTTGGCAGACAATTTTCAGGAGACTTTAGCAAAGCAAAACTTTCCAGAGACATTAGAGGGACTCACAGAATATCCTGAGTTGGAAGGGACTCATAAGGATCATCAAAGCCCAACTTCTGGCCCTGTATAGTGTCATCCCTAAGAACCACACCACGTGCTTGAGAGCATTTTCCAAATGCTTCTTGACCTCTTGGTGCTGTGACCACTTCCCTGGGGAGCCTGTTCCAGTGCCCAGCAACCCTCTGGGTGAAGAACCTTTTCCCGATATCCAACTTAATTCTCCCCGGACATAGCTTGATGCCATTCCCTTGGGTCCTGTCACTTGTCACTCTCACCAGAGAGAAGAGCTGGGTACCCATCTCTCCTCTTCCCCTCACAAGGAGGTTGCAGACTGCAATGAGGTCTCCCCTCAGTCTCCTCTTCTCCAAGCTGAATGAGCTAAGTGACCTCAGCTGCTCCTCGTATGGCTTCCCCTCAAGACCCTTCACCACCTTCATAGCCCTGATGCTTGTGCCTGTCTAGAACAGTATTGTCTAGCTCCACCCTTGCTATATGACATCAGATTGGGTTGGATGAGGCACTGAGCAATCTGATCTAGTGGAAGGTTCCCTGCCCGTGGCAGGGGAGTTGAAATTTGATGATCTTTATAGACCCTTCCAACACAAACCATTCTATGATTCTATGATCAGGTCACTACACAGACAGGAATATACCTGCAGTGGAGATGGAGAACTTTCTTCCATTACCAGCATGATTTCAAAAGCACTGGCATTAATCTAGAATGCAGTTTTCATTCTGTATTGGATTTCTATTGTATCTTAAACAGAAAGAAAATAATTTATAACGTCAAATCATGTTTTCCTTTAGTTTCACCTAAGCATTGAACTAGTTGCAGCACAACCTCTGAAAAGCCAAAAAAATTGCAGGGTAATTTTTTTATATAAAATACAGGAATACACTATCTACCAGCAACTTAGCAACATTTTATAAATGTTTATCTTTTATTTTTTTCCAAGGTTGGATTGAGGAAGACAGCCAATGGGTGATCCAGATAAACAGACTCCAGAAGCTGATTGATAGACTGGAAAAGAAGGTGTGTGAGCTTTTTCACCTGTTTCTTCTTTCACTTTGAGTACAGCAATCCTTAAACCACAAATGTTTTCAATGCCCCAGTTGCAACATTACCTAAGAGAGCTAACACTCATTAAATGCCTACATTTTTCTTCCACCTTCCTCTTTCCTACTCATGACATTGTTTTTCCATGCTTCCCTTTCCCCGTCCCATCACCACAGATTGAACTTTTCATAAAGATGTGAAAAATTGTATTATTCTATGACTGGAGGATGTTAATGTATTCAGTAGTGCTTGTTTGGGGGAGCATGCTACAACCTTCCCCTTTTAGGATCTGATATTTTCCTCTTCCTCTCTAAACTTTCCCATGAAAGCTTGACAGAAAGTTTTGTTTCCTGCTTTCCTGTCAGAGAATACTCATTTATAAAGATTAAACCGCTTTCCTTGTCAGTACAGTTCAACCAAAATCTGATGCAAATCTTTTTGGGAGCTGGCTGCAGCAGCCCCCAGAGCCCAGAAATCACCTGTGGTTCCCACACCAAAGCAGAGCCCTCCAGGAGTCTGACAAATCACCCATCTGATCAACAATGCCAGGGCCTCCCAGTGCTTGTAAAATCCTGAGCCACATCTGTCAGTACAGAAAATATCTATTCTTCTTCGTTATTATTCAGACTTGATTGCTACTCTGGTGTTTAAAAGTTGTCTTATCTGTGTGTGATGATTTCTTTTTTTTTCTTTTGTTTTTTTTTGTTTTTTTTTGTTTTTTTTTTTTTTTTTTTTTTTTTTTTTTTTTTTTTTTTTTTTTTTTTTTTTTTTTTTTTGTTTTTTTTTTTTGTTTTGTTTTTTTTGTTTTGAGAAGAAAGAACAGCAGAGGAAAAAGTAAGGTTATAAATTCCCGAGTTGTTCTCTGCATTAAATTTCCCTATTTAAGGACAGACAAACAATTTCAGATACGCAGTAGGGGAGTGGCTGAATTCAGTGGATTTTGAGAGCCAGGGTGTTTCTTTCTCCTTGTCCACTAGAGGTGAGGTTTTGGGTTGAAGTGCTCTCAGACCCAGGAGTAGCTCCAGTCCCAGTGCAGCTGATGCTGTTCCTCCCCACAGGTCAGTGCTCACCAGCAGTGAGACTGTGCCTGTACTCCAGAGACATTGGCCTGGGTCTCTTCACCAGCCCACACACAGGCAGCACTCACAGGGACATGAATCAGTCTGATCTTGTTCTTTCTTTCTAGCTGATTGGGATATCCCCCCGTGAATATTGTCATCTAGTATTTGTGGCTGGACCCATACCCCTTACCCAGGCACTGGCTCAGACCTTGGGTCAGGGTAGAAAAACGTTTCCTGTTACTCAACCACTAGTCCATCTTGAGTTCAGCAGCAAGCTATATACACAGAAAATAGTTAAGTAAGGGATTTAACAAAACCCCAATAAATGGTGGTGACTTGGCACAGGGCTCAGCAAGAGAAGTGTACTGACCTTTCTCTGCCATTCCTCCCTCCCAAATGAAAAAAATGCCCCTAATTACCTTTCCCCTTTGGTCCCAGTTTGGTATTTCTGTTATCTCAGCCTTATTACTGATTAGCTGCATATGGCCTACCCCAGCACTGCTGGCCTTGCTCCAAAAGGAGCCCAGTATTCCCTTTGGTTATCCCTGCAGTCTGACAGTCTCTTTCGCATCACTTCTCCTTAGCCAGCTGAGAAATTTGGCCATTCCTTGTGGCACTGTCCATGACTTCTGTCAACTTCTCACTCTGCTCCTTGCTGTGCTCTGCAGCTCCTTGTGGTCTGCTAAGTGCAGTAAGCTCTGGCCAGGGAATACTTGTGAGCCTCTGTCCAAGAGCTTCCTCCCAGAGGTCATTCCTGCATGGGAAAGGCAATTACACAGCAGTTGCCACATTAATGACATTTTAGTAGCAACCTGATCTTTTTTTGAATAGATATAAATTGGATTTTGAAATGTCAAAGTCCACCATGAAAGGTAAGTCTGGATTTACTCCCCACTCGGCTTTGGAAACAGCAGTTCACTGCCCTGCCACAGTTGCCAACTGATGCCAAAAGAAAACATTTAAAAGAATGTTACTTTAAAAAGAAATAAACCTGCCATTCAGCAATAATGCAGTGCAAATGTTACAGAAAGCAGCCAAATGTTTTGTGGTAAATAAACTTACAACAAGGATGTTATAAAATGATCAAACTTCCTACAGATAAATGACAGAGAACCTGAGTCTGAAAAGGAGCTCGGTGCCAAAGGAAAACAGTGGCAGAGCATAGACCTCCCATAATTACCTCCTTGTCAATATAAAACTTGATTAATAAAACATAGCAATTACATAAGTCTAATTTTTCCAGTAGACAGCCTATCTGTATTCATCTTTGTCTAACTTTGCATCTGCTTGAATTTGTATCTCACAGCCATGTCTGACTGTGAGAGGCATTAAATACCAGCTGCCTGTCAGCAGCTAATAAAACCCCTCTTTTTGACTTTTCCCCAAAACAGATTAGCAAGGATTGCACAATCATGCTAAAAGGCAGTTTCAGAAGCCATCACTTCTCAGCTGAGGTGAGGTAGGATTGCAAAGGCATTTTAAAGCCTCTGAGCTGCATCCATTTTTATTTCCAGGCTGCATGGTACTGGGCTGGCAGGACCTCTGCTCTGCACTGGGCTACTTCCATCAGGCTCAAGAGCCAAGCCACCCAGTGCAGGAGCCCTGTGTCCACAGAGAGGGGCACCGTGTGCCAGCGCTCACACGCTCCGAGGTCACCAAGGCTGGCTGTGCAGCCCCACCCCTCTGTGCAGCCATGCTCTGCCTGCTGCTGACAGAACCTTACTGAAGAACTATCAGAGATAATTTCTAACTCACAGAGGGGGCTAGCACATTATGAGTCTGTGTTCCTACTGGAAAACTACCTGGTGAAGGGTAATTTATTGTTGTCTAAGCCTTCTGCTGTGTTCTGTCAAAGGGGAATTTGACGACAATTCAGTCCTGTAATTTGTCTATTTTCACTCAAGTTCTAAATTTATATATACTGGCAAAGAAAACAATTATTTTTTGCTACCTTTAGAGAGACTGCAGTACTTCCTTGAGTCATTCCTTTCCTCTCTTTTTCCATATGTTTCCTGGGAAAAAAATGGCAGTGAAAGTGAACTTTCACTTCAGGAATACACATTTTTCCCTCAGTTTTTTTTATCTGAAGTGTCTGCACTGACAATAAAACTGGCTGTCTTTCCCTTCCCACACACATTTCATTTCACTTTAACTACACAGGAGCTTCTGAATACTTCACTCCTGCCTTGCTCTGCCACCTGCTGCTGGTGGAGGTCCTCTGTTCATTTGAATTCTACCTGCACATCTCTTGTTGGCTTTTCAGCAAGTACAGCATCTGTGCTGGCAGAACAGCTGCTACCTGAGGTTAATCAATCCTCACCCACGCTGGGAGTGGAAGAAGATTTTTCTCTTTGTTGCACAAGAACTGTGTTCAGTGAGACGTGAAGTACCACTAACAGAGCGTGTTTTCCTCCAGCTGCTTATTGCAAATCAATCTGCTTTTTTTTCTCAGGCACATGGATATTTTTCAGAATATCATAATGGCACGGGGTTAGGAGGTATTGCATGTGCCTGGCAAGTAAAGAATGAATTTGTGTGTGCTACTGGCTGGTGTTTGTGTGAATCACTGATTCCTGAAGTGCACATCCAGTTTGGGTACCAGGTGTACTCACAGACACATCTCTTTGCTGCTGCCCAGCCCATTCTCACAGCAAGGGCTGAACACAGGTTCAGAGACCTGACTTGGACCATCATGCACATCTCTTTCAATGCTAGAAAACAGCCCCTTGCAACCACAGATTCCCTGCAGGGAAGTTTTATGATTGCACAATAGTAGCAGATAGTTCATTTCAAATTACCATTCTTGCTCATCCCCACAGTCCATGTGACAATTTGAGAGGATGTCTGTCTTTTCTCAATTAAGTCCAACATATATTTAGGAACAAGCAGATTTGTTAAAATGAAAAATCACCTGCCAAGCACTATAAATAAAACTTTACAAGACAGCCTGGGCTGGAATTAACCACTGAGCCATGCAAGATCTTGTAAAACTTGTGTTTGACTTAGAACTAATAAAGAAGGGATTTAACTTCTTGAGGTAGAACACAATCTAGTTATTGAATATTTTGTTAAAAATTTAAGAGCAGAATACAGCTGTAGTATTGACTCTTACAATTTCTATTTTCTTTTCAATTGCCTCAAAGGATCTAAAGCTTGAGCCACTTGAAGAGGAAGTTTTGGAAGAAAATGCAAGATCTGTAAGTACTGTTCAAGATAATGATTATGACATTTTATTTTAAACACCAGGCATTGAGACCACACCTGGTCTCTTTCATTAAAAAATAATTTTAAAAATCTCGACCCTCACTTTTTCCAGTGATAAGAATCCATTTTAGTTAGCAGAATACACTGTGCAAAAGGCAACAGAACAAAATTTAGAATATGTGGGTAAAACTTTTATATTAACGTTTTGCATTGTTTTTAAAGGGCAGAGTGAGCCAAAACCTTAATACACAAAAGGAGAAAAATGTGTCATTAATCAAATTTATCAAATTTGGTAGCAATGTTTATGGGGTGGTAGCTTCTCTGCTCCAAATGCTGCAAGCATGCTTTAACCATTGTTGTACAGCTCCCTCCCTCCCAAAACTGCTATAGGAAATCCTGTGATGAAAAATGGAAGAGTATCTCTTGCTCATTACAACCTACAAAACCAAAATTGTGACCAGAAATAAATTTACTGTTTATAAACAAGTTTATGTCCCAAGATTGATATACTAGCATTCCTAAATTCATGAACCTAACATTCACTCATTTGAACCTAACAAAATGCAAATCAAATACACATGAAAAGATTTAATCACAAATTAAATCTAATTAATTTAATTAGATTTTTAAATGAGATTATGCAGTATCGCTATACAGACTGCTTATAACCCATGATATAACAGTATTCATAATCAAGGCAGAAACAAGTAAAAAACCTGTACAAGAAATTAAGTTGTACTCATTAAGAAGCATATAGTGTTGCTTTAAATATTCCATTAGTAAAGTTGACAAGCTTCAATAGATTAATCAATAAATAAACTACTTGAAAGAGCTAAATGATAATTATATTAATTCAGGATAAATAGGTCTTCTGCACTGCTGATTGTTTCCGTAGTCCTGTTTATAAAAACTGTTCATTTTCCTGCTGAATTATGGAGGGAAAACCCCCCTCTCTATTCATCGCTTAATGTGAGCTATCTTAGGCATCTGTCAGATGAGGGTCAGGGCTCTTAAAGGTAAAAATTATGAAAGCACCTTAACAAAAACAACAATGCATCCAGTGCATTGTTTTTGTGGGAATTTGCTCTTATCCCAAACCTCACACCTGCTGGCATACAGATTCATCCAAGGAAACACACTGACTTTATTACTGAACATCTCAAAGACCAACCTTTGCTTTGCCCTCTTCTGAAAAGACTCTCTCCTCCAGAGTTAGGACAACGGTCTGAAGTGGACACTCATGCCTAGACACAAAAGCCATGCTTGAGCATTTCTACTTCTCCACTCCAGATCACTAAAGCAGGGACTGCAAACTTCAAGGGAACGTCTGCGGGTTTTCTTTTATGATTGTGGTTTTATTGTTTCATGATAGACTTTTCTGAGTTTAAAGCACAAGGAATTCAGAGGAAGCTGTGGCAGTAATATTGTCATGGTTTTGTATCAGCACATAATGATCGTTCAGCATCAAATGTCTGTGATAGAAGAAAAAGTGGAGGAATTCCATCTTGCTCTGAAGCAGTACCTGGAATCTGCTTCTGCTCAAAGTGGCTGCTTGCAGTAAGTACCGTGTTATTGTCCTTGGGATGAAGGAAGAAATGTAGTCTTTTTTCTTTAATAACTTGGATTATTTATGAAGAGAGAACCTATGACACCTTTCTTAGTGCATTATGTGTGCGTGTAAGACAGAGCTTTTTAAAGACACCTAGAACTAGAAAGAGATGTGAAAATGTGCAGATTTTAGGTACTATCACAAAATGACTGTACATCCCAAAGATGCTAAACAATCTTTTCAGGCTTGTTAGCTCTGCAGGTCTTCATGACTTCTGGAAGCTCCTAGGCTGACATTCTTTATTGGAAAACTCATTTACCATCCTTCATTTATGCTCACCTGGAAAAGGAGCAACTTATTAACTTGTTCACCAGTTCTCTGCTTGGAAGCTTTCAGAATCTTCCTTTTAGGCTATCATTGTAAAATTTTAGTTCATAATAAAGAATTGGAAAAATTAAAAAGCAAAATTTTCAATGAAACTGTGTTTCTGATTTTCTCCTTTTAGAATTAATAAAACATTAGAGCTGGGTTAAGAATAAATTTTAGTGGCTTACCACTGTACTTAATTTCTGAATTTAACATAGTGGAGTATGTACTATCATACATACTACAGACCATTATGAAAAGGATATTTTTGTAATGTGTACATGATACAGAATCTTCCCATCTAGTCAAGTGCTTCAAAGACTGCCGGTCACATCCCTAATTTAGGAGTCTTGTTGCTATAAGATTATCACATTTAGGATTTTATCAGTAGTGTTCACATAGACCAGAAAAATTAAGCTGGAAGGAGTGGGGTCTTTCTGCAATGGTTCACCTGTAAAAGCAGACTGATGAGGAAAATAAAATTCTCTTGTTGGCCAAGAGATGGAAAAAAACCCCAATGAGATGTCCTCCCAGCCTCCTCCCAGAAAGGAACATCGACCAAAACACTGTAGTGACTGCAGATTTGTAGGGGAAGAGAGATGACGTGACTTCAGAATTCAAGTTAACAAACCGTGGCAGAAAGTTCCTGTCTTTCCCAAGTTTACAGGCATTTGTTAAGTCTGTAATGCCACCTAACGGATGGGTTTTGCTGTAGCTATAATTGACAGTGACTTGTTTTTTCCAACAGCTTTTGATATTTTTGCCATTTTACCATGCACTTTCACATACAGCAGGAGAAAACCAATCAATCATAAAACATTGCTGACTACATTATGAAGTATAAGCTGAGACCAGTTTTCAAGCACATCATTAGTGAGGTCAGCAATCTCACACTTGGGCACACAGAAAAATCTGTATATATACTTTCTGTGCTATTTATCTAAACACCAATTTGAGTACCCAAGTAAATAAGTACCCTACACGCTGTAAAGCTTTTATGGTCAGGATAATAAGCAGGATGATCCCGTGCAGAGGATCAACAGATACTCTGTGGGTAATTTTTCACTCCTGAGAAACTGTTACTTGAATAACTTAAGAACAAGTAACTAGTACACAAAATATTATTTTAAAAGCATATCTGCAGCAGGTGTCAGCCTCTATGGCTTTTTACTCCATAATATGTATATTTCATTTACTCCATTGGCTTTCAAAGCACCTAAATTCTATGACACTTGGATGCATCTCTTATACAAAAGGATAACTTCTACTTTTTAGATTATCTTCCCTGAACAGCTGTTTGATTAATTTTATGTTTAGTATTTGTTTAGATAAATTACACTATTGGAGCAATATGAAAAATTAGTTTCATAAAAATATTAATTAATAAAAATGAATATACAAGGGGTTTTGTTTTTAAAAGCTCAGATAATTTGAAGTATATGATCACTATGATCACTCATTTGTTAAGTTCATTAATTGGGTTGGTATTGGGTTTGGTTTTCTTGTTTTGTTCTGCGGGGGTTTTTTTCAAAAATCACTGCATTTGTTCCTACTGATAAGCAGTTAGGAATACAATGTATATGTCCATTAATTTTGTTTTGTTTGATTAAATTAGCTCTATTGTGAAATTCTTAGTGTTTCCATACAGAAGTTTCCAAGTAATTTCCACTTCATTGTTTACGAGTTCTGGGAAAACAGCGATGCCTGGAA
The DNA here is from genome assembly GCA_013399945.1 of Ploceus nigricollis. Taxonomy (NCBI): domain Eukaryota; kingdom Metazoa; phylum Chordata; class Aves; order Passeriformes; family Ploceidae; genus Ploceus; species Ploceus nigricollis. Next base: position 748,901 of record VXBC01013090.1, read on the forward strand.
TAGGTAAGTGTCAGGACTTTGGTGGCTTTCTTTTTTTTTTTTTCCCAGTAATACCTAAAGTTTTGAAGGTTAGAAATCAATTGTGTGGAAAGACAGTACAAATTACTTTAAATATTGCTAACTGATATTTTGCTAAATATATCACAATTAATACTTTAGTTGCTAAAGACTTGAATATACTGAAACATAAATAAAAATGCCAGAAAGACAACGGTGATTATTCAAAACAGAAAAAGTCCGAAAGTGAGTACATAAAGATACAGCATTAGGTGGATATTAGTTCATCAGAGACAGAAAACCAGGAAGACAGCAATATCACCCATTTCATGATAAGGAAGAAACAAAAAGACACAATTATTGAAACAGAAGATGTGCCATCCCACAGCACACTTCAGGAGTTATGGGGAGCTCTCCCAAAACTTCCCAATCCACACCACAGGAACCCATCCAACAGACTCCCAGACTGTCTCTTTTGGGCCCAAAAAAGAAATGATTAAACATCTACCAGCTGAATTCTACCCTCAGGCAGGCAGACAACTAAGGAATTGAGTAGAGACAAAAGGATTGTCCTTATCTACATTTAGTTAAAACACTCAAATACACCAACCCTATGATCCTAAATCTGTAGGGAGAACCTGTTGTTAGGAAGATGGAGAACAGGTTTGTTGCTTTCCTTTCAAACAAAACCCCAGTTTTACTGGGTTTCCTATCACAAAGACTCAAGAACACTGGTAACACATGTCAACACTGTACTGGGTCACAGCCAAGAGATGAGCATCAGACTGACAGTGAGCTGCACAGAAGAAAATCTGTGTTTAATATAACATGCAGGCACTTCATAGCTTATCTGCTCTCCTCTCCCACTATCACTGTAAGTTTTGAAGCACAGAATCTCTGTACAGCATTAATGGTGAAATTTCTTATGCTCATTTAAAAAATTGAGCCCATTTAAAAAACCTGTTACATTTTTATTTTTTACAATTATTTAGCCACCTTCAAATGAATTACAGCAAGGCATTCCAAAGAAGTAACATGGATTTCTTGGAAACTCCAGAGCTCATCACAACAATGCTAGTCCCTGGTAAATATCAACTTTTCACATTATTTTTTTTGTTATATGCGAAAGGTTCTATTAGTAATATGCAAGACCACTGCATAATATCACCCTTATTCAGATCTTTGAGAATATTCTTCTCCTCTAAAGTATAGAGCAGAAAAGGACTCCAAATGTTTTTATTTTAACCACATAAATATAAAATGCATCAGCAAGGAGAAGTTACACTAACATACACTATTTAAGAAAATATCTAGAATAAACATTACTATTTGTGAATAGTAAAATAGACCTCATTTAAGATTTTCAAGAAAAAAATGCTTTCTGATTAAGACTTCAATTTATTTGTACTTACAGTAGACTTGTAGTCCCTTGACTGAAGGGACCCTTATTTACCAATAATTGATATTTACTAACCAACTTGTTATACACACTTCCTGCTATGTTAAAAAAAAGCAAGGTGGTAAAGATTCCAAATTATTATTCTTAATACAAACCAATGAGCATGTAACATCTTTCTCCTAGAAATAAGAGTTAAAAGACACAGTGCAGGATGAAGCAAAGAAAGCATCAGTCCCATATTTACAGAGAGAGGACAGTAATTTTTTTTTTTATTTAAGGGAACACAAATCTATTACAATGAAGCCCTAATTTACTATGTGTCTGAGTACAGACTAAATTTAAAATAACAAAACCCCACTTAGTAGAAAAATAAATGTAGTCCTGTACCCAGGGTTTGTCCTTAAAAGAAACCAGCCAAGACATCTTCAGATCTCATCAGCCTGATATGGACACAAAATTATATGCCAAGGACTCCTGCAGAATTAGGAGATTGAAGTTAATGAACCAAGTATCTCTGTAAATCTTGTATCTTACTGAGATATTGCTGGATTTAAGACAAACTTGATTGTAGGAAACAATGAAGCCTTTTCCCAAAATTCTTTCTGTCCAAGAGACTGCACATGATCCAGCAGTTTTCCAGGGTAGTTTACTCATGGGTAAAGTATAATTAACATAAAATAAAATGTAAACATAATTTTTCAGTACCTAAATATGGAAGTGTCTGAAATTGGATTCCAAGTACTCATTAAAGCATTTACTCTGCCTGCTAAGAAGGATTTCAGTCTGCAGCACTCTGTCCTGGCAGACAGTTACCATAGAAACAGCACTTCTCACTGTGCACTCCTTGTTGGGGCTGGGGTGGGGAGGAATCAGAATTAATGCATTCACAGTTCTTTGTACAATTTTATACATTACCTGTAATTTAGAAATCTGTGCAATGATTTGAATTCTCTTTCATGGAAGGAGCTTCCCACAACTGACCTGTACAAATCATATTTGTGTTTGAAAGACAGAAGATGATCTTGAAGTAAAAAATGATGGCTACAATCCCACCAGTACATTTTACAAAAGAATTTTAGGCACCATAAAGTGATATCACTGTAAAATCAGAAGGAAAAAACCCTAAACTTGTCTGCAATTAGAACACAGATAGGCTCTATTTTAAAAACAAATTTACCCTAGCTGAGAAATTTCCAAACTTCTTTTACACATCTGGGTAGATAAGAACTGAATCAATTGCAAATTGTAATCTGAATCTGATTCTTTCAAAGTTTACAACACGTAAGTCTTTACCAATTAAATAAAATCAGTAAGGATGCACTTACGTGGCCAAGAATGATTCAGGAAGAAAAGTTTTCAAGACTGTTTGATCCAGTATTATCCCAAAGAAAATTAATTTGCCATCACTTAAGAGGAACCACTCATACACCTGTTAACTCACCCAGTTGCTTCAGCCAATCTACCAGGGTGGCATGAATCATTCAGTTTACATTCAGTGAATGTCTCATTTTTATACAAGATCTGGACTTGAGGACACTAGAGAACCTTTGGGTGAAGAAAATAAGATAAGGGGAAACCACTGAACACCTATAACACTTTAATCCATGAAGTAAATAGTTAAATTGGCATTTTTGGGGGCTGAAATGCATTAATCCATTGATGTTTTAAAGACTACTAGGTTCACAGCCTGAATTCAGGTAGGACTCGAGTATTTTCTCATCATGTTTCTTCATGAATAATAATTTTCATTAAAATAGCATTAATGGAAGCATTTATGGATGCATATATAAGAAGTAAGTTCTGCTAATGAATTTGTGTAGTGTGAAACCTATGTAGCCTAGAATACCCCCCTACTAAGGGCACTTGGCATCTCAGATACAGTCACAATTCCTTTCCTTCCTTCCCATCCCCCTCCATAAATCTTGTGGTTCCTCTCTGCATAAGGTTTCATTTCAAAAGGCCAAAGGCTAGAGATCGTGGGGAAGAAACACAAATTGGTTTCACCCCAGCACTGCCTATAATCTGGTGATTACAGAACTTTTTATGGGAATGACATTTTACAAGTCCATCAATTATCTTACTTTTGAAGAGAAAAAGTTATTAATTCCTACAGTTGTGTAAAAAACCATCAGATTTGAATAATGTCATCAGGAAAGCAAGTCATTAAAGCTAACACAACCACCCAGGGAACACAGTGCTTGGCTTAAAAACTGACACACACAGCAGCACAGGACTGAGGATTTATTTGTTTTGCTCTCAGAGCGCTTAATTCTATGCAGCTGCACCTATGACACATTAATGCTTCTTTGGATGTTATCAAAAAGAGATATAATTCTTGTGATAAAGCCACCTTTCCACTACTTACACTCAGCTGTCCCAGTATTCTGAGTATTTTTTCCTCACCAGTATTAGCTGCATATATAAACAAACATTTAATTATAGGTTAATAGGTTATAGGTATTTTATTTAGAATTTTTACTAGAGGTCAAAAAAGAAATGCAATTTATGCTAAAAAATAAATAAACTCTGCTCTCTTGCAGCATCGTGGTGGGTCCTCAATAACAACTAGAAGCTGTGGTTCCAAGTAATGTTAATGTTGTATTGTCTTTCATTACACTAACACTCATATTGCAGTGTACAGGTGAAATTATGATGTGATAATGTTTGTTATTATGGATGGGATCTTTTCCACTTTATCCATTCTAAAACCTGGAAAACTGTGCATTTATTACCTTTTCTTCTTGTGACTAGTTCAGTGAAATGATGCATTCTAAAAACTGAAATAAGACAACTATGATAAACTATTTATTTACAGTCCAAACTGTCACAGAAAAGTATGTCTTGAATGTATGACTAAATATTTGTGAAAAGTTTTATTACTGCATTAATAAACAACCATTACTTAATGCTGCTGTGGTCTCCTTTTACAAAAGAAAGAAGTATGAACCTGAACACACATTTTCATACATGTCTGCAGAGAAGCTGTGAGCCATTAATGAAAAGAATAAACATAGGGAAAACTCTTTGTGCTAATACAGAACCTCCCCCAGGATATTTTCTGCTCACAACAAGATAAGGCAGCACTATCTTCTCTTAACAGACTCTTAGCCCTTACCCTCCCAAGAGGAAACATACCTACCTGTCTCTTGTCACTATAGATCCCCAGACTGAACACTGCACAACCTCTATGTCCTAACCACTCAGAAAATATTTTCTTTAGCTCTCTGGCAGGTCACTGCAAAATCTTTAGAGAAACTGCAGTTACAGCATAAATAGCCAAAAACCTTGAGCTTGTTTGGAGGTTGGTTCTAGCAGGGGGCAGGGCTATTGTTTACCCTTGACCGATGAACAGCACCATCTCCATGGGGAAGATCACCCTCTTCAACCAGGGTGCAGCTTTGGTAGGGATGCACATGGAGCACTGAGGAGGAAGTGGACACCCACCGGACCAGCCGGGTCAGCTCAATCAACCTGGTCATCAGTGGGGTGACAGAGGTTGCAGCCAGACTGCCCTCACATCCAGGGGTTTGAGGGTCCTGGTTGATTGAATGTGAGTCAGCAGTGCCCTGGCAGCCAGGAGGGCCAACCCTGTCCTGGGGTGCATCAGGCACAGCATCCCCAGCTGGGCAAGGGAGAGAATTGTCCTGCTCTGCTCTGCACTGGGGCAGCCTCGCCTCGAGTGCTGGGGGCAGTTTTGGGCACAACTATATAAAAGAGATATAAAGTTATTTAAGAGTGTCCAGAGGAGGGCCATGAGGATCATGAAGGACCTACAGGGGAAGCCATACAAGGAATGGTTGAGGCCACTTGGTTGGGTCAGCCTGGAGGAGACTGAGGGGAGACCTCATTGCAGTCTGGAACTTCCTCATGAGGGGAAGCAGGCACTGATCCC
>VXBC01013090.1:754279-765683 GCA_013399945.1 Ploceus nigricollis
GGAGACCTCATTGCAGTCTGGAACTTCCTCATGAGGGGGAGCAAGCACTGATCCCGTCTCTCTGGTGACCAGTGACAGGACCCCAGGAAATGGCATCAAATTGTATGAGGGGAGACTGTGGTTAGGCATTAAGAACAGGTTCTTTACCCAGAGGATTGAGGAACACTGGAACAGGGCAGTGGTCACAGCACCAAGCCTGACATAGTTCAAGCAGCATTTGGACAATGCTCTCAGGTGCATGGGATGAGTCCTGTGCTGGGCCAGGAGCTGGACTCAATGATCCTTGTGGGTTCCTTCTAGCTGAGGATATTCTGTGATGCTGTAAGACCTGTAAGTAGCAATACTTGATTCCCTAGCAAGTCATGTTGTTGTCACCTGCATCGGAGGTGTGCCCTCCAGCCCAAGAATGGGCAAGCAACCACTGTAACCCCACACCTCCATAGCAGGTTGACAAGCTCTACATGCTACATGACCACTCTCTCCATCCATTTAGCAGTCTAAGGTTAAAAACAGTACCCTAAAAGAAACTTAAAAGCCATGTTCAGTAAAATACCTTCTTGCTTAGTTTTACTTCTTCTCAACAAAAAAATTACCATATGTAATTGAAAGGGGGGAATTTCAACTACAAACAAGCAGTCTTCATTGCAGTAAGGTCTTGTATTCCAGAAATCACAGCAAGGTCTGACTGAGCTCAAGATTAAGAAAGGCATCACATTGAGTTTCCTGGATGAGACCAAGGCAATTCAGCTCTTATTTTATCAGTAGAGTTCTGAGGTGAGTTATTTGCCTAAACAAAGGCATCTAGTGCATGTGAGCTACTGTAGACACCAACTGGTCTCCAGCTCCCAGTTGAGGATGACAGGTGTTACCCATAGTTTGTCTGTCATTTATGCCAGGCCCATGCAGCATGTGGACTGGAATTCCAGGAGAGTCTTGGATGACACCAGATGCCTACCTTTAAGAAACTGAATCAAGCCCTTTGCCAATAAAGTTCATGAGGCCTTGGTTCTCCACACAAATGTGGATGTCAGAAAGGGATACATGCACATCTGAATTTATGTGCCCACATTACAGACAATTTCACCTTTATCTCTCCCACAGTAACGCAGTGAAAGTGAATGCTTTTACCACCAAAGTCCAAGGCTTTCCTGTATTGACATGATCCAGCTACCAATCTGCCCACTTGTAAAAGGGCACTGAAATTACCCTCACAAATGACATCAGTATAAGTTTAAAGGTTTCTTGCCTGCAGAACCCAAATGATATTATTATAGGTCAAAATACACATTTAGAAGTTAATTCTATTCATACAAAATATTTATTATTGATGTCTGTCAACTGATAGATGCTTTCAGGAAGTACTTGAACTACTGCTTTCCACTTCAGTATTGGATACCATACTCATTTAAGGGAAAAAGAGAGAATTAAGTCTGCATTGGTACACCCATTTACCTGTATAAGACATAGGATTAAAATCTGTCTTGTTCCTCAATTTTTCCTATCACTTTCACTTTTCAAAGTCAAGAACACTGGACAATTCTTTTCAAAGAACTTTAAGGAATGCAATGCATAGGCAGGTCTCCTGTTCTGATGCAGGATGAGAGAAAATTTCTCTTGTTAGTGCAATTATTACTAATAAGAGACTTCATACCTTGAAAGAAGGTATGTGTATCCACAAGATATTAAAGAATATCGTGTGTCAAGATGTGTTCAAGTTAAGAAGAAGCAAGCCAAGTTTTGTAAAAAAAAAAAAAACAAAAAAAACCTCCCTACTACTAGAGGAGTAGATAGCCTAAGACATCTGAGATTTGACACAGCCAGTACTTGTTGTTCCATCTTTACTTCCGAGGAAGGGAGTTGGGAGCAATCAAAAAGTCCAAGTCAAGTATTTATTTAGAATTTATGGTCAGGGAAAATATCTGGCTACATAACACAAACAATTCAATGACAAAATTCTGCCACACCAATATGTAAAATTATTTATTTTCACTTTAATCATATTGCCATTTCAGGTATTACAAATTAAAGGTTTGTCTCTTAAAGCATTCAGGCAATTACAGGAAGAAACAGGCATTTTCATAGGTTTCACAGGGTCGTACTTCCATCTGCAGGCACCCAAGTATCTTCAAAAATCTTGAAGACCTACATCAAATGTAGCTCCCTCACTGACAGAATTTGGATCTTCCAAACAACATGTCACTTCTTGCAGATGTCAATGAAAGGTTTGTTCTTTACCTGTAAGACAAACCAACCCTCAAATTACTTCTGTTATAACAGATCACTTAAAGTTTTCATTTCAGTCTGCTTGTAACTCTTTTCTGCTCCACATACATTTCACAATTTGGATTTCTTTTTTATTATAGCAAAAAGTTCTATTTTCATTAATCATAGAGACTTAATCTAAAATTTTCCTATTATGTGTCAACACAGTAGTAACATCTGTTCAAATGCTGAGCTGTGTATTGGTAGCCCTGATCCCCACATCTCAAAAAAACCCCAGTGTCATTCGGGACAAATGCAGTCCACAGTCCACCAACTGTAACAACTCCATCTCCCTTCTTCAAGTCATTCTAGGAAATTTTCTTCATCTGACAATACAACTTCTACTCATAAAAACATACTTCACATACTTCAGCAGTGGCTTCAAAAATTCAGAACTAGGAAAGTCTTAGATAGGCATGAACTGTCTGAATACTCAGTTCAGCAGCAAAATGTTGAAAACCACCTGTTCCAAAATACAAGCTCACTGACACTGTAGGATCGCCTGTTTGTCATTAGAAATTTATTTGCAGGCCACCTTCTGCCACTTTTAAGCATCATTCATTTGATTTACACATGCATCTCATCAATCCCTCTGGTTTCTGTGCAGAAAAACAGATGACATGATCAGTCAACAGGCTGAAATTTTGGCTGAACTAGGTGATCTCACTGATTGCTGTACAGGGACCCTCCTTTAACCTAGGAATGTAAACATCTGAAAGCATACAGATTATCAAAATTTGCCACTCTTAGAAACACAGGTGGTGGGAGAGGGGAGAAAGTTAGGAAATTAAAGAGCTGAGACTTCTGAATCTGAAAGCAGGTTTTCAAACAAACAAAGCTTTCATCTTGAAGGTAAATAGAAAGATATAAAAAGATCAATCAGGGAAAGCTGATTATGGTCATATATTAGTAAATTTTTGTTTTTCAAGATGTCAAATATCAACCGGAGAAGTTACATACAAAAGTTATGCTGAATTGCACAGACTGTCCTTTGAAGGTTTTACCAATTCGGCAGGCCAGTTTGAAGGAAAATGTTTCCTGTCAAATGGCTTATCAAAACTTCCATGGATGATTTTATAACTTCACTCACTACAAAAAAAATGCACTTACTGGCTTTTCAAGTACAATTGGGTGATCAGGAAGAAACTCTGGTTTCTTCTGAGAGACAGAAACATTTGAAAGCTTCAGAAGGAAATCTCTGCTGTATTGGATCCTTTCTGTGAATATACAAAATTACTAAGTTCAACATTCTTGTTTAAGGGATTAAGATTGGAAATTCAGAAAAATTATTTGGTAACTTATAGAATGGTAGAAATGCTACACGTGGAATATAAAAATCAGTTTTAAAAACAGAACTAATTTAGGTCTTATCTTACATCAGGAAATTCTGAAGTAAATTACAGAGCATTTCACTTTAACTGTAGCAAACTGACATAGTAAATCAACACAAAAGAAGAAAAAAGGTGAATCCAACCTTATACCAGACAGACTCCCTGTATCTTGCTCTAATCAGCAGAAACACCACAAACTGGTCTTGAAACCCACAAGAAAATCTGTTTATAACTCACTCCAAAGTGGCACCTATTTCTAAAGGACAGATAACAAAAAAAGGGGCAGATAACAAAAATGGGGTATCTCTTTTCTTGGAGCTAATAAGTTAAATGTCTTTCAACACCTAAAAGTAATGACAAGATCTGCTGCATGTAAAATGGCAAACAGATTAATAGCAGTGAAATATTTTTGAGGGGTCATGTTGAATCAACAAGAGTCAGAGCCTCTGCTCAGAACATGTAGGTTTCTCATTCAAGTTTATAGCACTATGTCTACCATGGCATAGCTTTGGATACAGTATGTCTAGCAATGTCTGTATTTAAGGTGATAGTCTCAAACAAGAGCAGAAACAAGAGGAAAGGAATTAGGCAAAGAAGGAACAAACTTCATCTCTGGTCCTATATGACAAAGAAGCTTATTCCTTTAGGAATGATGGGCTTCCTGAAAGATTGTTACACTGTCACCTGATGGACGACACTTTTTGTTTCTCAGACTGTAGGATGTTGAAAAGAGAGAAGCTGATATCAACTATGACATGAATTTTTTCCTGCCTCTGAACACAAACGATGCAGTAACTGGTGAACCTAAGGGAGGGCTTGTGAGTAACTTTGAAAAAAAACCGTTTAAAGAACACAAGCATACTTGAAAACTTATGTCTTGTTTTTACCTCCCCTTGATTAAAAACCTATGAAGATGATGACTTCTGTAAGGCCTTTGACACAATCCCCCACAACACCCTCCTCTCTAAATGGGAGAGAGGTAGATTAGATTGGGGGACTGTTCACTGGATGAGGAACTGATTGGACAGTTGCATCTGATCTCATGTTGGAAAAAGTGCAGAGGAGAGTCCCTAAGTTGATCACAGGGTTGGAACACCTCTCCTATGAAGACAGGCTTAGATATTTGGGGATGTTCAGCCTGGAGAAGAGAAGGCTCTTGGGAGACTTTGGGGCAGCCTTCCAGTACCTAATGGGGGCCTACAAGAAGGTTAGACAGGGATTTTTCAGAGTGATAGGAAAAGGGGGGATGACCTTAAGCTGAGGGACAGTAGGTTTAGGTTAGATAGGAGAATGAAATTTTTTACTGTGAGGATGGTGAGGCACTGGAAAAGGCTGCACAGAGACGTTATGGATGCCCCATCCCTGGGAGTGTTCAACATCATGCTGGGTGGGGCTTTCAATAACATGGTCTAGTGGCAGGTGTCCCCACCCACGGCAGGGGGTTAGAACTTGGTGATTTTTTAGTCCCCTACAACCCAAAGCATCCTATGATCCAAAGACTAGTAGTCATGTCTGGATGTAGATCAGTAAGTGACGATTGGCATCCCTGAGGGTTTCATATTTGGACCGGTACTGTTGAGTATCTTCATCAATGACAGTGGGATCAACTGCACCCTCAGCAATTGCAGGTAACAGCAAGCTGAGTGGTTCAGTTGACACACCTGAGGGATAGGATACCATCCAGCTCAAGTAGTGGGAAAGCTCAAGTAGTGGGTCCATGGAAACTCCATGCTGCAGTTAAGAACTGATGAGACAGATAATTGAAAGCACAGCACCGCTGAAGAAATATCAAACGGAAATTATTATCTGGAACTTAAAGTACAGCTGGACATAAACAGAGCTCTAGAAGAAATTTTACTGTGCAAGGAAAAAAAATAAGAAAACAAAAGACTTATTTGTAAGCAGTAGCTGAATAGTAGGACCTCTAAAGTTGTGTAACTCTAAAGGAAAAGATTACAACTATCAGCAAACAAACAAAAGCCCTTTGAAAACAAGTGTGAGAAAGTTTGACAGTATGGAGAATTGTGTAGTAGACTCAGAGAGGCATCACAGAGCAATTAACCACTGAAAACGATCCAAAGTGTTGGATTGTACAAGAGACCAGGATCTGATGAGAAGCTGTTTAAGATCTTGTAGAACAAAATCTCTACCCACCACAAGCAGAATTGATGACAAAGGGTCATAAAGACACCACCAAACAGACAGAACTCAACAAATCTGCCATCTAACTAGATCCAAAACCCCGAAATCTCTTCTATTTATCAAGATAAAAAATACAAGAAATGAATCTGAGCTTGAAAGAAGATACATGGAAGACTTACTTTTAAGTCAGTAACACAACAGAACCGAACTAATGCTCAAGAATCTGAGAGATGGTAACCTCATACTGACAAAAATATGAAAGTCTCATTAAAACTTAATAGAATTCTTTCAAATTTTGAGTACAATGAGCAAAAGAACAAACTACATCTTCAGAGATTACTTAAGGATTGGAAATTACAGATAGATGCCTGATTACAGGCAGACACAGACAAAAGAAAGTCTCAGTAAACTGGTGACCTAACCTGGGTCACTGATGCAGTTTCTGTGACATGTTTAAGAATGATGAATTAGGTAGGAAGTAGGGTAGAGAAGTACTGTGAGAATGCATTTGAAATCTGAGATTATCCCTTATTGAAAAAAAAGGAGTAAAATTTTGACTCGGTTAAACTACCATTTCTCTATGAGTACAGTGGCAGGCAGTACAGAGAGAAAAGCTTAAGGAGCAAACATTAAGGACAGTACTGACACAAAAACAAATAGTCCAGGATTAATCATAAAAATAATTAATTCATATCTAACCACCCAAATGCTGTAATTTCAGAAGCACCATAGTAAGAGCAGGACAAGGAAGCCAACACTGAGTTGTTAACTTGATTACATTCAATAGTCTGTATGCCACAACTGAGCCCTGCAACAGGCTAAAGGATGCAACTCCTATCTGTACTTCTACACACACAAGAAATCTTTACAAACCCAGGATTTTGTGTGAAGAATTTTTTTATGTTTGGGGTCTGTTTTTTCAGGGGGTTGGTTGCATTTGTTTGTTTGTTTTGTTGGGTTTGTTTGGGCTTTTTTAAGACAGTTATATCCCTATACACAAGCAGCACTACCAGTGGAAGTTTTCTGCCTCAGTTATGGCCAACTTTTATACCTTCTCTAGAGTGTTATGTGAAAAGCAGGAAAGTTTCACACTGCTCTCCAAACTATCAATGCACTAGTTGATCAGTAAAAATAAAGTGCAGCCCACATCACTTCAAAGTTCAGTTGTCCTCCATCCAGAAAACACAATCCTGTGTTTTCATAGGATTGTGAACACAGCTCCCCATGCAGTATTTTACCTTTTTTTGCTCCTGATTCATGTTGTTTTGGTTGACAGAGCATCATGGTTTGAGTTAAGATCTTCACTTCAGTCATTTCAGATGACTAAGATAGGAAGGAAAGTTATGAAGCTTATCTCCTTTAAGCATATTAAAACAAGGATATATGTTTCTTAGTTAAAAGTAACAGTTGTAGCACAGTTTAATTTGAACCTGTAGAATGTTACTCTTGATTACATACAATAAAGGGAATAGTTCAATAAGACAATACAGAAGAACATATTTGAAAGACATATTTTACACAGAATTCTACAGTGCTAGTCTTTAAAAAGAACACAATTATCCCTTCCTTTTCTATTACCCCACCGAGAACGCAGCCACAAGCTGCTACATTTGGGAATAATAAAAGCAGGAAGGACTTTCTTTAAGACCAAAGGATGGACTTGGATTGTCTCACTTAGCAAAAAGAAGATGGTCAAAAGTATTATTAAAAAGACTTTTCCACATGCTACATTAAAGAAACAGTTTAAAAAATATAAAAAATACAGCTATACCTATATCAAACAAAGGCAAAATGCAGCTACATGTAGCTAAATACTGATGAAACTGAATATTACAACACTGATGACCAGAGGCTTATTTAAAAGGGAGTAGTTTGTTCTCCTCAGTAATTACTGCTCAAGAGACAAGTGTAAGTGTTAATTTCCCTATGTCAGATCGAAGAAAGGCTCCCAAAACCCTGACTTTTTTTTAAATTTTTTTAAAGTCAAAGGCAGCTTGCAGAAGCTTAATACAATAAAGAAGGACTATTGGGTTACTAAAACTCAACTAAAGTAATAAAAAAATAAAGTAAAAATTACGGAATTTGTTCTGACAAAAACCCCCATCATCAATGCTCTGAAAAAACATTCAAATCAGAATCAAATTCAGAATCAACAGAAAGTCAAATTCAGGCTATGAAACATGAAGCATTCCAGTCGGAAGACTTCAAACTTCATTTTCTAGCAAATACCTACAACCAATTTCAAGTCTGAAAAACATATCCATACCACGTCCAAAGTCAAGCACCTCTAGCAATAAAGCATAAAGTTTTATGATGTTTGCTGTCTCAAATGAATTTGTGCACATGCTAACAACAAAAAAAATTCTAATTTTATTATTTACACGAAATAAGGGAAGACAGAATACATGTACTCTGTTTAAAAGAGCTGACTTAAATTCAATGAAGACTAAAGAAATGCCACACAGATTTTTGTAAGAATCTTAAATTCCTAAGCTGCATTTTTCAGCTTGCATTAGTGCATGCAAATACCAGGGAAAGGCATTCCTGAAACTGGTATTCCTGAAACTCATAATTCTTTTCAACAGTTCTGACACTCCTGGTTTAAAACATTCAGAGTCAAGGACACTCCAAGCTGGAAATAGTTTTCATTTGGTTACACAACAGATCAGCTGATCTCCTATTTATAAATAATTATATATTTCCTCAATACTCACCCAGTTAGCCTTACTCTGCAAACATACTTCAGTGTTGCTGGGTAATTCAGTTCGAATGTTTAATGCAATGGGTGATGCTGGTGAGCATAAAACATTAAGAAAAAATAATTTCAATAGACACCACAGCATTATTTTGTGATACTTGCCCCAAGAACATTCCTTGCTGCACAGAGACTATATAGGCATTTATTCACAACTTAGAAGCTCTCCATCACCACAGGACCCCTTTTCTGTTTCTTCCATAAATTTTATACAAAGTAAAAATGTATGTCACTTAGCTCCAGTCCACATCAGCACAGCTGATGATTTTCTGGCCACCAAAAATTTCTAACTTAACAATAACAACTGTACTACTGCAATATCTAGGCTTTTATCTATAGAAATTTAAACCAAAAGATTCACACCTGACATAAATACTGCATGATTTTTTTTCTTAAAGTTTTTTGGGTTTTTTGTTTTGAATTTGTATGAAAGCTAGATAAGAACAGTGCAGTGCAGTACACTGTACCCGAGGCATCAGTATTTGCAATAAAATCTAAATAATCTGTTAAATTATACGTATTTTATGTTTTCAGTAATAGGATCAGCCACCCCAAGAAATCCAAATTTAACAGAGAAGCCTGATCCAGCTTTCTGAAGCTACATTTCAGATGCCAAGCTAGAAGAGCAGTACCAAAGAGCTCTGCATAAATCTAATACAGTTTAAATTCAGATTTTATCACAGAGATGATGTACTATGATCAACACACAGCAAGGTATTTACTCACTGTAGTTTAACAAAGTAATTTAAAAACAAAACAAAACAAGACACATTACACATCCTTGTTACTTCCTGAAACATAACCCAGACTTTGGTAAAGTGAACTGCAGCTTAGCCATGCTACTCACCTTGTTTAGAAGACAGTTGATGCAGAGGTCGTGCTGGCTGAAGGGATTTACCAATAAACTTTTTTGCTTCTGCAACATTTTGAAACATCGCACTTCAAAAAAGCAGCTGAAATCATTAGCATTCAGTTTCACATATGGATGTTAAGCAAGAAGAGCAATCTACCTACTCCTTGTTAGTTGCATTTGACAAGGCAATACTATATCTGGGCAGGAAAAAGCAGAAAGGTCTGATGCATAAATTTTTTTAGATGATTGAATATGCTGGATAAAATGTGCATGAAGACAGAATCAGACACTTCTCTCATTTCTCCTTCCAATTGAGCTACCCTAGCTTCTTCTTAAGAAGATTATTTCCCTGTATGTCTATGTATGCGTTTGGAGAAAGGAGATGGGGACATGATGGAAATAAGGGAGTTTCTAACATTTTAGTTCAATGGGTTTTTAATTAATTAGCATCAGCATACCCCTTATACTGTATTTTAATAGCTACTTTAGTTAAATTAATACAGTTTTTTATCTTCCCACTCAGTTTAGGTACTATAGAAGCATCAAAAACTGCTAAGGTGGTGGTGGGCTGAAAAATCTCACACTTTTAAGTAAGCAATTAGCTGGAAAATGTTCATTTGTAGTATCTGTATCTTAATGTATCTCCCTCTCATTCCTATCTCTTTTGTCAACTGGGAGACTTTATGATTTGAAGGAATTTCAGCTTTTTTTAGAGAAAATGAATACCAGAAAGAACAACTGCCACAATAAAAATGATGCTGATTTTTTTTCTTTAAGAAAGTTTACAAGACAAGGCAATAATTGTTATAACAGAAAAAATTCAAGAAATAATCATGACTGCAAGAGTTACACCTACATTATCCATTTTCAGTACAAAACAGGAAAAGAGAAGCTAGGCTATTAGACCAAGTATCATACACAACTTTAATTGGTCTTTGTCTTATAGGAAGAAAACTAAAAATCATCTGAGAATTTACTACATTATCATTTTTGAACACTTCTAACATAGACAAATAACAATTTTCCAACATATGAAGTTTGAGCCCACCAAGGTCTGGAAACCAGCTGTTTGATGGTTACTCTCTGAATTACAACAACTTAACTAAAGCTAGGAAAAAAAATTCTGGTTTGATTATCTGATTTTCCTACCTGCTCATCCTAAAAAAGGAAGACTTCAAAGCTGTAGTCAAAAGCAGCAATGAAAATTCCTGCAGCTGAATTAACTAAGACTACAGATATGGATGACATATTTCATTTTATCCAGTTTAGGAATGCTTGTATAAATCACATTTACCCTAGACAGTGAATTTCCACAGAAAGCAATGCAGTAATAAATACATATTTGCATCAGAAGAGTGAAAAAAACCAACAAACGGGCAAGTTTTCGTTCATGCCCTGATGACAAATGATATGCACGCTTTTTGAAAAGAGGAAAACCTGTTTAATAGGCTGGCTAGCTTCTAGAATGCAGCACACCTCTATTTTTTTGTAGTGTTCTGACAATAAAAATGTGTGGTGACAGCAAAACAACACATTTTGCTGGTCTTCCCTCACCCTCTCCCAGGAAGACTCTAGAAAAGATCTCAACAAGTTATCTGGCCCAACTTTCTCAATTAATAGAGTGTTCTTTCTGACCAGTGTCAAGGAAAGTGGAGAAAGAGTCGTTTTAATAGCTGAGAAATAAACTGCTTCCGTGAGAGACTACTGCAGTACGGGCGGCATCCCAAGAATTGCCCCCCTTCCAAGGCCACACTGCTTCTCTGGGGTCAGTCCCATGGGAGACCTGCCCAGCAGAAGGGAAGCCTTCTGGCATCAGCAAACAGGCCCTAAAGCAGTTCTGTAGAACCCAGGAATTTTTTTTTAGTGTCTTAATAAGTTGGACATCGACAGCAGGCATCTTCCAAGAGCCCATCTCAAATGTTTGGAAGGGTCTTTCCTAAATGCGTGAAGGGGATTTGACGCTATTTTCGTGAAAAATCCCCACGCGTAACCGGAAACGGACCGCCCCCCTCGCCCGAAATGGCACTGCACTGGGAACCCCACAAAGAAACAAAACCTTCC
>VXBC01013090.1:765736-822735 GCA_013399945.1 Ploceus nigricollis
CGCCGCGGGCCGGGCACGGCCGGGGCTCCGCGGGGCTGCGGCGCCGCTTTCCGCCGCTTACCGCACCCCCTTGGGATTCAGGGCAGCGGGGCACACCTGAGAGCTGCCCTACGAGGCCCTGCCAAGGAGCAGAAGAGGAGAGCTGAGGTGCTGCTGCCCAACTCCCTCTGGGGTTAGACCCGAGAGGGACTGGAGATAGATAAAGGTGTGTCCTCCTCTGTCCCACAAACGGAGTCGTGTTCCGTCAGGGCCTTACAGTGGAAATTGGGAGAAATAAGTGGCTTTTGAACACAACTGTGAGGCCTCTACAGCTAACCTCATCGAGAAAGAAAAGGGCAATTTGCAGGCCTTGGAAAGCTGTCCGTGAATTGGAAAACTGCCCTCGCCAGTCTGCCCCATGGCACCGGGCAGGAGGGACCAGACACTTCTCAGTTACAGAAGTGATGGCATCCTGTATGGTTTGGAAATTCAGATTTTTTTTGTCATTTTTTGCTCAAAACATGTAATCGACAGTAGCAACGAACACATTCTGCTAACTCCCAGAGAAGCACACTAAAGTTCCCTGATGTTAGTTTGCTGGACTTCACCTTACTTAAGTATACAATATTAATTAAAAGTCCTTAAGTTTTTGCTAATTTCTTTTAATATATGCATTTCATATCACCTACCAAGAACTCCAGAAGTTCAGAATAGGAAAGTAACACCAAGTACATAATCACACAAATAACAAGTAATTAATTATTAATATCCAATGTTAAGATTTATAGTCCTGGCTAGTTTATAAAAACTGTTTTATTGTTTCCATCAAGCATATTGGCTCTGCTTTGCTGCAGTCTCTGAATTTTATTAACTTAGGTATTCAGAGATGAAACTGTCCCTGAAATAGTAGCTATTTTATACAGATGTCACACTCCTACAGTCTTCTCTCCTAACACATCATCTTCCAGTTGGTTTCCTGAACTGTTCACGCATGATGTGTTATCAGCCTTCTCTTCGCAGACACTGGTGCAGCAGGTCTGCATACTCACGAACCCATTTGCTGCTGTTTAAGGTTTGATTTAATTTCTCCCAAGTGAATTAGTTTATACTGAGACATGTCCTGTTTCTTCTGACCCACCATCCATTCTCACAAGACTGTCGTGTAAAACTGTTGCTCTCCTATTCTGATCAACCATTCCCTTAGCTACGTAAGAACTAATTATAAAATATTAATATGTAAGTGTCCATAAATATTAAATGTTTCAGTTCCTCCAGAACTGTTACTGATGGGAAAGTCAATGGGGCAGCTAAAATAAAGGTATGGTTTTTCATGGGGCTGTTGTGCTTTTTGAAAGAAGCGTGTCAGATGCTGCAAACCAGATTTACACAAGAGCGACACTACCCTTCTTGACATATTGAAATGGTATTACCTACAGATTTAGCAGTAGTAGTCTTCCAGCATTTTTGCATATTTAAATATGCTAAGGATGAACAAAACAGTAAAGAACCTCACATGAGTTTTCATAGGGGGTTTGAACTGAGTTGCTGCTGAGTTGTAAGGCAAGGAGAAGGGGCACAAACAAAAACACGGGGAAAAAAAAGGAGTGTGCCAGGTATTTAGAAAGCTTGTTGCTTGTGCTGGGAAGATGGGAATACTCGGGCTGGTAATGGCTGTTTTGCGAGGCGCTGGCCATCCCAGCAGGAGCAGTTATCACCTGGCACGCTGCCGCCCGTGAGTTGGCAATGCCGGCATAGCGGCGAGGCCGCTGGACTGCAGCCATCGCCCAGATCCCAGCAACCTGCTCTCCGCAGCAGCTTCGCCCGTGCCTGGAGAGAATCGTGCTTCCGACTGTGGGAAATGAAAACATAAAGTGGAAAAAACATTACCTTATCAGTTGTCTCCCAGTTTGTCTGGTGCTGGCAGTTACACTACTGAAAATTTCTATTTCGTTTGGTTGGTATTGTGTATGTTTTTAAATGATGATAATCTAGTGTTCTCTCAAATACCTGACATATACAGCAATTAATTTAAAGGGCCAATGACAGGTCTGGCCAAGAGAGGCTTACTATATGTTGCAGAATATAAAGGGTTTTGTAGCTGTGTGAACAAAATGCTTATATGTAGGGAAAAAAAAACACCCCAAAACCAACTGGTTTTTCTATTTGATGAACTAATCAGGGAAATGATTTTTTAAAACATACTGATTGTACTCCTAAAGGCTGTAGATTGCAGAAAGTGACACAGTCACTCTTGTTCTCTGTACATCTTGTATCTCTAGATATGATTCAGGAAAGCAGAAAACATTTATTAAAGACAGTATCAATATTGCACGTGTAAAAACGAGCAATTGCACATCTAAATGAGCGTGTAATTGTAATTGCATGTGATCTTAGGTTTGTAATGGATGGCACTTACCAGCAAAGTAATGGCTTTGTGCTGAAATGAAAGGACTCTTGGGTCAGCCTGAGGGCATCCCTGTAGTTACAAGTTTAAAAAGCCACTTCCAGTGTACTTTGATACTCAGTTCTGCAGCCAAATGTAATCATGTTTGCATATGTAATTGTAATTTATTTAGCAGTATTTTTTGGGAGACTTTTTTTTCTCAAAGCCACATTCAAAATAATTTCATCACAAAGCAAAAAAGAAGAAAGAAACCAAACGAACCTTCCCCCTAAACCATTATTTCCAACACTATATGCTTTAGAAGTCAGTCAACAGAACAAACACCAAGAGACAAGAATGTGTATATAAATATATATATATGCACACACAGAATATTATTGTTGCACTTTTGTGAAGTGGCTACTTTCAGCTAAACTAGTGATTTGCCCTGTGGGAGTAGCCCAGGGAAAGAACACAAAAACTCTTTTACCCCCTGACTGTTCCTGAAATTGAGCTACTTAATATATTGATGTTCATATTTCCATAGAGTTGAGAATTCAGAATATTAATCACGAGTATTAATCTTGTTCTTTTTGACTACAGAAAGAGTTGAATTAAAAGTGGGGAAGCTATTGTTGTATTTAGTGCTTACTATTTGTAACTAGAGGAATGTTTATGACCAGCATATAGTACTATATAAAATAATATATCAAATATATTTTCTTCACATACAAAAATTCTCTCAAGTCTGTCAACTGTCACACTTCTCAAATTAGGATTCTGTATCTTCCTTTAAAATTAATTTTCTGATAACATTAATTGTAACAAATTCTCAATATTTCTCTTTAAATTTCTGATTCCTTTAAATGTGGAGAAAAAAATCTCAACAACATGGGTCAAAAGCACTGTGTAAGTACCAAAGAATCCCTACATGACAGACAAAATTATTTTATAAATAAAATATATATCAAAACTAAATATTCATTATTCTGGGGGAGGTCTGCCTTGTTCATCTTTATCACTGAGGATGGCAGTACTGAATTGCAGAGGTAAATTCCTGCCCCTGAACTGAAGGTGCATTCAGGATGCACTGAATATTCTCAGTAACTGCAGACACTCACTGACCTTATTTTGTAGGCTCTGAAACACCAGCTGCATGTCCTGCTTCTTGAAAGGGATCCCAGAAGCAGGAGGATTAAAAGGCAGAAAGGCCCATGAAATGTGTAGGCTCTGCTGTATCACAGAGTAGCTGGGCAGCAGGGTGTGTGCTTACTGCCTGGACCAGAACTGGCACTCACCTTTATCAATGCTGCCCTTTTGTTTTGATACACAAAACGGTGTCTCTGTTGAAGAATTAGCCTGTGGAGAGCAAAGCTCAGATGCAGAGCTTGAGTTTGCTATGTGATTGCATTGGATAATGGAAAAAAATGCCATGGGACAGTTGATGCCTGGAGAAGGAAAACTGATAGACTGCAGCTAATAGCTTGACAAACTTACTTTGTATATAAAGGAGGGTATTAGCAAGTATCAAGGTATCTGCTGTTTGCTTTTTTTTTTTTGCATTAAAAATAATAAGGTAAAGAAGTTAGGAAAGATTTGTGGTTCTGCTTAGAATCAATCAATAAAAATTAATCTATCATTATTGATGACAAAGTCTTATAATCTATAAATCTATAATCTACTACATATGCTTAGTACTAGATAGATGAAACAAAAGACAAAAAAAAACCCCACACATACAGTTCTCTTGTGTGGTTTTAGATATTCACTGGGAAAGAGACTCACATAGTTAATAACTAATAATATTCCTATCAGAGTTCATTTTGCTTTGGGAGAACTGAAATTCTGAAATCACAGCTTAATAAATTTAGTGAAAGCTTTGCACTTTTTTCCTGGGCCAGAATTTCACCTGTTATTTGCATAGATTCCTTTACTCTGAATTCTTACACTTGATGCATCTGTCATAGCTGAATTACAAGACCTTTAGATATGTTGGAGTTAGTCTCTGAATCTGAAAGATATCTTCAAGAGAAATCAGCTCATGCTTCAATGCAATGAAGAATTCTGCTTTCCAGTATTTCAGTCATGGGAGTTGGGTTTAGTTTTTAGGCTGATTTAGATTGTTGTCATAGCTTTTAATACCACAAGTATATATAGAGTCTTATTACTAAGACATTGCTACTTTAGATTCAGACTCAATCAGCATGATTCAGCAAATGGCACCAAAACCTGTACTGATAAATAAAGATGCAGTAGAATGTGGACAGAATAGTCAGGACCAAGAGCATAACAGGAAAAAAAAAAAAAGACAAAGTTTGGAATGTGACATAAGGAAACATGTATTAACTGTGCAAAAGAGTAGTGATTATAAAAAATACACACATTAAAACTATGCATTCATGCTTCTTTGGATTGAGATAATTGTTTGTGTCATTGCTGTGACATGGTCATCAAAATTGTTGACAATTTTAGTTTACATGCCAAATAGGAAATATAATTTCAAGTTAATACAACTGTTGTGTGTTCAGATGTATGTACGCATATGAGATTAAGAATGACCTAATTGAAAATCAACCTTCTGTAAATTAATCTACTTTTATACACCCTGAGAAATAAGATTTGCTTTTCCACCTTGAAATACAGTGTAAAATGGCTAAATGCATATTGCTAACTATTGGAATGGAATAATTATGACCTCATTTATCTTTTGCTAGATGTGAGGTACGGCTGATTTACAAGGAATCAGAACAAAATTCCTTTCTTATATTACTATTTAAATTATTTATTTACATGAGAAAGATTAATATTTCTATAGCTTTTAAGTTAGTACCTGCCTTACATCAGGTCACTGTTCTTCTATGCAGTGAATATCTAGTGGCCTGCAAAGATAAACTAATAAGACAGTAGCCAGTGTAACATCAGTGTGTATTTGATCTTTCTGCATTATTTCAGAAGAGGCTGGGGACAAACATTAGTGTTCTCCTAAAACAGAGTTTGGAGCATACACCTACCCCCTGCACAGAGATAATCTGGCTGCTGTGTGTGCTGTCGAAGACAGTGAGAATATAAGAAAGAACAAAATGTTGTGCTTCACTTCACTGTGTGGAACTGTGATCTCCTGCCGTGTGAACTAGCATGAGAGAACCAAGACAGTGCATAGAAGCAATCTGAGAACTAGCAGTTCAGAGGAGTGCAGAACAAAGTCTAGCAAGTTTTGTCTGTCTGCTTAGCAGCTGCTTTTTCTCTGCCAGAAATAGCAGTTTCATAGACTCAGGGAAGTAACTCCTGCCTGTGCAGGGACTCCTTGTGATAGAAACTAATTGCCAGAAGCAGGAGAGCTCTGGCAAGAGAACACTTTCATTGGGGTGCACTAAGGGAAAATGAGTGCACTGTGTGCCTTGGCTTGGCATTGCCTGCTGCAGATCATCCTGCTAAAAGAAGCCAGAAACTGCACACTTTATGCTCCAATGCACCCATCGTTTACTTACTCTCAGCTGTCTCAGCTTGCCACTTCATTGTGGCATTGTGGCCATCAAATTTTGGCTGTTTGGTATCTCAGGACAGCAGGTTGTTCTGGCCAAGAAGGTGCTTTTTCTTGCCCAAATGCTCTTGATTGTTTACTGTGTGTCTCTTAAACATAAAGGCACGGAAAAAGCAAAGGTTACCAAAAAGCAAATGAGAAGAAGGAACAGCATCAAGTCAGAAACAAAAGAGTTGTTGCCATCATTAACCAAACATAGAAATAATTAGAAAAACCCAAGCACACAAAGAAAAACACACACAAAAAAGCAAAATTAGTAACTAAAAATTCTATTTTGAAACTGAAGCCCTATAACTTCCCCAGGAATAAAAATTAAATTGATTTTCTGAATATGCAAAAGTTTTTTTTTCTGTTTAAGAACTGAAAAAAAGTAATTCACTGCTTGTAAAATGAACAGTTGAAGTTGTTGATGTTTGTGAGAATAAGCACACATCATGGCCCCTTAACTGGCAAGAACTAAAGGATTTTAACTTCATCTTATTAAAAATAAAAAAGAAATGTCAAAAAAGTCAGAGCATGTTCTCATTTTTGTGCAGGAAATACTGTTTGTTGATTAGTCTGTAAACATAAGCTTGCAGAGACATTTGGCCCCATAAGGCAGTTACAGGTGTTCCTTTGTTTTAATTAATAAGTCTTACTTTCTAGGGCTTTAGAAGTATTACATTAATAATATGTCTTGGTCTGGAACAAATACATACCAGTAGATCATATCTCTATTTTTTATTATTCTACCACAGCTTATACTAGAAATTTTTAAAAAATATTTTTTTATGGAGCTTTAATCTGGATTTAGTGTTTATCATATGAGTCTAGTGAAAGAAATGTGCAAAAAAATTGTCTGCTTATATAAACTGTGTAAATAAAAAGACATTTTCCCTGCAAGTTTGTAAGTATAAAAAACTATTTTTAAACAAGTATTTCACTTTTCATGCTTTTAACTGCCACTGCCAATCAAACGCAGCCTTTATGAAAAAACGGTACTTTTCTGGAGCAATCTTTTGAATTACATTTTATTTGCAATTTAATCAACAAATTTAATCCATTTTGAGATTTATTCGTTTTTAATCCAAAGGTTTTAATTAAGCACTAGAGCATTTAGGAAGTTGAGATTTTGAGGGAGTCTTGTCAACCATTCTTCAGAGAAGTCTATCACTAGGGTATCAGTTTCCATGAGGAATCAGCATGTGAACTGCTGTGACTCTCCACCTGTCCCACCTTCTCCACCCAGGAAATTTAAACTGGGCTGTCAGAATCCCACCGAACATTAGGCATGTGCTGCCCTGGATCAGGAATTTGTCAAGTCTTACCTCATCTCTGGAAAGTGACTTCAGGGACTCCACTGTGGTATCAGTCTCTCTATCAGCAATACCATATTTTGCAGGAGAAGTAATCCGAACTTGATGTCCTGAATCCAAGCAGTTAGCATTGTTGAAACTACATTCTATAGTTGTACTAAACAGAAAATGTTTATCACTCTAGTCAGTGTCAGAAAAAGAAATGGTTATGTTCAGTGAAGCATATATTCCTCATCAATTTAGAAAATATTGTAGATTTAAAGAATTACAGAGATTCCATAAATAATAATGGAATAGGAAACTTAGGGTTCAGTCAGCTCACATAAATATCTCATTAAATCAACTCACGCCAAGGCTTTCCTTCAAGCCAAGATTAGGATCTGCTGTTACTTGAAAATTCCATTCAAGTTTTCCAGCTCAGCCAGCCTGTGTACTTACAAGTGTGAGACCAAAAGCAGATAATCCTACTAGGGAAGTAAATGAAGCTTGGTCTCTTTCGCCAGGCAGCAACTGACAGAACCAGAGGACAGAGTCTCAAGCTGCGTCAAGGGAAATATAGGTTGGATAGTAGGAAGGAATTTTTTACAGAAAGGATGATGAAGTTCTGGAATGGTCTGCCCGGGGAGGTGGTGGAGTCACCATCCCTGGATGTGTTTAAAAAAAGACTGGATGTGGCACTCAGTGCCATGGTTTAGTTGCGGTGTTAGGACATGGGTTGGACTTGATGATCTTTAAGGTCTCTTCCAACCCAGTCATTCTGTGAAATTCTGTGAATTCTGTAAAATTTCACAAATACAAACATTGGAATTGTAAAAAAATTATCTTCTTTCTCTGCCTACTAACAGAAATCAGATCAGTATTAGCAACACTTAATGCTGTATTAAAATACATGAGCTGCTGTGGGCATAAAAAGATTCTGCATTGTGTGATGGTTTTCTGCATCTGCTCCTGTCACTGTAGCAAGGGCTGGTTGCTGTGACAGCCAGGCTGCTTCTCTGCAGTAGAGAAGGGCAGGGTCCCACCCCAGCAGTGCTTCACTGCCTGTGCGTGACAAAAATTGCTGTCCCCCCGTGCAGCCACGCACTCCTGACCTGCTCTGTTTTCTTATGCTAAGGCATGGGGAAAGTCAATCATTTTCAAGCTTTCACTTTGGAGTTCTAAAAACAAACAAACAAACACATAAATAATTTTTTTTCAATCCAATTGCACTAATTTTTTTAGTTTTAAACTCAATTGAAACAGAAGGGCTGCAGAGTGGTTTTGTTCTGTATTAATTACATTAGCTTAAAATCACTATTTTTAACAGATTTTGTTTTCTGCTTTCTACTATAAAACAAAGATGAAGAAAAAAGGTTTATTCTTACTAATATTATTTTGTTAAACTGGGAAAAAAGCATTCTTGTTAAGCTTTCTGCTTAACAAATTTGTGGGAATCCAGGGCATCCCTCTGGCTGCCATGGAAGGTCTGGAACCCTGGCAGGGGGTCAGGAACCCCCCTGTACAGAGCCCCGAGAGACACTGTCTCTGAGCTCTGTCCATGGAAAGGAGTTTTCAATCTTACAGGATTAATTACAAGCTCTGAGTGTTTGATATAAGTAGTAATTAGTGTGGCACAGGTGCAAATGTAGAATTTAAGAGTTTTTAGAATGGGGGTTCAAAAGGGGCAAGATGGAGGAAATTGGGCGTGCCTTGTCCTTTTTCTTCTTCTTCATGTCCTCCATGTTTCACTGTAGTGTTGGCATTTTTCTGTTGGTTTAGACTGGGGACACACTGTTCAACATAGGTGATAGATATTGGCACGTTACTGTAAATATAGCACATGCAGTTTTTGGTATATAATGTTTGTAACACCCCACTGAGGGGCAGAGCCCCGCACACCGTCCTGCGAGACAGACCTGCTGCAGGTCAGAGAGAACATGTTATAGATAAGCAAGAATAAACAACCTTGAAAACCAGCACAGATGAATTACGACTCCTTCTTTGGCTCGGGGCTGAAAGACAGAGACTTTCTATAACTTTGGAATCATCTAAATACCACAGATTCCAACACAAATTTAATACCAGATCTACATAGTGTCTTATGACTATGCCATTTCTGCCCTTATAAAACAAATTATAATATGTTTGAACATCAGGGGTCTTATTATCAATAATAGCCACCACTCTATGTTTTCCAGATTTGGAAAGAAAACCACATTTTTAAGGTTGTGTCTTCTTTTCACTGTTTTCGGCCTTTTCAGGGATCATAAAGAGAGCAGACTGCAAACCAGGTTAGAAAGAGATCATTGCATAACAATGATGAGAAGCTTTTGTGTATGTGCGTGCACCTGTATGAGAGCCAGATATTGGAGGAAAATCTAAGCCATTTTGTAGCACACTCTGATTCGGTTTTTGGAGTTGTTTTTTTATACTGTGCATGCATTTTTAACATTTCCTCAGCTCCATTAGCTTCCTAGTGTCCAGTTTAGACAATCTAAATATAGCATTAAATAGAGCAGCTTTGTAAGTGACATTTACTCATTTATCATTTAAAAACATACAAAAAATAAGATTGCCCTTGTAGTTCTTGTTACAGCCCTCACAGGGTGATTTAACTCTACAGTTTATATGGGCTCCCTTTTTTCCTGGAACACAGTCCCTGGGGGCTGTAAAGCTCAGGACATTTCTGCCAGGGTCCCTCAGTCACATAGGACAGTGCTGATGGAGGGAACTTGTAGGGAAGTGTGCTCTTAATCACAAAGATTAATCACATCTTAATCACAAAGAAGAAAGTTTTGCTGCTACAGGTCTTGCAGCTTCCATGACCTGATATGAAGTAGACTGAAAGCAGACAGCATCGGTGTCAAAGAGAAAGACCAGAAGACCAGCTCATAGCCCAGGTTCTCTCTAACCTCATTCTATTGCTGCAAAGTCAGGTAGATAATGATCCATGGACAATGGAGTACTAAAAGCATCTTCTCAAGGACGCCACAATTCTTCATGAACTAGCTACTGTGCCAAAAGGCATACCATACCACACACACACAAACAAATGTAGCAGTCTGCATAAAGGTTGGTTTAAGCAGAATTTAGTGTCATTGATAAATGATTAGGTGTTTCTTCCTCATTTTTCATAGTGTGATTTCCTCTGTTTCAATTCCTTGATATGATTCTCATGGACCATGTTTCCTGCTTCATTTTTGTATCACTCAGTATTCCCCTCTATGCTCCTCCTTATCCTGACACTCCCTGTTATGCATTTTCCTCCTTCATGCTGCCCATGCCAACAAAATAGCCTGCAGTACTGGGGGAGATGGTCATTTCTTCTTTCAGATATGACAGAAGGAGGAATTACAGGAAAGCCATGTCTATTTCCTGTACCTCCAGAATGAAAGCACCAGCTTAACCACTTCAGAGGAAACAGACACCCAGTACAAAACAGATATTCTGAAGTTTTTAGCTGACTAGTTCTAACAAATGTCTACTGAGAACACACAGGTGAAATTTTTCCTGAGTCTTGTACCTCAGCCATA
Source organism: Ploceus nigricollis (assembly GCA_013399945.1). Lineage (NCBI taxonomy): Eukaryota > Metazoa > Chordata > Aves > Passeriformes > Ploceidae > Ploceus > Ploceus nigricollis. The sequence goes on from VXBC01013090.1 coordinate 776,447, forward strand.
TTTCAGATCACTATGCAGGAGAGTTAAAATCACCAACTGATCCTACCAAACTGCTCCAAAGCAGGGTGCAGGCGTAGCTGGAATTGTATAGAGCTATGTGGTTTTATTTAAGCATAAATAGTTTTTCCCTGTTCTCATTCCTGGCAAAACAGTACTACTTGAACTGAAACTGCACAGAAAATATACATGAAACTTTTGGGATGGAAAATGTTTGGTCTAAAAGATTAATATTTGACATTATAAACATCTAAGCAAAATAAGAGACAGCTATAGCTCAGGTTTTAAAGCACACTTTCTAGTTCATTGACCTGTCCATCAAAATAACAATAGTGTGCATTTATGCTAAAAGGAATGTAAAGTATTGTTTTCTTACTCCTAAATAAGAAAGGTGCACAAACTACAAATAACACTTTTTAGCCCTCTTCCACACTGAAGAGTGAGCTCAGTAATTTTTGATGGGGGAAAAAACCCAAAAACCAGAGAATGCCAGTTTGTCAGACTCAGATTTCTGAAGGGAAGACTCCTTGGGTGCCTGCATTTTCAATGAAATACAGCCAGAGAACTCCTGTGAAAATTTCTTCTGTCTGCTGGTTCATCTGGTTGGTGGCTGTTTGCGGTTCCTTGCCATACAGCCTGCTCAGGGCATAGGGCTTCAAGCTTGCAGAGTTTCTTGGAAGTTGTGTTATACCTTTCAAATTACTGTTGAACAGAAATTCTGTATTAAAGATTCATGTCTTCAAGGTACTCTACATTTTATCTCTCTGATATAGCTGGAAATTATGTTCAGTATGTTGTTAAAGCATTCCTTAAACAGGCAAGAATTTGGTATACTTCATAAGTTTGAGAAACTGGCAGATAAAAACACACAGTGGTATCAGTTACAGATACAAAATTTTAAAATATGCAAAGAAAAATATCATAATCCCATTTACAAAATTAAAGAAGACCCAATATACTCCAATAACACTACACAGACAAATAATATAAAATTCTCTACCTATTTTCTATCTAGGCAACTTTGCTAATTTTCTTAACAAATTGAAAGCATGGCAAGAAAGATATTATGCATGGGTAAGAGACTTCATTAATAGACAATAAAAATTTAAAGATTGCTTTGGAAATACTAAAAATTGACTCTTATCCTTCTGTGAGCACAATATGCTGTATGCCATTTGGCCTGTCAGCAAATTCTTTCTCACACAATTTAACTCAAATCAGTCCTGAAAATCCATCAGCTAAATCATTTTTCCTAGAAAATATTGCAAAAAAAAAAAAAAGCAGCATGCCCAGTTGTTTGGGGTGGTTTTAGACATTAAGTAATGCATGTATATCTAAGTAAGCTGGAACTATAACCATGTCATTACAAATTTATATCAATTCATGCAAAAGAGCTCCTAATAAATTTACTTTGAAATAAATGGTTGTTTCTCCATTACACAATATGCTGTTACTGGATAAAATGCTAATATGCAACTGTCTTTATGACTCCATGCATCTCATCCAGCTTTATCTTTTAGCCACTGCTTATAAGCGTTCCCCGACCCACTTGATAATCATTTCACTAAGTCATTGCAATGACATACAGCTTGTCATCTGGATTAATTTCCAATCCATAGTCATATCTGTTACTTTTTCTCACAAGATTTAGCTGAACACACTTCTTTGAAATGAACTGTTAAAAAGAGCCGTAAAATCCACTATACAGGTCCAGATCCAAAGTCTGTTACTGTCACGTCCTTTTACTTTTTTTCCCCAAAACCAGCCAACATGAACACCTACAAATGAATATTAAAGCAGAGGAGGTGATACAGGGATACCTCCCTGGTCGACTCCCCCAGATTCCACTGAAGTGTAACATGACGAGTTGCTAGCTAATTAAGCTAACAAGCAGCTTTATTGTTCTAAAATAAAAACCCTTTTGTGGCTAAAGCTGTAGGAAACTGAGCCTAGATATTCTTTTCTTGTTGGCTCAAATATCCATAACAAAAATCTTGCAAATAACTTTAATCAGATTAAGTTCCTCTCTCCCCTCTCCTTTATGACCTCCATCCAGCATTTTGCTCCTTCATCTTCATGCAGTGTGCTGAAGGTCAACAGTATCAGTGAAATCATGGAAAGAAATAGAAATAGAAAGAAATCTATAAGGAGGCACTTTCAAACTTATTTTCAAGCAGGGCATTATCCTACAGCAATGTATGTACAGTGCAGTTGCTCATTGTACTCCTCCAGTACAACTTTGCTGCTGAGTCCTGGCATTGGGATAGGCACAGTTGGAAGGCTGAGGAATGGGGACAATGTAATTTGGCTACTGAGACAAACATTGTTTGTAACTCCTCTGTAAAAAGACAAATTTTATGTATGAAGGGGGATTTAATACAATGAGTCCAGCTTTCAAATACTATACATTATATGAAATATTATGGTTAGAATTTTCTATTTCAAGTAATTTAGCAATACTCATTTCTCCAACACTGATCTACTTTTCCACAACAGGTTTTTTGAAAGGGAAAGTTCAGTCCCTGGCACTGTTAATCCAAATCACACAGGGAATTAAGTGGAAAACAGGATGAATTAATATAATGCAGTCACTCAACTTGCTCTCAGTTTCTAACAGCTGGAATTATAATAGATAAACAGCATACAAGCTTGACAAAAGTATTAAGTATTTCCAAAAAGCTGGTATGCATGGCATGCTACATCTTCACAGTTTGATAATCACTATATTTGAATAATTTTACTGATGTGTTTCTCAAGCTTGCTTAGAAGAACATTTGCAAGATATTTTTAGAGTGCATACTTCATTCAGTGTGGAATTTCTGCTATTGCAAAGGGCTGTGAGATAGATCTAACATGACAAATCATCTTGCTGCAACTCACCTATTTATTACTCAAGTCCTTAAAGTTAGTTACAAAGATTTTCTAGAACTTCATATGAAGCTGCTGCCCTGGCATTCCCTCTGTTTATAAAGACATACACTGAAAGACAACATCCATTTCTCAGCAATAACCTGCGGCTCCAGCATCTTCTCCAAGCAGTTCATGCTGTATTTCTTATCAGGCTGATCTGGAAGATTTAGCTTCTTTCAACATGCTACTTGTGACAAACAATACCTTCTTGGCCTCATAAGACAACATATTAACATGTATGGTGGGCATAAATAAAATCAGTAAAAGACTTATTCATCAGTAGGTTTATAATTAAAAAATTGAACACAGTTTAAGATCTGAGGTGTTTCCTAGTGAAGGACACACAGTTTGTATAAAAGCTCTGGTGAAAAGGAGTGGAAGGAGAGCAGGGAAGGGAGGAACAAAAACCTCAACGTACAGGAGTCCTTAATTGTGAATTTGAGTAAGTCCTTCCCATACCTAACACAAAAATATTACCTTGAGGAAAAGACTATTGAAAATGAAAAAAAAAAAAGAGTCATTACAAAACCTGAAAGCTGTTCTAGTGGTCTGTATGCACGGAACAGGAATTTTATTTTTTAAAATTTTTATTTCAGAGCAGTTTATTGGATAGATATGTCATTCAGCACAGAACATCACGACTGTCTACAAACAAGTCTGTTTCACAAATGGCCATATCCATTAGAGTCCCTCAAAGTCCCATCAGATTCTACCACTACATTTCTTAGCTGGTAAGAATATCACAATTCCATGTACGTTCTATGTACCAGCAGTGGTTTAAATGTAATGACTTTTTATAGAAATAACTACTGTGTTTTACTTTGCAAAAGGAAGTAGTAGCAAACATTGTGCTAGTACCTTGATCCAGAAAAAAAGTAAGTTGCTTTGTCCATGTATCATCCATTCTGCTGAAAAAGGTTGAGAAGAAAAAGAAGAAACACAAGACGGGAAATAAAGTACAGCTTAACACAGGGGAGAAAAGTACAAATTCCTTTGATTCATTAAAATAACATCATACCCAGCCCCCTCCCACTCCCACCCTCACTGAAGTTACAAAAGCAGTGGATGATTTTCTGTACAGCCCTAGCCTACTTTATTTCACAATGTGGAGTGCAGGCAGTATTTTGAAACACAAAGTACCAGGAAAGAGTATTCATAGTTTCAAAGGCAAGTGAATACAGCAAATCTCAACAGTGAAGAGATGTAAAAAGGACTAGAAAAAGAAGGGAGTATATTAGTCCATCAGTAAGCCATTGACTCAAGAAAATAGAATCCCAGCAGCAGTTTTATCCCTTATTTATGTCCTCACTCTTCCTAAAACATTAAGATAATTGCAATTTATTATTGCTCTCTTATATTCCTGAGGCTGCCATTTGGCAAAAATGCAGAGCTCACCTTTGGTATGCAATACCTTTGTGGTTCCTATATCATATTAGCAAATTTGTCCACTTACACATTTTTATCTACATATAAATAACAAAATACATTTAAGTTTGAATAATAATCTTTATTTCTTTATTAGTTTATTTGTAAAAGGTACATTGTAATCCTGAGCTACTGCTTTTATACATTTAGCGTCATACAAAGACAGATCATTTACAGTTCAATCATTTACATTTATTGTGCTCCAAAATCCTTATCCGAATATCATTTTGACTTAGCAGGAACATAGATAATTTAAATTACATGTATCCCTGAAACATCCATATTAATTTACCCATCTGACCCCATTAGCTAAATTACTAGTTGTCTAAATCACTCAGGACATTCCTTCCGAATTTAGCAAAAACTTGTTTAAAATTATAAAGATGGGCAGTGCAAGAACTGGTCCCTCAATCCTTTATGAATACATCATTAGAAAAAACTTTCTGTTTCCGTATTCTCTTGGCAAGTCAGTGCTAAATTGATTAGATGTACTTTGATGGAATGGTCCAAGTAATAAGTTTACTAATTTCCTTATTACAGCAGTTAATGAGAATTTACAGTGTCTCCCTTTGCAGTGACCAGTGTCGTAACTCTCCCAAGCAGGGAAAATCTGATGTGATCAGAGGAAAGCAAGAGGCAACCCATCACCGTCTTATTGTCATCTACATGACACTGAAGTATTACAAACCAAGTCATATGAAATGCTTCCCTTAGACCCTGTAAAGGAACTTGTATGAATAACCAGAGTTAAGTTCCATAATCCGAGCATGGCTTTTAGGATTTGCCAGTTAAAAAAAACAAAACAAAACAAAAAAACAACCAGAACAAACCAAAACCAAAGCTTCAGTCCCAGGATCCTTGAGGAAAAAGCATTTATCCTAACTGAAATCCAACCCTGGATAAATGGAAATTTAATTGGACTACCAAAATAGCATCTCTCTACCTGAAAAATCTCCAAGCATACAGTGTTTACAAATGTCTCTCTAGCAACAGTGTCAGTCTTTTAAACACTCACAACTTTCATTTCCTGAATAAGGTCACTATGATCTTAGGCAAAAGATGCAGTAAAGCAGTTCAAGCAAAATGCTTATTGCTTAGGTTTTAAAGCAAGCCACTTGAATATAATTTTAGTTAAAATGTTAAGTACAAATGTGAAGCTACTGTAGAAACACTTATAAACACTCTTGCTTTTGAATTCTTACTGATAATCTAGAAAAATGGCAGACGGATTTTAACATAACAAAGGAAATGTAAAACTTAATACTGTCTGTTGAAATAAAATTCAACGCCTATAAAGACAGAGTTATGAACATGTAAACACAGCTTTAGTATTCAGAGCTAGGGAATCTAGCAGCAAAACAAACTATTTGCATATTATGTAGTGCAATGAACATTTGTTCTTAGAGACCCCCAGTCTTTAAACTACTTTGAACAGAATGGAATCCTTACAGGAAAGGTTTTAAAAGTGTCCAAGATGTAATATCCAGAACTACCAGATGTTCATCTATAACCTAACTATTTCTCTATGCAAAACTGTGCTCTGGATAGCTGACTTTAATGGCTCCCCAGTAGCAGGCTCGAATGAGGCAGATTAAACCTAAGAGATACGCAACAGCCCAAGAAACATATGTTGCGTGATACCGCCTGGCGAAATCTTGTGTACCAACCTAAAAAGAGAAAACAGTAGTGTCAAACATACAGCACTATCTGTTCTTCAGGGAAGAGCAAGTTATATTAAGGAGAAGCATTTCAGCACCTTTTCAACTCTGGTAAGGGTAAATTAGGTATTTTATTAGCTTGATTTTACATAACCATAGGATAATTGAGCTTGAAAAGGAGATCAGGAGACCTCTAGTGCCAACTCCCCAGTCAAAGTAGGGTCAACCCCAAGGTCAGACCAAGTTGTTCATGGTTTTAACCCAGATAGGTCCCAAATAACTCCAAGGATGGAGGCTACACAAGCCTCTGGACAAACCTCATGGAAAAATGTTTTCACATAATTTTCCAATTCAGTAAGGTTATAAAAATAAGGAAAAGAAATTTGTCTCTCACTGTTTTTCTTTCTGCTTTGTTTCTATTAGGGAACCTGGAAATCCTTCATAACTCATTTAAGATCACACATAAATAATTATTCAAGTTAAAACAGAAGTTAGAGGCATAATGAGAATTACACATATGAATTAATTTCCTACATGAACTTTTCTGGGATTCCCAGGTAGAAAGTTGACTCTAGTAACCTGTATGAGATACTGGTAAGCCAGATACCACTGGTTCCACTTAACAGAGTAACAACAGACTGAGCCTTCTCATTTGTAAGTAGCTTATGAGCTGGTTTTACTCTTTACAGGTTTTACAAATTACGAAGACTCATACATATTTCTAGTGCTTGGAATCCCATTCACCTCTATTGTACTGGAACTTAAATTTCTGGCTATACAGCGACATGTATTTCTGGAAACATAGAGATTTTGAGAGCTCTAGCAAGAGCAAGATGTTCCAGTACTTCTACAGTGAAGTGAACAATTTTTTATAAAACTGAAGTTTTTAGAGATGAAGAGTCAAATTTAACATCAGAAAAAAGAGATTATCAAAGTGCCAGAATACCATTTTTAAAAAAATTAATTTTTCTGGTCTACTCAGATGATTAAGTCCAAAGTTTTAATAGAGATGACAAAAACCACACCAATTTAGGAAGTTTTACTCAAATGCTGGGAAAAGAAGAGCTGGTCAACTAAGAGAACTCCTTTGAGCACACACACCCCTGCACACAGCTGCAAATTTATCAGGGGACATCACTCACAGTTAATCCAACACCAATGAAGATGCATATCATTCCAATTGTGATATATGCACAGCAGCGCCTCCGTGGCAGTGCACTTCCAACAGAAGAACTGTTAGAAAATAAATGGTATTGTAAATTAAAAGCAAACAAAAAATCCCAAACCCAACCAAATAACCACCACAAAAACCACCCCTACCACCAACAGTAACTGTTCAGTCTCAACAGGGGGATGGAAAGAGAATGGCAATACACCATCTTCAGTTTGTAGTGTTGTAAGCCAAGTCTACAGTCATACTACAAAGTACAGGACAGAGTCCTCATTTTTATTTTAAAGAACTGTTGGTGATTATCTAAAAATCTAGGTGCTTACAAAAAAGGGGATGGTGCCACAGCCACAGTTTGAGTGTGTCTACCTTCTGTACCCACAGTGCACCCCAGTAACTGTCTTGGATAGCCTTTGGATGGCAAAACTCAAGTTTGCTTTTCAGCTTCCATGCTGCTTGCAAGACAGCCTTCAGACTTTCAGTACATCAGCATATGGCTTCAATACTTCACTGCATCTAAGTAACTGAAAATAACTTCTACCACCCCTACATGTCATTAATAACAACCTTCACTATCCATTTCTTGGATACTCAATACTGTTCAGTGACTAAACTGCTCTGAAGATAAATACAAATAATTTTAGTCACAGATTTGTAATTTTTTTCATGTTCAACATCTCCAAATACTGAAATTCTTTAGGCCATTAAGTCAACTTGAAGACCATGACAAGTTCTTCCTATTTTTCAGTTTCACAGTTCTACCACAATTTATATGAGCTGCACAAATCGCTTCTGACAACCAAGGTAAATAAATCCCCTGGAAGTTCTGTCACTCATCATCTAGACTATGAACTCCAGGACAGACAGCTCTGTCTCTACCTGCTGCATCAAGCTATTACAATGCTTCACACAGAATATAAACTGCAAATAAAACATAACATTATTTACTACAGGTTAGAAAAATTGTTCTCGAAGCTCAGCATTGTTTAGCAAATACATCTTGAGTCACACATTTGCAATCACATAGATCTTACTAATGAGGAAAACAGGAATGTGATTTAAGCCCACTGAAACGCAGTTAAAAGAACTAGAGGCAGAAGTGCTTTTATAAAACATGCATTATCTATCTTAGAGGCGTTTTGAAGCATCATGAAGCATGCTATCATTAGTTGAGTACTTCATCCCATTCTGGGAGATCAACACACCTTTGGAAAGAGTGTAATGCTTTTACTCATCTCATGATAGTTCAACTTATTCAAGATAAATGCATAACAGAAAAAAGCACTGCTAAACAATTCAAGTAGTACATGCGTCATATGATTGACCAAATTTCTGGCTCCAGTTAATTAACCACATAGCAAGGCCTCATATGCTTAGCATGTGACTAAAATTTTTTAAGCATTTGTCTTAGAAAGCTTTCAAATAGATTGCTTTAAGCAGCTTTACTTCAACGTTATTTCTTTACAAGGAATTTCTGAAATGCTCCAAGAGAAAAAACAAACAAACACCACTGTAGTCTTCAAGTTACCACAATGAGCTCCATCTTTCAAGGCAAGAGTTGAATAAAGTGACTACTCATAAGCCATTTTCAGAGGAGCTGGAAAAGTCCCCAAACAGTACCACTCATTAGCTTCCATGGGGAAATTACGTCCTTAGCAAAACCTCACAATACATAGTGAAATGGGACACTGGAGGGTATCTGGGGTAGGATTAGGGTAAGAGAATTCCCAGTTGGGCAAATAATGGTATCTTACCCTCTCACACACACATCTCCACACACTCCCCCAAAAGCCACTCTATAGCCATTCTAGAAAAGGGCTATGTTGCTCAATTCTAAGTTACATGAGTTAAAAGTAATAAAACCAAACTGTAGTTTTATAAAAGGGAAAAAGGGAAGAGACTGAGTTTGCCAAATTGACCTTAGGTTCCCTCCTTTGCTGGACTTTGTGGCTATGTACTCAGAGTTAATTCTATTATGGAGCTGGATACCATAGGATAAGCTGGTAAAAATGTCATGTTCAATACACCTAAAACATACATGATATTTACTGTGCTGTGTATTGCACGCAGAGTCAAAGTTCATTCTGGGAAAGAGACTTTCACTTCCAGAGCTGACTTACAGTCTTGTTTTTGTAATCATAATATTGCAGGTGCTGTGTGTATTTTCCATCCATATTTCTCATGTGTCTCCTCCTATCCAGTAAGAAAGGCTGGGGGAGAAACCATCAACTCAAATACCACAAAATGGAAATGTAAAGAATGTCTCAATTTAGCTGCTTTTCTTTTTCCACAGAAAGCAATGATGAAATGAAGATATTAAAGTTTATACAGTCATGTAAGAGACCTAGGAATCCAAATAAATCATTATTCATTTTTCACCTCCCAACAGTGATGTTGGCCACTGGCCTCCTCTAGATAGTGCGGCTTCCTCTACCCACCTCAAATTACACATAAAACCCTCAAATTAACTTAGAATAAAGAAAGTTGAAACTCTATCCCAAAAACCTAACAACTGTGGCAACTCTGACAAGCACACCTGGCAATATTAAAAATGGGATCAAAAGAGCTTTCTTCATATTACAGAAGCAACCAATTAGTTCCATTGTGGGAATATGAGAGAACTCTCTAGAAAGCAGCAGTTCCTTCTTTCTGAGCTGCTGCTGAGGAAGCAAAGGCACCTGCCAGAACTCTGGGCAGCAGCAGCAGATATAAAAGATGCCAAATCCAATACTGCATCAGGGAGTAATTAGAAGAGAGGAAAACTGCCACATGGGACAAAAGCTATAAAAGAAGTACCACAGGAAGGTCTCTTGTGCTCCAAGTAATAGGAATTATGACCAGGATTTCAAACATGTTTTTAAGAGGAAAATTAAAATGCCAGTATTTTGAAGGTGAATAGCACTGCTGAAATTAGCCTCCACAGTAGTGATGGGGTTCTAACATCTCTCTTTCCTAGAAGTCCTTTATGGGGCAAAGGTGTTATAAATTCATTAGGGTTCATAGTTTTGGCAGACCTTAAAAAGTAAAAGAGATAGGTTCTACCAGAAAAAAAATAGATTTGACATTCTGTAATAATAACCTGTACCATTCAATTCCCTTTCTAGTAACTGAATTAATGAACTGAATTTTCTAGATGATTTAATATACATCTTGAGAAAGAGAACAGCAAACAAAAAACCAGTTCCTGCTTCTTCATCATTAAATATGAGACGCCTTCCCTGAATCTCTCACTCTTGGAAAACAAGCTGCTAAACATCTGGTATTTAAAATACAGAAGAACACTAAATCAGCAAAAAGAAACAGTTTCTCCCCCATTCCCAGGTATCACAATAAAATACAACTGTATCATGACAATTTCCTCATTAGCTACATTTATTTTCCCAATAAAAGTAAGGGCCTGTGTCAGGCAGAGCCACTACACATCAGTAAGGCTTCTGCAAACACCTTACCTATACTAACATGACAGGTTTATAGTCCACTTCCAAAGAGATTTGATCATTTACCAAATAAGATTTTATTCTCTACAGCACAATTAATTTCCTACATTTCCCAAGTCATTTTGGAAGACAAAACAAGTGTGTCACAAAACAAAGTTGTATCACAATGGTAGCACATAGATGGGATTAAAAACAGACAAGAAGATCCTATTTCCCCCCACATTCAGATATGAGAGGTTCCTTTGTTTAGGTACTATGAGGCATGATGGCTTTATTTCTCCCTGAACACTGTTTCAGTATTAACTTTTTCGTGTAATAACTTCTGATCTCCCCTGCAGTTTTAGAAGACATTCTTAATATAAAGATCTAGTATTCATCAACCAAATGGAAGGTCACAAACAAACTATTTGCAGAGATTCACTGCAGTTTTAAAAACATTTGAAACAAAATTATGAATCTGAAAGTGTCAGCCAATGTCTGAAAAACTTACTGTTGCAGTGATTCAAGGTGCCTTTTGCCTTAGTCTACACTATTCCTTTTTCAGTGACAATTATCAACTTAATCAACAGAAGGAATGAACAGTTCTACATCTGACCACTCAGCTACTAATGAAAGAAGTTTTGCATTAATAAGATGAAATCCTACATTCCCTTCTAACTACTTGGCTATGCTGACCTCTTAGAAAGACCTGATAGAAAGCAGGTCACCACAGTTATTTATTCCATCATCATGACTCAAAGCTGTGTCTCACCTATGCTGTGCCCTAAATCCATGTATCAGAAATGTTTATGCTGCTGGAAGTGCAGAACTCCCAACCATCGCATCTCAAATGCGGGAAAACACCAAGCGACTCGTTCAAAGCTAAATTACAATATTCCACAGCTTGCATCCTCAGCCCAAGGACAGACGTGCCCACTTGTTAAAATTTGTTTTGCATTCTGCAATACAGTTGCCATGCAAGCTGTAATTATCACAAATTGCACTGCAGAGAGGCTCCCACTTTCCTGCATACGGATAGCATGCTTTGCACTTTATGGAGGAGAACACTACAAAAAGCTTTGAGTTCAGCTGGAATTTAAAACAGAAGCAACATTAATCAACAGAGGACAGACTAAAAGATCACATGCTGTGACTTTTGACTGTTGCTTGGAGCATAGTTTATTTTGCTGCTGTTTTGTTAGGGTTGGGGTTTTTTTTGGTTGGTTTTTGTCTTTAAGGTTAAACAACAAATAACACTGACCTAAGGAGAGTCAAGAGAAAAGCCAAGGTCAGCTAACAAGGGTGGCATAAAATATAAAACATAATTGCAATTAGTTTTAAAACAAACCAAACAGTAAAACTCCAACCCCTCCTCAAAGACTGAACAGACTTAATGTGTCAGTACACACACTCCTGCAAAGCAGCATCTCATCAAGACTGACTTCATTTAACCTAAGCAAATTAGAACATATCCACAGCTCCACACCTGGTCGGTTACACCCCTGAGGTTAAACACAGCACTAGGCTGACTTCTCTATCAAATACTCTGAAAAAAAGGCTTCAATCACTGTTGAAGACCAGGCCATGCCCACACCAACAGTACATTTATCCTACGCTTTCTCCTTCCTAAGGGACCTGCTAGCTTTCCTACAACATGCAACACAGCTGAGGTTCTCCATTCCCAGTGGAAAACACATTTGTTCCTTTAACTAGAAGTCACACTTGCCTGTCAAAGGAAGACAAATATTTAAATAAATCAGCAGGACATGAAGGTCTCTGAAATAATATTTATGTCTTATTTCACACCCTGTGGCTGAGATCCCATACAAATTTCAAGTATGTTACTAGTGCAACAATTCAAATTAAGAATTTCTGAGCTCTGATAAGAAAGGCCAAACAAATACTCAAAAAGAGAGGCCCAAAAAAACTGAAACCCAAACAAAAAGCTTACAGCTCTTGTATTCTAATTTTTCTTGTTCTTCTTGAAGTAATAACAAATGAATAGACACGTTATTCCACAATCATTAAACAAGCTATTGCATTAAGATGCTTAACACAGTTAGTTGTTGAGTTTATAGTGTCAGTAAACCCTCTTTCAAATTAAGACAAGACTATTTCCTTTCCTCCCCTTACAATAAAGCAATTCAAGTTCTACCTTTCAAGATGACATCTGATTACTACTGTATGGAGAGGTAAAATTTCAAGGACATAAAATGTTAATTTTAGCAACCTATTCCTGTCTATTGTTAGCAGCTTATTTTTGCCTCTATCAATTCAATCAGAGCATTTTCATAAATGCAGGCAGATATGTCAAAGCTACTGATTTCTGCATAAAGAATGGAGAATTCACGTGCACACAATATCTGCTTTAGCCCTGAAGTTCAGGTGAGTACAGCAAAATACTCAGCACAGCCAACACATTTTACTCCAAAGACTTACAGAAGAAACACTGGCTACTTCACAGTAATTTACATAACCTTGCTTTCAGAGAACTTACATTTTTTTGCAGTGGGGGCATTTTGCTAGTGTGTTAAACCTCAGTTCCATCCACTGTAAAAAGAAAAAAAGAAAATGGTTGAAAAGCAGACCTGAGAAAATGGTTGTTGCACTTAATGTTAAATATCACTAAGAAAAGAAAACATTTTGCCTCTCAGACTCTCTTTGACTTGTTTTTTGTTTTCTTCTATAAATGGGATGCCCTTTTGTCAGTGGCAACATCGGATTGGGATTTCCATGTGAACATTTCCCATGACTTGCCTTAGTATTACAAAATTTGCTTGACGTCATGTGGTTGCATCCACATGCGTAGCATGGGCAACATTATAATATTAAAAGGTTTTCTTCTCTTACTTAAAGACTATGAATATACCCTGAATCAAAATAAGTGTGTTTTCTTTGGCACAATTACAGACAGAAGTATTTTCCAATCTTTTCCCAACCCTTGCATCATTTATGAAAATTAAGTTATGGGTATACAGAAAGATGTTTAAAGAATATTTAAGAAAGTAGATATCAGGTTTTACATCAATGAAACAGAGAACACTACTGGCTACTTTACATGACTGTTAAAAAGATGATATGTAAAACTGTACATGGTATGGTCACCCCGTTCCACGCCCAGACTAAAACCTAAGTGGGAAACAGCCTTAGTGAAAGCAATGCCTAGAGCTAACTCAACCAGGGGATACACAGTGATATACTCACTTAAAAACAGCAGGTTCTGCTAAATTTCATTCTGTGATAAAAGTATTAAGGAAGCATTTTAAACATGTTTGCCTTGATCAAGGGAAAAAGGCTCTTTTTCTTCTCCCTGTAAGCAGTTGTTTTCTAACTGCAGCTCTCTTCCCTTGCCATTCTCAAGTGGAGGGTAGTTGGAAGTTTTCTTGGTGATGCAAAAAAATCACACTGCAAGTTAAAAGCAGGGGAAGAAGCCACAGTGCAGATCCCCAGTGCCTCCATGAGGCCCTGCCTTATCTCTGTGAGAAATCTGAAGCTGTCCTACTTTAGTGAAAAGTGTTATAACTGCTACAGCCACAAATCAAAATCAGAGCCCATCCTCGTATGGAAAACAACACCAACCTACAGCAAGCACCATTTAAACGCTGAGAAGAAATTCATGATTTTATGAGCAAAGAAAGATGTGTCTTCTCATGCCTTGTCAGTATGAAGAGATTTTGCTTGTGAGCAAGGTTTCGAACTGTGGTGTTTATTGAGCATTTTCCTACCTATTGAATATCTCCCTCAGTTTTTTTTTTACTTGGGGATAAAACTCCACTAAAAAGAAATCCATCTTTTATTTTCTTGTTCTGAAGTACCCATTTACACATTTACAGGACAACTTCTGATTCGGTATTATTTGTTTGGTCAAAACTTGACCAAACTGTTTTAGCAGAGTTTTATTTTATTCCTTAATAAAATTCCTGTAATGCTCCCCACCCAAGCAAAGCTTTTTAAGAGCATTAATTCTACTTCCACCTACCTGGCAGAGGAGCAAGTTAAGCATTTTTCTGCATCCCTTTCAAAAACCTACTCAATTTCCCTTAATTCTACACAGTGAAAGTGGGATAAAATGCAATTGTCAGTATTGGGGATGGAGAGAGACCTCACCAGAGCAGTTATTTCAGCTTTTTAAACTGCAATGCCAGAAATAAAAGGAAGTCTAATTCCAGGATCTATATTTTACCTAATTGTAATTCAACTTCACTTCTATACACCAGTTTCAATTCTATATCACAGTGTAGGCAACTCCATTTCCTTGGCTACTCATTAATGATCTTTCCAGAGTTTTAAGATTTCTAATTATTAGTCCAAATTATTAATGGCTACAATCTACAAACTCAAATGCATTTGGGCTCCAATTATTGATGGAAAAAGGAGTCAGCAATAATCTGTTTTCATTGAGAATTACTGGAAATAACAGAAGCAGTAGCTGTTATGATGCCTTTTACACAAACCAGAAGTATTTGTAGAAAAAGAGCAAAATTGTGACAAGACTTTCAAAGTACAAGAACTCAAATCACATTAGCACAGTGGGGAAAGGTTATGTTTGTGTACATTCTAAATCATGATTAAGCTGGCATTTTTTACCCATACTCCAGAGTGCTTTAAAGTACCTAATATTGATTCATGTTGTTAAGAAGTTACAGTTACATGAAATTTAGCTCTCTGCTGAGAATACAATGATTTTTTTAATTGGAGCAATACAATATACAGCCCAACTCCCTGGTTAGATGTACTGAAACACAGATGAAGAGATAAGGAACACAGAACTCATCAATATGTCAACTGTGGACAAAACCAGACATCCATCAAAGGAATTATTAGAAGAATAGTCAAACATTTTCCTTCTGAGCCTACAATAGTTCTCAGTGCATTCAACACAAGACGGTGAAAAAAAAAAAAGGCCAAAACAAAAGACATATGTACCTAAATACATACACAGTCCTACATACAGCTGCTGCTGCAAAAGAAGATTCCTTTCCATTCCCCTCTGGTCCTTTGGGAAAGCAAAATACTTTCAAACTAAAACATATCTTATTTTTCTGAGAAGTTTAATGGGTTTTCTATTCAATTATTTCAGAAGAAGTAATTTTCATATTTGATTACATTAAAAAATCAAAATTGACAAAGCACAGCTGACAAAGCATAGTGCTTAGCCTGCAGCCTGTGGCTTCCATAGCTTGCTCCTGGCTTCTTGTCCCTGAGGTCCCTCCAAAAACAGGACAGTAGCAGGAAAATGGCAGAGAGGGGGAGGACACAGCAACAGCCCTCCCTTGACCCCCATTTCCAAAGGCAACTCAGCCACTCACAGCCACAGACCACTGCAGGCAGAGGTCCCTCAGAGAGGAACAGCAGGGAATGACTTCCTGCTGGCAGAAACAGTAACTGCACAGCCCAAGTCCAAAAGCTCTCAAAACAGCCCAAACCAGATCAAACTGATATTTAGCAACACAGTTAAACCCTCGTCCTGCCCTCCTTTTCTATTCTATCCCTTTTTCCACTTGTCAAGTCCAAACCTGCCAGAAACAGTAGAAACCTTAACACAGAAAGAACTTCTATCAGGGTACCAAGGGAAAAAAAAAAATCTGATTAACAAGATGTGCAGTATCGATAGTTTGGCTACAATTTCACTTCAGTACTAAGCCATTCTTCCAGCTAAGACAGAGAAACTTTAAGGCACTCCATAGCAAGGAGTGTGGTTTTCATAGTTTGTGAAAAACATGCCCCCAATGTGCAGAGGCAAGCAAAACACAGTTATGTTTTCAAATGGGGAAAAAAAATCTTGGAAAAGTGGTGAACAAGCTGATACTCTCACACGAACATAGAACATGACAATTTGACTTTTCCATCCCAGGGATTCTAGCTTTGCTTGTCTATTTTAGTTATTTTTTAACTGCCAAGTAAAGTAAAAGGGATAGCCTACTGAGCTGCTGAGAGATGCATCTAGCACTATGTATTTTCTCCACAACATGGAGATATCAAAAGGCAGAAATACTAACTCAGAAACTGAGCTTCCAGGCTGGCTAAAACACTTTGTTGTTGCTTCTCTGCTCATTCTCAAATCCAAGCAATTTCCTGATTTTTCTTAACTAAAAATTTTATTTTTCAGAATCTCAGACATAATTACAGAAAAAAGTGGAAGCAAAAGACTGGTAGGAAAGTTGTGTAACATGAGGTAAAAAAGGGTTTGTTTCTTGATAACTCAGCATAAAAAAATAGCAAGCTTCCAACTTCTAATGGTTCAGGGAGTTGCTTTTCAACATATCATGAAGTGACAAATTGATCTTATCCTGGCAGACAGGACTATGAAGTTCAAAATGTTGCAGTTCCCTAAAGCAGCCAGAAGATATGAAGTCGCATGCACACATCCCAAACTAGAAAACTTAGCCTTTTAAGGCATAATTTAGTAGTTATGGGCAAATCCAGACTTTATGGATTTGTTTTTTCTCCCTTACGTTCACCTGAAGTAATTAATAGTGTAAACTACAAAGTTAAAACGGACTGTACTTATATAAAGTAAATAGGGGATAAAGACAAGTAAAACTCCCATGCCTGTGAAAGTCCTTAAAGATAGGCCAAAAAGAAAAGGCAAACAGAAAACCCACTTCAGCTATCTTCAGTTTCAGACTACTGTTCTTTACCAAGGGTTATAAGAAATTGTATTATTATAAAAAATGTATTTTTTAATATATAGGCTGAATTAGTAGACAGAATATTTCTCAAGCATCTATCTAATTGCTTTCCATTTAGCACATTACTTGTAAATTCCTGATCATATTCCTATTTTTTTCAGAAAAAAAAAAAAAAAAAAAAGAAAGAGGCATAAGGGTCATCTCCAGCTCCCTGCACTCATCACTTACTATAATAGTTAAGACATTACCATTACAGCACACCTGTCCTGGATTCAGCTCGGAATATTAATTTTCTTTTTAATAGCTGGAGGACTTTTCTCTTTTGGATTCAGTAACAATGTTGGTAACAAGCTGAGGTTTTAGTTGTTGATAAGCAGTGTTTACCCTAAGTCAAGGACTTTTCTGTTTCCCATGCTCTGCCAGCAAAGAGGAGCACAAGAAGCTGAGAGAGAGCACTTCCAAGACAGCTGAGCTGAGCTGGCCAAAGGGATATTCCATACCATAGAACATCATGTTTGATGGGAGTTGGCTGGGAGATGCTGATCACTGCTGGGGCACTGGCTAGGTCAGCAGGTGGTGAGCAATTGTACTGAGCACCACTTATTCCTCTTGGGTTTTATTCCTCTCTCTCTCTTTTCATTACTATTATTATTGTTGTTATTATCATTAGCAGTATTCTTTTTCCATTTCAATCATTAAATTGTTTTTATCTCAACCCACAATTTTTACCTTTTTCCTAGTGCTCCTCCCCACCAGGGCAGGGAGGCTGGGTGGTGTTTGCAGTGAGCAAGTATCTGCATGGTACTTTAGCTGCTGGCTGGGGTTAAGCCATAAAGCACCTCACTGATCCATAAACCTGAAGTGAAGACTTGAAGGCACAAGACTATTCTATTACAGAGCCTACCACAAGCCAGCCCTTCTCCCTCTGCTGGTACAAGCTGACATGGAGTGGCATCCCCCAAGCTTCCCTTTTCCTTGCACAACACGCACTTGAGTATTCTCTGATCTTTATGTCTCTTATAATCCTTTGTTTCAGGAATGTGCCACCTCTCTTGTGACTGTTTTCTTTAACTGTACCCTTTCCTAGTCATTTCCTACAACCCACAAACCTGAAAGAGATTCAGTCACTGCTGGACGATGAAGCCAAAGCTAGCTTACTTGTGTATTGCAATCAAAATTCATGTGTGGCAGCACCTTGTCCATTTAGAAGGCTACAGAGAGTTTAAGAGCAGAAGAGCATCCTTCCACTTGCGCATCCTCCCACTTCAAAAATGGGATCAACTGGCATGCTCACAAATAAACCAAAACCTCCAGTTCTCCAACAACCTACAGATATGCCAATGGCAAGTGCCGTACCAACAGCTTTCCAGGGCTCATACAGCAATGACAGAACTGCTCTTTTGACCGCTGCAGAACACAGCCACCACTGCAAGCCTAAACAGAATCTGGAAGACCAACTTCCTCTTCCAGCATTGCCCACTCTCACATCACAAAACAATAAGACATGGGGCTTTATTTATCCACGTACAGAAAGACTGTTAAAAGTTTTCTTGAAACGCATATAAAGATACCTAAATACAGACCATACACTCATAATAATGAGTAAAGAAGTTTTAGGTCCTCAATGATGCCAGAGAGTGAGGCAATACACTCTTAAAATTGCTTGCAACAAACAGCTTGAGGGCTAGCATGGTGAGGCAAGAAGGAGAATCTGATGCTTTACTTACAAGGAATGTATTTCCACAGTGCCCACACACCACTCTAGTTCCATCTGGTTGAACTGGCAAGGCAGGTTGAGCTGGCTGCTCCTCTGGAATCAGCATTACTGGACCAAGAGTAATGATGCGTCTACTGTGTTAAGAACATTAGATACACATGTAATTAAGCTAGCAAAAGAGAAGGACGATGCATTCAAGCAATTAGCTCAGTCACTACCAAATATTTTTTTATACACTTAAACTATAATCTACTTGTTAAACAGCTGATGCACCCAGTTTTCAGTTGCTCTCCAAAGTCTTTTCAGTTTTAAAAATATTCTCTTTCCCTAGAAGATCAGCCACACAAGCCCAAATCCTATATCAAAGACTCGCAAGCAGATGACAGACAGGCTCCTCAGAAAAATGAAAACTCAATACTCAGGCTGAGCAAGCCTGAGAATTGAAACATACGTACTCACGTGAAACATGTAGAAAGAGTAAGGATCTTCCATAACCTAGTTCTCCTTCCCACACTACCATGTCAATATAAGACTTACTTGTACAGTAAAAATTCCATTCAAATTGAGTAATCTAAAAAGGAAAACCACCCTAGGTTGACTAAATGAAATCAATTTACTTTAAAGTAAGTATTTGCTTTTATGTTCAATGTGTTTCCATTTTAGTTACACAATTTGTCAGTCTAAAATGACAGTACCCAAATTAACCAACTCAGAATGAGGATGAGACTTCTTAGAATGAAAAAAGTGAAGGGGAAAATTAAAGCAATATTTAATTTGCATTGCATCTCTTCCATCTACAATCAAAATTTTATTCTGATGACTTTCCTTCAATCTGGAGTCTTCCATTTAGGTCACACTCCCACCTCTCTCCTTCAAGGTACACAACACCAATTTTGCTCAGTTTCTAGCAAAATAAATACATAGGCTATCTAAGGAAAACTGCTTGCATGTATAATTTTGAGATTATTTTAATAAAATTAAGGAACTTTTAATTTCATTTTGTTACCAACCATGTGATATATTATAACTGAACTATCCCATGAACATTTTTGCACTCGGAGAAAATGTTTGGAATGTTTTAAAGTCCTACCCAACCAAGCGTTAGTAAAAAAGAGTAATTCCCACAAGTCTCAAACTATGTTTCAAAACCAGAACAGCCAATAGACTGGTGACTAACTAGGGCACTTGGTGGGGTAGAACTTCCCTCCACATATCTGCAGACTCAGCCTTCCTCTCCATTTCTCCTGTTAGAGCTGCACCATTTCCAACCAAACTCCTCCTACCTCAGTGAAATCTGTAACACCTTAAACCCAACGCTAAGAGCAATCACTATGGCAACCACAACTGCTTCTTTTATAACAAGTGTGTACATTAAAGTTGAGAGCTGAGAGAATGAAAACTCAGCATAACTAAGAAGGAAACTGAAGCCAAGCTACTACTCCATCTCCCATTTCACTCCAAATCCCTACTCTGAACTTAGCAAAGTAAGCATTGTGTGTGGTTACAATAACTAAGTCTCCAAGAAATTATGAATGTTAAGTCCCAGAAATGAGAAGTGGATTTTCTTCTGTTGTTCTTTATATTATTTTTGACTTATAAAGTAGTTATATATTAGGACACACACATCTGAGACATAAAGAAAAGGAAGAAACATTTTTCCTCTTCAGTTTTAAAAAAATACATTCAAAATGGATATTAGCACTACCTGTGTCTGCAGCAATTCAGTAATGCTCTGAAAGTGTCCATGTAAAGAGACCGAGGCTTTGAACCTCTTTTAGTTTTAAATACTCAACACAAAGACAACAGTTGCTTTAGAGAAAACCATCTCAAGGCACTGGAAGTGTTTTATTCTTACCAGTTTGGTCTTGGACAGCCTATTTTCCGAGATGTATCCTTACAGATAAGGAGACAGTTACATTGACATCTAACATACTTCTTCCCTGAAGGAGGGTTTTTGATTGGCTAAACAAAAAAAAAAAAAAGAAAAGGAACCACCAGAGAACACACATCAGAAGTCATAGCAATTCACTTTTTTTCCACGTAACAGGAAGACAAAGCAGAACAACTTCAGTGAAAAGTTCTTGTTAACAGAAATACACTTCCTCTTACAGAGGAAACTTCAGAGTCAACACAAAATTAGAAGTATTTCTTTCTTAAGAAGCGAAAATTTCCTTATTAGAACAAATAAATTCTGCAAACTCATGAAAAAACATTAGTATTTTAGCAATGACAATTCAAGGCTTCAGTTTAGTTATTTTTTTATGAGTTTAGTTATTTTAATGTGAGTTTAAATAGTGATATATTTCAAAAAAAACCCACCCAAAACCAGTCAAAACATGAAACATCCCTTCTTGCCTGGTACAATGGCTTTATTCAACAGTGAAAGGATCACAGTCTGTTTCTTGGTCACTAAGAGACTATGAAGACATCACTGAACTGTAATCTTATTTTCAACTGTACTGAAATTATCTTTCTCCAACCCGGGAGTCAAGTTTCAATGTCCCTTTCATGCAGCAAATCAAAAGGTGCACAATACTTTGTTTGGCTTGAAACATTATATATTGGACAGGAAAGTGACTATCAGTGGCAGGTTCTCTACTCTCTCTTCTAAGTGGGAAAAAAAATTCCTGCAGTTTTAAGGCTTCCTGCTTTCAGAACATAATTTAAAGTTCTTTTCAAATAACAAAGATATAATAAATCCATATAATAAATCTAACCCAGTGTTTTTCATACAAATGCCTGCAGAAGCTGTGGAGCACTGCAGTATCACATGCCAAAACTAAAACTGGCAGGAGGAGAAAAATAAAAGCAGGAGGCCAAAGAGTGAAGTCTTGAATTAAGAGGAGAAGAAACAAATAGGTCTGTAAACACTGGAAAAGAACCTAGGACTTAAACACTTCAAAGTTGTTTTACTGTGGTCTTTTACAAGCTAACCAAGTGACTGAATAGTATTTCAGAAGAAAGGCATTTATCCAGGGACAGGTGCAGGTTCATTACTTTGTTTCTCCCACTCTTAGATTAACTCAATTCTACACTGTTCTTCATCCCATCAAAACCAATTGTATCCTTCTTTACAGAAGAGTAATTACTTAAATGACATGCTTGCTTTTTGTCCTCCTCAGAAGGAGACATCCTGCACAGCCAGCTCGACCACATGAAGATTTATCCTCACTGCTTATGACCACCCTCCTGCCAGCACACCTCCAGCTTGCACACCAGCCACACTGGCAGTCAGCTGGGCTGGCTCGTCCTTTTCCTTAGGGGTGGCAGGAAGGGACCCACCTGCCCAGGTGAGGACATGAGTTCTACCCCCAGTGTCCCCCACAAAACGCCAAAAATCCGTTTTACCGTAGCTTCATTGCAGACTGTGCATTTAACCACATGTTGGTGCAGCTTGCCATCCAAATTGATTAGTGACTGGCACACACGGCAGTTTATCACAGGAACACCACTGGCATCTGGACTTGCAATGGCAGTGTATGGAGGGGGAAGCTCTGCTGCAAGAGACAAGGAAATCTCAGCTGAAAAACCAGAGGATCCTAAAATGCTTCCAGCAAGTATCATTTCCAGCAGTCACAGGCTCAAAAAAGAAAAAAATACCCCTCACCTCAAACTCAGTGTTTATACTAAACATAGAACAAAACTAAGTTTGTTTTCCTCTTCTCCACAACTTCTGTACACAAACACCATCCATAGTTGTAGGTAAAGCAAACCAGCAACACAAACACACAGTAAATCACCCCAGAAATCTGGATCCAACAGAACTCATCTATGTAACTTTATTTCAAACCAACTTTTTGCAGTCCATAGAAAATGCATGGAGAAAAAACACTAAAAAACCCCAAACCTACTACAGATTAGTAGAGACTGGCTTTTGAAGAAAAAGACCCCAGAAAATAAAAAAAGACACAGGTAGGAAGAGTCATAAACAGCATTCACAAATATCTAAAAAGACTGAAATACAGACAAGTGTTTATCATATATTAGAAGATACTACAGATAAAATACAAAAAACTCCTGTTAAGAAAACAGGTCTTAGGATAGGAAGTGTCACGAAATGCTTCCTTTCTGAGTACAACAGCAAATATATGCTGTCTTGAAGAAAAAACCCTGAAGTCCCAGAGTTTCTGCTTCTAAGGGTTCCAGATATTTTTCTTGTCCAGGAGCCAAAGTATCAATGCACAAGACGGCCTTCAGTCAGTCTGGAGAGGCTGACACTAGGAAGGCTTTAATGGCCTCAGGCCTCCAGGGAAGAGCAGACTTCAGACTCCAGCTTTGTCAGTCTTGAGCCCACAGCAAAACAGGGAGGAAACACTGAAGATTCTCTGAGGCTTAAGAATCCATGGAATGAAAATAATTCAACACAGCAATCTCTCACAAGCTTATCACCACAATTCTTTGGCGTATAATAGCACTGACTTTTATTTCATCAAGAAGTTCAGGACTTTTCAGGTAAGCAAATACAGAACAGGCATATTCAGTAGTTCATACTCAGCTTTTTTTAATACTAGTAGTTCAAAATGCTCTGCAGCCTTGGGCTTCAATAAGTTTTTCAAAAATTATATCCAAGCAGCTAACAAAATCTTCAGAGAAGCAATAAGAGATCAGCCTACTTCCCATTTACCAACAGCATTGAACAGAGCAGTATCTGCTGGAGGGTGGTGAGGGAAATCACAGGCTGCTATCAAAGCTGACAAGCCCAAGTATTAAATTTAAGCCTGTAAGAAAGCACTCATCACTCCTTCACTGTCTTGAAGTGAATGTCATAAGCTGGAGGGATATAAGAAACCCCGTCTGCCCTTCAGATCCAAAAGTCACCACACACTTTTGAAGTGCATGCTGAACAGCCATGCTATCTCTCTTTGCTACTTGGTCTATATATGACCCAGACCTGTACTTGATTTTAACTCACAGAGGCAGCAGGAAAAAAATGGATACCTTGAGAGTCTCAGAATCACATCCAATATACGTGAATTATTTCAGATGAGAAACAAATTTAACTTATATGCAGCAATACAACTCTGAATTCACTAACTGATGCTCTATTTCTTGAGGAAGTGAGCTTCACACCTTCAGCTCTGATACACTGGTTACAGAAAACAACATCCTTAAGAAATATCAGGTAACAGTACTGTTATTTCTTCTGTTTGTGAGGAAATACATTCTGAAAAAATGCAGCATCCAGAAAAATAAATATTAAATATCAGTATTTTGCAGTACTATGATACCCTATTTTAAGTAAGACTGCCACATACAGGACATGAGACATTACAAGACATTAGAAAACAAAGACAAAACCCCAACCCACACACTTTGGCAAGCAGAAACAAGCTCAAGGCTACCAGAGCACTCCAGAAATCAGGTTAGAGTAACCACCGTGGCAAAGTCAAGGCTGCTCCAGTGGGTTTTGGCAGTCAGCAGGCTGCTTAACTGCTCCTGCAGTGAGCAGCTGACACTTTCTGGCTAGGGGAACAGGCAGCCAGAAAACAAAAGGCATGTTCCAAAGACTAAATACCAGACTCTCTATCAAAACACCTCTACAGTTCACTCCCAGCTTTAAGGTTGCTTTTCTGAAAAGCAACAATTGTTTTACAAAAGTTCTTGACTTTGTCCTCTCCATTTAACGTGTGACAGGTCAATTCTGTGAGCCAGGAATAGGGTGGCTGTACTAAGGCAAGCAGTATCTTTAAGGGTACCAGAAAGCGAAAAGACACACAGCCACCAACATTTCAGCTTCCACAATCCTGGAATACTTGAAAAATTGACAACCATACCTTCTAGACATTTATAATTTTCTATACCCATTTCCAAGTGATAACTCTTATGAAGCTGGTAAACCAAGGTGTGTGAGCCCCTACACGTGGTGCCAGCCACTTCTCCAGCTTCATACTGGAGCTGCTCGGCTTCCAGGTAAGCAGTCTCACTGTTCCTGTCCTGCTGGCTCAGCAAATATCAGAGAGCAAGTGAATAATGGCTGCTTTTCAGAGCCGTGCTGCAGCAAATAACATTTGCTGTGGAGCAGAAAGCATGAGGTATCTTGGCACTGCAACCTTCATGCTCGAAGAAAACATGCATTTTGAACAGGTCCAAAAAACAAACCAGGAGAAGCCACCAAAATTAAATATAAAGAAAAGTATATTGAGGGAGAATAAGTGGGTGGGGGATGGTGAAAAGGAAAATAAAGACACTGTCTCAGAGTTAGCTGCTCATTACCCCTTAATAAAAAGGTTTCAAAGCACATTAGCATACTTAGGTATAACCTTTTTTTTTTGACAGCGTGAATTTCAGGCTAACTGTAATATCTAAAACCAGTTCATAAAGGTCTGTCAGTATGTCATGGTGGACATGACTGGGTGGTAGGCAAGCTTCACATGGAGACATTCACATGGAGCTTTACATGTCTTCACCAGGAGACATGTAATTAGGTAGTGAATTCCCTGCTGCTGACATACCAGTTTACAGCTATATTATCAATTTTTCTTTAAAAAACAACAAAAAAAAATGAAAACAACCAAACAAAAACCCACACACACACACACAAAAAACCAAACAAAAAAAACCAAAAAACCAAATCAAACAAAAAAAAAAAACCAACAGTAATTAGTTCAGCAAGATTAGCGAAGTGTCCTACCATGCAGTACCTCTGACTCCCTCTTCACCCCTACAGAAGAGCGATGCAATGGAAGATATCCCATTTGCAACCTGAGAAATTCCTTGTGGTGCTTGCGCACTTTCCTCCCCTGCTAGTTGAAGGGTGGAAACCACAGAGAACCACTTGCAGCCTACCAGGGTCAAACAGAAATTAGTTTTATTTGATTTAAAAAAAAAAAAGAAATAGTTCTTGATCATGACCTGTGAGGGGGTGGGTAAGGGAAAAGTTTAATGATTGATGTCAGAGATACATTGTTAAAAACTAAGAAATCTTGTAAAAGGCCCAAAAACCCTAAAAGAAACAAACAAAAAAGCACTGACTAACCATCCTACTACAGGGAACAGAACTGATAGTTTCACCCTTTGTCAGTGTTGTGAAAAGTTTCTTAAATACTGTGGCCTGCATCCATACTGAAGAGATTTTTCTTGCTTGCTTGCATCATTAAGAACACTGAACCATTACCAGGATTCAACCATCCACTGGTTTACAAAGGGAAGGGTCAGCTGGGTCTCAACTGCAGCTCAGCAAGGGAAGAGACGGCTACCTTCAAAACATGGTCTCTCTAATTTAAAGTGCAGGATGATATATTGGGCACAGTAGATAATTACAGGGATAAACCTATTAATGTACATTCAGGTGGTAGTTTTGACACAAAGGGCTTCTTCCTCCTTCCTCTGCCACTCCACACTATCCAGGCGATGTTAATCAAGGAAGCTCTGCAGAGGGAGTTTGCTTTGGAAGCAAAGCCAATTCTTCCACAGGAATGATTCTTCCCTCTAAGTCTAACCTTGTACTAGGGAGAGAGATGAAGTCTGCCAGTCAGCTGGAAAGGGTTTAGCTTGCATAGATCCTTTCACTAAGCAAAGCCGACGGAGCAAGGGAAGTAGAGCTATGGGCCTGTGCCAGAGCTCTGCACAATTCTGTTCCACAGCTGTCTTCTGAGAGTTCTGCAAAGCAGTTCTCAAGCACTACCTAGTATGTTTGCTCATGGACTGATCAAACAAGAAATATTCAACATTCAAGAAAGTTCTCTGTTGGTTCTTCCTCACTTTTGGGAAAAAACCGCTTATCTCAAGCACCACATCCTACCACAGGTGCCCAACCAGATATCTCAAGTAACAGATGCCCACTGAAGGCATAAGAGGACATGGCTACCAACTGAAATAAGCATTTAGAACCCAGCTCATTTCCAGGTCATGAGTTTTACCCTGGGGTCAAACAAGAGTCACTAATCTAATGCATTTTCATTATTTTTTAAATTTAAAAAGACTTTAAAAAAACCAAAAAAACCCCACCAAAAACAGACTGAAATGTATGCAAAAGTAATGGTTACAGGATAAGGATCACTAAGAATAAAGATATCAAACCCCAGAATGTAAACTAAGGTAGATACATGGATTTTTAGGTTTTTTTTCACTTGGAGGATAATGCCAATACTAAAAAATTGATGGCAAATAAACCCCAAATAAAAAGCCAAAGCATCCAACCTCTGCTGTTTTTTAACCCAATACTCCTTTGTCCAGTTCAAATCAAACAGTTAACACCAGCTACAGCCCTAAATGAAATACATTTTCATATCAAGATAAGAGGACTAGCTTTCCACAAGATTAAATATAATTCAAAACAGACAGATGCTCACTCATTCTAGCTACATGCATGTCATGAATCTATACAGTTAACAGAAATCTTTAAGAAAGGGCCAACACACTGGACCTACTGAGATAAGAATTGTAATCTTACATTTTAAAGGGTACTGCTAGCAAAGCTACACTAATCTTATTTAGTCTTCATTCCTTCAGCTTTCTCCACACCTCAATTTCTGCTCTAAAACGTTTAACTGAAAAAAACCCCAAAGGGGAAAAAAACTACTAATGTAGTTTGATAACATCTTGATTTATATTTTCTAAATAATTTTTCCACCTACTAATTAAATAGTCAGTATCGATCAACAAGATGATTTTTCCTAAGTCTGTGCAAGAGAGATAATACCATATAATTATGCCACGACTACAGATCTGTAACCGCAGTATCGGACTTGCTTTAAAAATAAAGCCATAACCAGCTATGGCCTTGAAACGTGTTTGCAAGGACATCCTGGTGGTTTTGGACTTCAACTACCACATTGCGCCGAGTCCCTTCGGTATTCCGATGCGACTGCCAGGACAGGCGCTGGCCGCACCTGGGCACCCTGGGCTGAGGCACTGCGATGGTCCCCGGCCATGGCGACCTGCGCGCTCGGCTCCGCGCTGCGCCCCTCCCGCAGCCGCCTGTGCCCAGCCGAGCTGTTCTCAGCTCCGGATCTTCCACTTAATCCTGCTCCTAATTAATGGGGAAACCCAAGTCCAACAATTACCACGCAAGCTGCGGCATGCGAGCGAGTTATAATAAGCAGACCGGTTCGGGCTTGTTCTGCCCCTACAAACAATTATTTTAATTTCTTTTATTTTTCCTCCTGAGCCGCTCAGGCCGAGCGCGGCGGGGAGCACGGCCTGTGTCGGGCACGGAGCGGCGTTACCTGTTGTTCCCCACTAGCGCGGGCGGGGCGGGGGCTCCCCGGCCGGCGGCCCCCGGCACGGCCCCGCCACCCGCGGCNGCGGGCGCTGGGCCGGCCGGCCCCCGGCACGGGGTAATGATGGGGGCCGGCTGGAGGCGGTGTCTGGAAAAGAAAGGTAACAACCTTCTGTCGTAAATAAATTTTTTCCCGAAAAAGAGTGCATTTGTTGAGATGTGTGGGTTTTGTCTGGTTTTGTTTGTTTGTTTATTTGTTTGTTTTGTTAAGATTGTTGTGAGCTCTGTGTTTGGATATTGACATCAGTACCAGGGAAGTGCTATAGTCGATTTATCTGGAACCAGTCGCCTTTTCCAGGACTCTGGGGATGCAGACGGACTGAGGCGGCACTCTCCGAGGTGACAGCGGTGGGAACCTTCAAGAGGGCTCTAAACGTGAGGAAATAAATCTGCTGCTCAGCGGGGAAGTCTGTCCCCTGGTGCTATTGAGCTTTCAAGACGGAAGGACTAAATTTCCTTCTGCCACTCGGACACCATCTGGAAGTCTCTGGTAAAGAGGGAAAACAGCCTTCTCTGATTAATTTTTCAGACCATACTGAGATAAAACTGATGTTTGTCCCCCTTGTGTCGTGTCCTTCTGCTGTCCGTCGGTCAGAGTGCCACGGCTGCCAGGCGGCACCGGCACCCGTGCGATGCGATTAACCAGAACCAAACCACTCCCCGAAACTGGCATGGAAGGCAGATGTTTTTGGGTAAAGGTGAGATCATGGCCTGAGAGTTCACAAGCTGGCCATATTCCTTCTCTAATAATACAATTTATAAAATAAAACAGGATTTCTTGCATTGTGTAGAAAATTTTCTGCGGGAACATTTTTCATATTTGAATCTAGAAAATCAAACTAAAACAAACAGATTAATGTGTATGAGAGTCTATGAGAAATAATCAAAGCATTAAATTAAATGAGGGCTGATGTGGTTTATTTTTTGAAGATTTCAATCATTATTACTTTAATAACTGTAATATGGAATTAATCAACCAATCATTTGGTGCAAAATTGTGGTTTTGAACATTATTATCCTGTAGAAATAAACTCTGAATATGAGTGAGCTCTGATGTAAGGGATAATGTGCTACGAGGCAGCTGGCTGTGTTATTCCAGCCATCTTCATCACACATGAAATGCAGTAATGCTATGGCAAACCACTTTTCTATCAGAAAATGTGGTAACTAACCTGCCTTTTTTAGTATAAATTATATTGAGCTTTCAGTGGTCAGTCAGCTTCAAAATAACTCTCAAGCTCAAATCAGTACTTAACAGATTTTTTTTATTTTTTTTTTTCTGGTGAGGATTTCTAAGCCTCAAAGTGTTTTGTGCTCCAAACTCTTTCTTGATCAGGTACCATGAGGCCAACCTTGGCAGGTCAAATGTAGGTCATAAAAATCACCAGTAAGGTTGTATCTTTAGCACATGATTTTGCTATCACATGCCCAGTTTCCAACAAGAACAGAGCTGTAGGCTTTCTTTTGGAGTCCTATTGCAGGAACCAGCAGTTGCAACCAGTTTTCTTTACTATTTTTCTTGTATGGGAAAAGACAGAAAAGATTTCTGTCTGTTAAAGCTGCCAACTAGGCTGCACTGAGTTCCACCCGTGCCTGGTCCATCCTGAGGCAATTACAGCAAATTGTCTGTGTGGGACCTCCTTCTCCTCTGAGCTGCTCTTCCGACTTGTAAACTTCAAATTCCCTCCCAGGGACCTGCAGGGAAAGCTATGTCACAATTCAGTCTGATTGCTCAAACCTGCACATACAGCTGAGAATTATTGTTAATAAGCATCCCAGCGAGCTGACCTATTCTTGGAAATATGACTGTTATCTAAATAAGAACCCATCTGGGATAAAAAAAAATAAGCATTCCTATATCTCCTTGACTTGACTTTTCAGAGTTCTTTAAACCCTAGTGTCCTGGTTTAGGACAAATCAAGGGGAAAAAGTCTCCAAAGGAGCCCCTTATAGGAAACAAAAACCCCACAACTTCCCCCTCCCCCACCACCGGGTTCAGGAGGGATTTCNCCTAGTCACCTGAGCTGCTATAGTCTTAATAGCAGAAATTATCTAATAGTTCAGTCACCTGCCTCTGTTGTTCAGTATTTCATGTCCATGTGTTTAAAGGTAGTCAAAGGTCTACAGTACTTTCCAACCCAAACGTTGCAGCCTGATGTGTAGTCCTGCTAGCATTGTCTGCTGTATCCATGGGAAGCTAGATGGTACCTAAATGTGTACCAGGAAAATAGGGGATGCACTTGGCTGGTAACAAGCCTTCCTTGGATGCTAGTCAGGCTCTAAAGGAAAAATTCATGCATCAGATAATGCCAGGCTGCAGACAGCTTATGTAGTGAGAACTTGCTGCTTTCTTCCTGCTCTTCTTCCTCTGGACACAACTGCCATATGATACATGTTTAATTAAACTGCTGTGCAGTTTTCTTTCTATGAAAATCCTGCCTTCTCTGGTGGGTGGCATGCTCTGCTCTGCCAGCCCTGCTTGTGCCTGAGCTACCCAGAAAACACACCATGGCTTGAGTTCAGTATTGTAGCACAAGCACAGGTGCTTTTCTGCACTACTTGCCCCTGAGCTCCATCGACTGGCAAGCCACAGGACATCCCGCACACGCATCAGCCTTCGCTGTGGTACGTGGTTGTGCTGCCAAGGCATCTTGTGGGTTCCCAGCACTGAAGGCTGAATGATAGACTGCAAATTCAAGCACGTGCCTCCATGGGAAATGCCTCCTACTGAAAACACACTGCTATGCAGCTTTGAACATAACACAGGCAAATGAACCACCTATACCACTGAAAACAGCCCTACAGAAGGTTCCTCAAGGTGTCTTCACCTGTGTCACAGAACGGAATGACACATGTACCTCTCTGTCCTGCCCCAGTCCTGTTGTTTCATATAAACTTCTGTACCCAATAAATGAGGGCTGAGCAAGGCAGCACATTGGTTACTGACAAGGCTTACATTTAGCAGAGAGATAAAATGAAAAGGGTACTACATATTTTCTTCCTCTATTCTTATTAATGTCCCATCCTTAGAGAGACATTTTGAGAAGCTTGGTAATGCTCAAGTTTAATTTTTCTTAATTCTAAAATTATCATTCTCATTGATTTTTTTATTTTCCCTAGATAAAAGAATCTTAACTTTTGCATGAGACCAACCAGTGAAAATGTCAAAGCTCATTGTCAAGTGCAAAAGTATTTGTGTATCAATATTATAAACAACTACAACTCTTTGTTACTCTTGCCTCTTTAATAAGTAGTAAGTGTAAAAATATATCTCAGGGAGTCTGTTTGTATTGTGCAGACTTTTTCAGGTACCATTGTAATTTTCTGTGTTACATTTAAGAACAAATAACATTCAATAATAATTTTTTACCTGTCTGTTATTTTTAGCTTCATAATAATGCTTAGAGTCTGCAAGCCTAAACCCACTGCAACAGGAGCTGTTCAAAGACACAGGGATATACACTGATCACTTAAAAGACAAAAAAGATAACATTTTTACTTGGGAAAGGGCTTTTTCCTCTGCAGAAATTAGACAGTAGATCTACAGAGCACAGGAATTAATTATGAACCTCTTATCTGCAGAAGAATTTTACCTTTAGTCCCATCAACACTGCTCATCCCCGTTGCAGTTGTGTGATAAGTCACCCTCCCACTGGTGAAACACAGACAAGGAACATTATGTTATTCAGTGATGACTTAGGAGGCTGACAGCACCTAATGTTGCAGAAAGTGGCTGTTCCTCCAACCCACTCCTTCCCACCGGCAGGGCTTCGGAGACAGGAGAACAGCACACCAGAGCTGCGGGAAGGGCCATGCTCGCTGCACTGACAGCCTCTCCTGTCGACACCCTCTGTTCCCAAAAGCAACGGGGAGCATTTGGCCAGTGACTAGACAAGTCTATTTTTAGTAACTTTTTATGCCATATATTCTATTCCTGTCACTACAGAGTACTCATGCAAATGAATGTAGGGCTGCTGCTGTTACAAAGCTGCAATTTCCTGGACTGCATTAATTTTACTACAGTAGATTATGACAGACAGAAATTATTATGGTAAAGAAGTCTTCATTTACACAAAGGGAGACATCTTCTGTTATTTGTAACTGGAATTGCAGTTCTTGTAAAGCTTATTCATGTTATCATCTTTTCCTGATTGCACATCTGTCATTTCTTTTACAGTATTGGTGCTATTTCCAGTTAACCTTATTTTTAGAATAATGGAGGAATTTTCAGTCTCAATTAAGAAGCAGTTCACACTGGAAAATATAATACTTATTGGCAGGAAAATTGTTTATGGGTTTTAAATTCCTTTACATTCCAGCTCCATCTCGATGTGTTACCATAACTGCTAAGCACTTTCTTGGTCATCTTGAAGACACCAGCTGCTTTCAAAAATCTTTATTTAATATATTAATCTCCTCTTAATCACATTACACATACTCAAGATTCTTGCCTTTGTTATTTGTCAGAGATTTCTACCTAATAAGTATTATATTATTATTAAATATATCATATCTAAATATATAGATCTCTCTCTTCTGTAAAATCATTCCATTTGTTTACTAGTGTCAGTCAAATGGTATTTGAATAAAATTTTAATTCCTTTTTTTTACTTTATTTTCTATTATTGAATGGATTAATATTACAGAGATAATTAGATAGTTTTAAATTTGTTAGACGATTCTAAATGTTGGCATCATATACATTTTTAATTTGATCTGTGATTTTTAGTTTGAAGGGGCAGTTTGAAGGGAACAAGGAAAATATTGTCCTATGCTTTTATTTGAGCTCTTTTTTTTCAGTTTCCAGTGGAGTTACTTTTTAGCCAAAAACACCTCTGAGTCTTCGGTCGTGAAACCAAGCAATATCAGGCTCAGTCCATACCTGGATAACATACACTGAAGAAAAGCAGGTAAAGATCTGAAGTAACTTGTGGTCCTTCACTAGACAGCACCTTTTGCTTTGAGGAAGAACAGAGTTGCTGTACCCTCCTGGCACCTGGTGGACACTAAGTATAAAGAAGGAAGCTCCAAATTCAAGTGAAGGTTACAGCAGCTTTTGATCATGAGCTATCCCATGACACATATCACAAGAATAGCAGAATCTTGGTCAAACTCCAGTTCGGATAATTAAGCGTCTGACTTGAATTCCCTTTGCCATTTCAGTCTCAATGAGCAGCTTTCTTTAATTTCAACTGGAATTCATTTCATGCAACATGTTCATTAAAGTGTTGCTCCATTTCAGGAATGGATGAAGTGATAAACATACAGTTCATGATTTTTCCAGGACAATAGGAAAGAATAACAAGGCCTGTCACTCTAGTTACTTTATGCGAGCACCAATCTCTATTTCAGCTAAGTAGCATCCTTGATGATAATGCTTAGTAGATTTATGGCAACACTGTAAATGGTGTAAATGCAAAGAGTGTTCCACACAGATATGGATGGTGTGGATTGAAGTGGCACAGTGCTCCTTTTTAAATGTAGCTGCATTTGTTAACATAGTACCTATAGTGTTTGGAGGAGGGACACAAAGATAGTGAGGGGCCAAGAGGGGAAGCTGCATGAGGAGCAGCTGAGGTCCCTTCAGCCTGGAGGAGACTGAGAGGAGACCTCATTGCAGTCTGCATTCTCACATTCCTTGTGAGGGGAAGAGGAGGGCAGACACTGATCTCTTCTCTGTGGTGACCAGGACCCAAGGGAACAGCATCAACATGTCTCATGGAACATTTAGGTTACATATTAGGAAAAAGTTCTTCACCCAGAGGGTGGTTGATCACTGGAACAGGCTCCCCATGGAAGTGGTCATAGCACCAAGCCTGATGCTGTTCAAGGAGCACTTAGACAGTGCTCTCAAGCACATGGTATGACTCTTGGTGTTGTCCTGTTCAGGTCCAGGAGCTGGACTTCAATGATTCTTGTGGATCTCTTCTAACTCAACATATTCTGTGATTCTATGATTTTATTAAATGTGATCAAGAGCAGCCATACTGAACTTTGATGATCTTTGAATCACCAGCACTTTGGAAGTAAACATTTGAGATCAGACCAGTGGAGTGAAAATCCTGGTGACGGCCTGTCTCCAAGGTAAGCTTTTCTACTGGGAGCTGCCAAGAAAGATGTTGCTTTAGAAAGGATGTGCAGATGTCAGAAGTCTGAATGAAATTCTTAAAGTGTTGGGTGCCTTGAGCTCATCTCCTCTATGGCTTGGGGTTCTGCAAGGCTTCTGTGAGTTAGAAAAACTCCACATAACCAGATGGGAAAGAAAAGTGTTTGAGGCAGAATGAGTTTACTCTAGATACCCAGAAATTGAACTGTTTGCATGTTTGCATCTAAATATTGGCTGTACCTGCAGAAACTCTTCAGTGGATGCTTTTCATAAAGAAATAATTTAGTTTTACAGATATGGAGTGTTATCGTGTACCTCTCAGCATGGAATGCAAGGGTGGCAACAGCTAGTCTAATCACAGCGACCAATAAAGAAGAATTTGTAATTTACCACAAAACATTGTAGCAATAAGAAACCAGACAAATTAGAGGGCTGGAGGGTATTCAGCTACTGGAAAGTTGAATTTTCTGCTATAAGAATAGAAATAACAGAACTATTTTTTTTTTTTGCCTGTATCTTGCCTTTAACTAGATTTTATCAGTACATAGATTGTAAAGGGAGAAGTAGAAACAAGTATTATTCTCCCGTTGATGGAAAAGATGTGGGAATCATACCAGTAGTTATTGTGAGCTTCATCAGAAGAGTACTACAGCTTTTTGATACAAAGCCCAATATCCTTCTGGGAAAGGTGAAACAGAGCCACGATTTTCTTATCCCTATCAACTGATCAATCTTAAGAGTGTCAGGAAAACATGCAGGTCCTGTAACGAGGAGAAAGAATACAAAATAGTGCAATTAAGGTAGGAAATTAATTTAAAAAAAGATGCCTTTACCAGTACTACAAACAAGTTTCAAGACCCATGGAGTTGAAAAAGGTGCAATGAAATGAGTGTATTTTGTGCCATTGCAGTATCTTTATAAGTAGATCTCCTAATGAAGAGCAAATAAATATGGATTCTGCACACTGTTTGCACATAATGCTTGAAATAGGATTCCTGTGATCTTTTTATCTGGGGAAAAGAAATGATATTTAGATGCTCCACTGTATCTCTGCAAATTCTATTTTGATGTGAACCAGCTTTGTGAGCCAATGGCAAATTATTTTTTCTGATCTTGCTATCAGGTTACTCACTTTAGTTATAATATTTTGCTCTCTCCTTGTAGAACTGGAAGACCTTTCATCATGCTCATAATTCAATGTGCATATAGCAGTTTGGATAGATTCCACTTCCCTTATTTCCTGCAGGCAGCTGTTACAATTCCAGCTCTGCCTTCCTTCCACAACCCCTCCCAGATGACCTGCTGTGCCATTTGAGGTCCCTAGTATGATCACAAAAAGTGATCCCTAGTACGGTCCCTATTATAGATCACAAAAAACCCCAAATAACTTCTGTAAGAAATGTATCACATCTATGTTCTTTGACATGCCCTTGTCATTTAACAGCAATCTAAATCTCTGGGCACATTACTGTAACAGATGATAAAGCAAGAATTAATACAATTCTCCAACATATTTTTGAGGAATATATATTGGAAATTGAAGAGTTGGAAGTACAAAGGCCTGGTTTAGGATTTCCAAGGAAATGGAAAATTCAGTTCTGCCACATAGTCAAGCTCTAAAAGCAACTTTCTTTCCTTCTAAAAAAAAAAAGAAAAAAACCAAAACCAAACAACCAAAAAATTGACTCAGAAGGAATAACACCATTTGTTTCTGTAAGCATCACTTGCTTGTAAGTATGGAAAATTATTTTTGTGAACTGCTTAATAAGATGAATGGAAATACACATCAGCTTTGGGTTTTTGTTGCTTTGGATTTGAAGAAACTGTTGGCTTTTCTCTTTTCTTCTTAATGATACACTGTATAGAAAGCCCTGGCTGGCTCCTTATTAATAGGTTCTATCAATCTGGAGATAAAAATGCATGAAGCACTTTGAGAGAAGGATGGAATGATGGCTGATGTTAAGTACCAACGCTGGTTTGAAATGTTAGAAGTAGTGCTTTTGTACCTACTGTAGCCCTGTAGTTATAATGTACAGCTTATTCTTTCATCATTTACCAAGGACTGTATTCTTTACATGTTCTGCACCTTTTCAAATAATTCAGTTTTCTCATTTCAAATTAATTGTTGTCTTACTCCATCCCATCCTTCTTCATAATTCATTTGTAAATCACTCCATGTGAGGAAAGTCTGTTGTCAAATTCAACTACTTAATCTGCTCTTTGTTTGTAAATGTTGAAGATAGTGTGATAATTTTCTTTGGAGTGTATGCAGCAATGTCTCTGTCAATCAGAATATTTGTGGGGCCCACTCACTTTGGGATTGCACTGCAGAATTTTGGAGTTTGTCCATCTGTTTTGTTAATCACTTTTAACCATTTCATTGCCCTGGTACTCAAATTTACAACTCCAAGTCCTTACCCTGGTTTGCCTCTTGCTTTGTCCTCCT
The DNA here is from genome assembly GCA_013399945.1 of Ploceus nigricollis. Lineage (NCBI taxonomy): Eukaryota > Metazoa > Chordata > Aves > Passeriformes > Ploceidae > Ploceus > Ploceus nigricollis. The sequence continues at coordinate 813,142 of VXBC01013090.1, forward strand.
CTCTGGTTTCTCACTCAGCTTACCCCAATTTTCTCTTGCAGCCTTGCTTCTTGCCAGAGATATCTCCTAACTCCACCTATCTATGATAGGGATCAATGATTCTTTGCCTCCTTTTCTGACTACTCCTAGTTCCATTGTTCATCCCCAATTTTAGAACTCATAGGATCATAGAATAGTTTGAGTTGGAAAGGACCTTTAAAAGTCATATAGTCCAACCCCCTGCAATGAGCAGGGACACGGTCCACTAGAACAGGTTGCTCAGGGCCTTGTCCAACCTGACCTTGAATGTTTCCAGGGATGGCCCATCTACCACCTCCCTGGGCAACTTGTTTCTGTGTTTACCACCCTCAGATTCCTCTCTCTTTGTCAAACATGCTTTCTCCAATTACCTCTACAATTTTCTCTGTTGGGTCCAGACATTCCTTCCTCTTGTCAAAGCCATGATATCTCCCACCAACAATCAGCTCCACAGTTCCTTTCAGAACTCTCAGTCAGTTTTCCCTTTCCTTTCCCTGTGCCAGGTCACCAGACTCCTTTTCTGAATCTTCTGCATGTCTTTTCCTTGTCCTTAGTGCACTCAGGCAAATTCCTTTCTTCCCCTGCCCCAGGGTACCTGGAGATGAAAGCACTAGAGGTGGGCTCCAGTAGCCAGCCCTATGGAGAGTACTGGCAGTCCAGGGCTGGGATTAGAGGATAGGCCTAGACTGGTACTTCATCCCTGACCAGAAGGTTGTCTGACAGAGACAAATATTTTTGGTTGAGCTGTGACAGTGATTTTGTATGCTAGAAATTATGGAGAGACTTCTGTATGCTGAAAAATTATACAAAGGTATAACTGTATTTTATTGAGATAAGAATTTATAGTGCACAAATCACAGTGCAAATATTTAGTCATATATTTGTCTTGAAGTCTATGTACAAGTAAAATGCAATTTTAGCTGGAATGCTTACTACTGAATGCTACTTTGAGAGTCTCAGAGATTGCAGTAACTGTCCTGTTATTCATTTTAGCAGTTTAAGGAGTACCTAGCGTTCCTCTTGTCTTTTCTTTCATTATCATGAGATATGGGAAGATTATCTGGCAAAAAACAGTCTGCCTAACATGTGGCACTCTCTTTCCTTGTTTTACAACAATAAGATGAGCTATAGTTGGCAACTCCACAGTATAGAAAGTAAATAAAGAGCATGGTGAAAATAAAAGAGGATAGTGAAAATGACAGCAGCTTCAAGGGGTTTAGCAGAGCCTGGATTATTGGCCAAGACTCTTTCCAGGACTACACGAGGAAAATGTGATGACATCCAGTGCAAACCCTGTGAAACCTGACTCACAGTGTCTGCTGAATGCATTAAGGAACAGTACTTATATACTGAAAATCCCAAATGTCCAATTTTAAATAAATTTTCCTCCTGAAAAACAGTGTGAAGAGCTGCAGCCGTGCTTTTTCTTTTTGCTTATTTTTTCTGAGCATCTAGAATGTATTCAAGTCACCTCTTATCAAGCAAAGATCATGTCTCAGCCATATAGCCAAGAAAACTGCTTAAAAATCCAGACTTGTGGGTTTTTATGAAATGTCACCATTCTAGCCTGCTAAAATTTAAAAAAAGCAAAACACTGCAAAGCTCACAATACATCTGCTGAGGTTGGCAAAAAGGTTATAGCACTAACAGACATATTTCTCAAAAGCAATCTTCACATAAACCAAGGACATCTCCAGGTAACAGCCACAGTTTCTCTGTATCCCAGCATTAGTATGACAACTGTGAGTGAGTGACCCTGAATCTATTTGCATTAACAGAAACCTAAGATTATTTTTACAACTTCTGATTTTACAAATAGAAAAGATAAATACATTGATCTTTGTAAGCTCAAAAATATCAAATCCAGAAATAAACCCCACTATTTTGTTTAACTGATAAATGACTCACTACAGATTTTGTTAAGTGATTTTATATACATTAGGTCCTGACTTTTGTCAGATTTGTGTTGATAAATTACTAGAAAAGTTTCACAGATGAGGGATCTCAGCTGCAGATGTCCTGCCGCAAAAACCTGATAGAACTGTTTCCAGCAAACATAAACAAACAATAGGAAAATCTCAGCTAGTTCATTTACTGATATAAGTGAACTTTCAGAAAGTCTGTAGTACATATACCATGCTGGGAGAGTTTAGGAGCCTAACAGCACTTGCCATATTGAGCTTTATGTTCTGTGGAGGCTTCATTGCAAAGTCATGTATAGTCCTTCATTCATGCAGACTAATTGCAAACCTTACTGCCAGCCAATTTTAGGGCATAAAGAAAAGGAGAGTTAACTACTTTTCCTTCAGTGTCTGGGCTCAGGTGACCCAGATTCACTGATTATATAGCACATAAATCAGAAAACTCTCAACAAAACCTTAGCGAAACAACAGAGCCATTTCAACAGTTTCATGTATAGCTGTAACCAGCCTATAATTCACTTTAATGCTCTGCAAGAAACATCTTGTAGATAATAGCGAGGAATGAGATACATGCTGATGTAAAAGCAGTAAGACAGCTTCTTTGCTTGACCAATGTTTTATATCATTTAGCTGAGTAAGATTTGGGTAGTCTTTACTGCTGTCATGAAAACTGTCTGCCAAACACTTATTGGCTTTGCAATTGAAGAAATAAAACCAAGATTTTTGGAGAATAATAGAAGTAGCAGGGGTCCCACCCAGCTTACTTATGAATGAACAACCAACCTTCCTGAAGTTCAGATGTTACTAAATACTGTGACACCACTGGGAGAACGATACTTGAAAGGATGTCAAAGTGCAGTATTTTAAATAGCCATGCATGCTTTCCCACCCAGAAAACAAATATGACAGAAAGCAAACACGGCAGCTGGTTAATTCACTGTCCAAATCACAGGTATGAAGTTATTGACTTCAGTGACTAACTTGACAATATTCAGTCACATTGCAAGAGAACCCCTTAATTCTGAAAGTTTGAATTTTGTCAGTGTATAAGACAGACTGTGCTTAGTACAGAGCCTCTTAAGCTATCATTGATTTCAATGGGACGCTCAAATTCCTACCGAATGGATTAATGAAGTCACAAATTTTAATGCCAGAAAGGGCCATTATGGCAATCCACTCAGACTGCTTTGAATTCTGAAAGTCAGTAAATGCTGCTTGCATGAAGTCTGTAACTTAGACCTGAGCTAACACATATCCATAGGAAGCATTTCAGTCTTGATTTAAAGACCTGTGTGACACCAAACCTATCGGATCCTAGATAAAGCGCTTCACAGTTGGTTACCTCAGATTTCAGTTCTCTTCTTTTTTTTCTCTTTTCAACTTCTAACCATTATGTTTCATTTTGACTTTATCTGTTAAACCACCCTTTCTACTCAGGAACTAGATAAGCTGAGCTTACATATAGGAAGGCTCAAGCTAGGTGCTGTAAGACTATCAGAGAGGAAAACCAGAATATGTGGAGGGGAAAATGCTGATGAGCTGGCAGATCAAGAGGACCCTGAGGAATGAGGGACGCTGGTGCAAGCAGGCAAGGAACAGGCAGGAACAGGAAAGGCCCCTGGAGCAGGGGCAGGCACAGGCAGGGAGAGAAGGTGGCACACATGCTGCCCTGGCAGTCCCACAGAGATGTACTGACTGCAGGTCCCTGTGATGGCAGTTTCCCCAAATTCAGATGTTTTTCAGAGTTATAAGAGGATTTCTGATCAGCCATCAGCCTCTGGTCTCCACCCCCTAGGCTATACTCACACTTGGCGATACCGGAGAGTGTCATTTTCTCAGATCTCAGCAAACGCCTCCTCCTGCTGCTTGGCTGATCCTCTCTAGCTCAGCTGCTGCTTCCCTTTGATAGGCTCAAAGCAGTCATCTCCATAACTTGTGATGTGGTTTTTTTCAAGCAGTAATTTGATATCAGTTAGTTTATAATGCTGGGTCCTCTGTTTTCATATTTTCAAGGCCTTTGCTGTTATCTCACATTAAACTCCAGTTCATAACAGCCATCTTGGCACAAAGCTTCAGTTCCCAGGACAGGCTGTCACCACAGGCTGATAACAAGCACCGCAGGCCAGAACTGGGGCATTGAGCCTGTGGCCTGCTGCTAATGATGGAAGTGCTCTTCTTAATAGCTTTCATTTATTCCAGGTTTTATTTATTTCCAGGCAGCAGAGGAAACTCATCATTAGCTGGCTGTGCAGCATGACCTGCCCAGCATTTATGGTACTGCTGTTCTCAAACATGTACTCCCTCATACTTAGTGTGCACTAAAATTTCCACTCCTCTGTCAATTTGAGTTCAGTTATATTAAGTGTTGCTCAAATGAGGCTAGCTTTAATCAACTCACCACTGTCCATTTGGTGACTTAAGGTATTTATTTGATTGTTGGTATTTATTCTATATTCGTTTGGGTTACTCCTAAAGATATGGCAGAAACCTGGACTAAAAACAGTGGTCACTGCAGAGACTTCACTGGATCCCTGTTGTGACTACCCTTTGACTGGGGATAGTTCTGTTGGAGGGAAGGAACCTCAGCTACCTCTTTTTTTTCCTGAAAGATTTAAGGCTGTAGTCTTCTAAAACACTGTGTCATATGTCTGAACATCTAATTATAGTGTCTTGTATGGTAAAATGAGGATTTTTTTTTTACTTTGCTGTGATTTCTAACATTCTGAAAAAAACCCCGGAAATGTAGAAGGTTATATGTTAAAGAAACACTCCCATCTGACCATTCCCAGATGGCAATCTGGGAGTCCCACTTGCACCACTCCAGATTCTAATGCTGGGACAGAAGCCCCTTTGCAGCAAGTAGATCCAGTGATCTGACAGGTTTGGCTCCCTGCACTGACTCAGACCTAAGTTCCCTTCATCAGCTTGACCCCAGGTTTCCCATAGCAGAGTCCCAGATGTCCTGTACTTTTCAAGTAATTTAATTGTGATGCAGCAACTTAGAGAGCCTCTGGGGGCTCTGGGAGCCTCTTGGGAAGAACTCCCAACGAAAAGATCACTGGGGTTTTATACCCTCACAGTCTGTGCACCTGTGCTTCAAGCACCTCTTGATCCAATGGTGGTTTTGGTCTGAGGTCTTCTCGTGCAGAGTCTCTGTGTGACTGACCATCCCTGCCTGGCTGGTGTTGCAAGTCCAGATGCCCTTTGTCAGGCAAAAGGTCCTTCATGGCTCCTTGCTTGTGGTTCCAGCCATCCAGGGCACAGTGAGCACGTCACACACCAAGCAATCTGAACTGGGTGTATTGCTCAACAGTCCTCCTGCTAATGTACTGAAAGCAAAAAGAAAAAACTCTCGAGGCATTTAACCACTGCCTTTACATACAGGATTATTGCAAGTAAAAAACATAACAAAATTAATCTACCAAGATTACCATAGGGCAGAATACAAATTCATAGATTCCTGTGCACAAATACTCAAATGATTACAAATACAAAATCACCAAGGATTCTCAGAAGTCTTTTACTTATCAACTGATTGATCGCCCACTCTTCATTTGATGTGAGAATTGTGTATCCATTTTTCCTTACCTAAAACTTAAACAGCAAAACTCGAAACAGCAAAATAAGGACATAGTAGGAAGGTATATGGCCTTCTCATTTTGGTGCTAACTTGGATTTTCTAGAGAATACCTTAATTAAAACTTCATCTCTAGGCTACATATTATATACCTGTATTTCAGATGGCATGTGCTGATACAATTGAGCAGACTCTTTTCTGCTCTTACATGCTCTTTTTGCATCTACAAAATACACTGTGTCAACAGTACAGTTTGAAGGCAAACAAAGGTTGACTTCCTTCATCTATTGGGATGCTGAAAAAGACAGGTGTTAAATTATTTACAATAAAATAGCCATCTTTAAGTGGTATTTGCAAAAGTATAGTCAAGGGTGGCACCACTGGGTGAGGGGTCACTGCATGTTGGTTAATCACCCACAAATCCTGCAGAAGTACTCAGGGTCTCCATCTAACCTATTCTGGTTTACAGGCAATATAGGAATTATGCAGACACACATGCTTTAAAATTCCTTTATCTAAGTATTGGTCCATCTGGTTTTGGATACTTCTCCCAGCTTCCAGAGGAATAGGATATTGTCTCACAGAGGTTGGCATGTCTGCCTCAGTTTTAATGCACATGGGTGGTTCCCCACCTGTAGTGGTCTTACTCCACAACTGTGATAATACAGCTTTCAATATTTCTAGCATCTTCTGTTCATTTTTGAAGCTCTCAGTAATCACACTCAATGCCATTATTAAATCCATTCCTTCTGGTGACACATGCAATTCTGTATCTAAGGCCTGCAGAAGGTTTCTCCCTGACAAGCACACTGAGGAATCTTCTACTAATACAAATCTTCCCAGCACACTCTTATGTCCTATCATTGCTAATACAGGTTTGTTTAAATTTCCCCTGCCCAGTGGCTCCATGTATGAACACTTTGTTATTGACCCTCTTGGGGCAAAGTTTAAGAGGGATAATGTAGCTCCTGTATCTACCAGAAATTCAACAATGACACCCAATCCCCACATACTATATGTCCCTGTTGATGTGGGTGTTCTCCACAAGTTGTAGATTTCTAATTGTATGGCTCCCTCAAATTCAGTAGATTTGCTGGCCTCTAGTCATCGTGACAATCTGTCCTTGCACAGTTACTCCCCCAGTTGGTTGGAAAGGCCATTCTCCTTGCCTATGTCCTAAATTTCCACAATAGTAACACTCCATTTCCACATTCATTTTCTGTCTCTTTCTGCCTTCTGGTTTAGATCCACTAATTGTATTTGGTCTTCCTCTCTTCCATTTTCTCCCCTGGAGATTTCCTGTCATGGCAACAGCCACCAGATTTTCCACTTCCTCCAATTTCCCTTTTCTCCTCTACTTGCATTGCCCTCTGTTTTTTCTTTCTCTCATCACACACTAATACTGCAACACATGAATTTTCTGTAGTTTTTCTCCCTGCCACCCTGGCATATGCTACTTATATTACTTTTGGCTGTCTGGTGCTGCCTGAACTACAAAGACACTAATTGCAAGTGTACCATTAAAGTTTTGTGAAGACATTGCCCCATATTCTAGCAAAACCTGTCGGAGGCAGCCCCAAAAATCTCTAGGATTGTTGTCCATTCTCTGTCTGCATTCCATTATTTTAGTCCAGTTAACCTTTCATTCCCCATGATCATATTGCTTCAACCAGGTTTTGAACTCTTGTCTGACATGCAGGCCTGTCCTCTGTGGTATTATCATTCCAATTCAGGTCATTCACTGGCCAGGGGTTCCTGCTTCCTTCTGCTTGCAGTGCCAGTTCTGCTTTGCTATTAGTTACTTTTTCCCTTTCACCTGGCCAGAACAGTTCTTTAAAAAGCACCTGCATGTCCCCCTAGCTTGGGTCATGTCCAGTACATACATTACAGCTGAGCACATTTCTTGCTACCTTCCCTCAGCCTTGGCATCTCACTTCCCTATAATGCCAAATCACTGGGACTCCACGGGTGTTTGGTAAACACTTGGGGTAGCCCCACAGGAGAAAAGCTAGACGGTGTTGAAGGAGTATTTAAAGGACAGGGCGGTGCCGAGGGAGAAAGAGCGCCGGCATTCCTGCTTTGGAGATGAATCCCCGCGATCCGGCAGGGCGGTGCCGATGCAGGCAGAGCGCCAGGATTCCTGCTTTGAGGCTCAGCCCTTGCCACCGCCAGTGGTCTCACCGTCGGTTCGGCTTCCCTCTGCTGACTTCTCATCTGTGCACAGCTGTTCCAAACATAACAATAATCCACGTGATCTGGGAATCCATTTTCCAGACATTGCCGCAGGAAAGTTAATTTGTGTAGATCAAAAAGTGCCTTGTGATGGCCATTGTTCTGCCGAGCTACCACTACAGGTTACAGCCGGCCAATGCTCCTGGCACAATGTCACTGCCTGCTCTTCGAATAACAGCAGAGTGCCAGACGCGCTGTTAACCTTTGAGTGATTTAATCGTGGTGCAGCTGGGTGCCTCTGGGGGAGAACCCTCCCAAAAAAGATCACTGGAGTTGTATTCCCTCACAGTCTGTGCACCCGCACTTCTCACAGCTCTTGGTCCAGTGGTGAGTTTTGGTCTGGGGTCTCCTCGCTGTTCATCAAGTCCCTCGGAGCCTTGCGGTGACCGGCCACCCCCTGGCTGGTGTTGCCGGTCCCCAAAGGGCCCTTGCCCATTCACAGCTCGTTGCCTGGGTCCCCAGCCACTTTCCCCAGCCAAGCCACACCGAGATATCTGCTAGGCGTGTTTTTCAAACAGTATAAACCGGTATTCTACTTTTAAATATACAGTATATTCAAGAATATGTACTAAATGTAATAATATTAATATATAGATACACGTGTATATATGCAGAAATATATGCCACAGACAAACTGATACAGAGCACATATATATTAGTTAAACCAAATCCAACAAGGATTTGTCCCTATTCTGGATTAGCAGAATATTTACAAGGCCACCCTAGTACTTTCCAGTGCTACACTGTTTTCCTAGCTAAAAGCCAATTAATACTTTCCAGTGCTACAATGCTTTCCTAGCTAAAAGCCAAACCCTTCTCTTTTCCTAGCAGATCTGTGATGTTGTTTATTCTAACAAGATGTGAAAAGCAGGTGGAAATAAAATTATACTTTCAGGTATGGACATATGAATCTGAAATCATTTATATTTCAAGTTAATTCTAAAGAGGATCTAAAAAATAAGTGGTTCTATACAGCAAGGGAGTTTGATATATCACGTTATGATTCTGTTTTAGACTTGTGTCCTTTCTTTACACTTGACATTGTACTTATAGAACCTCAGGATTGTGTAGGTTAGGAAAGATGTGTATGATGTTCAACTCTTAACCCAGCACTGCCAAGTCCATCCCCAAATCATGTCTCTAAGAAACATATTTACTGTTTTTTAAATATCTCTAGGGAGGTATTCTTGTAGACATTCTGTTCATAAAAATGTAAAATGAGTAACAGCAATGACCTTAAGAGTTAAGGACAAACACAGTTCCATTAACCAGTTTTTGCTCAGTTTAAGTATTTTAAAGCGCCATTAAAATACTAACTTTTATAGGCTATTATTTGTCCATATCAACCGAATGTTCCAGTGTTGGTGCCTGCACCAAACAGAAAAGCACCTCACTACGCAACAATTTGTAGTTCTCACTTTGAGATGCTGATTTGACCCCAAACAGGAAGTCTGGCTTTTTACTGTAACAAAAATGTTTCACTTTCTGAGGAGTAATTTCACAATGGTGAGAAGACACAAGCACAGCAACTTAGAAAACCGTGAGCCTTTCTAGTATTTTTGAGATTCATGAGAAACAGCAGCACACGCAGCACACTGTGTATTTTGCACAGAAATTAACAGGTTAAATATTTTTTTTTCCCTTAATGTTATAAATTTCGTAAAAACCCTATCCGATTCCATTCTCACCTCCCTGTTTAACAGGATCTACCTCTAGCTGAACTAAATCTACGGCTTTTTCCCAGTGCAGACTTTACCGGGACATTACGGCAGGAGCGAGTACCCGGCAGAGAAACGCCCCCAGCCCCTGAACAAACCAAGCGCTCCCTTTCCATTCCACGAGCCG